>MNCI01013133.1:29427-62205 GCA_015680685.1 Gnetum montanum
CAATACTTTGACTTAGATTAAATTTACTTTTAATGCAATTTATATTCCATGTAATTAGTTAATATTTGTGTTTCCATGCATGTTAATGGATTGGTGGAATGAGCATGATCAGTTTTGAGCATAAACATGTATTCACTTGGTAATCTCAACAGCGTTATTGCTTGGTTCATCTAGTGGCATGGTACTTGGTAATCCCAGTAGTGGATATGTGGGTTTAGGATGTGCATGAAAAGCTCAAAAAAAACACTCATCACCCATAGGCTAGTTTAGAATTTACTTTATGTTGTTAATTAGATTAAGTAATTAATTTATCTATTTTCATGAGTAATATAAGGCTAAAATAACATCAATTATCATATGCCTCACTCTGGACTAAACCATACATGACAAAGCTACCACTAGTCCAAGTGGGAAGACAATGAACTACGATCAAGAAATAATGATCTAGATGCCACAACTAGTCCCATTCATGGAATTCGACTGGATCATGCATGAATGCTTGTGATTTGTATGGTTGGGTGTAGGGGGTACCCCACTGCTCATCATTGGCACCATTGCTACTGATGATGCTAGTTATCTAGATTAGTTGTATCATACATGATCATTATAAACATATTAACAAACTATCTTTGATAAAATACTAAGCCACACACATTATACACCAACAACAATGTTTCTTTTATAAGGAAGTCATAATGCATCATATGAAGAGAAAATTCATTGGAAAACCAATGAAATATATACTGAAGAAAATTGGAGTGGCCAACCTCATGCAAGGGTTTCATATGTTTATGATCACCCTAACTATGCTCAAGGACTACATTCACCTAAGGTAGACAATCCTAAAGTAGATAAAGTAAGTCCTAGACAAGGGAAGGCCTCAAGGCCTAAGACCTCCTCAAAACTTGAAAAAGATAAATCAAGGAACCATGGGGAACACTATAGGAGCCATGGCAACTCTCCTAGTTTCTTAGCTTCCTCTTCCTCTTCAACATTTAGTTTTGACGAAGATGAACATAGGTATAGAGACAAAACTCCACTATGGGGTCAAAATAAGGGTACAAATCAAAACCAAGAGAAAAATCAAAGATCTCTACATGAACACAACCAAAACCGCCACAATTGGGAAAATAGAAATAGTAATTTTCACCATGCCACATCCAATGACAATGAACCCTTGTTGGCCACTAAAAGCCTGATGTAGATCATAGAGATAGTTAAGATACCCCAGAGGTATTGCAAAGAAATTTGCATAAAAAGGCTTGATATGAATAATATCCCTAAATTTGTGGAAGGCTATGAGTCTAATCCACAACATCACTTACAAGCCTTCCATGATTCCTATGCCTTTCAAAATATCAAAAATAAGTGGAAAAAGCTTAAGCTCTTACCTAGGAAACTAACAGATGAATTTGAAAGTTGGTATAAATCATTGGAACCAAATTCCATCTACTAGAGGTCCACAATGCTAGAAATTTTCAATGAAAAATACCAAACCTATGCAAGAGTGTCCAACCTAAGAAAATAAATCCAAGGGTGGAAGCAAGAAAATCATGAACCCTTGGATGTGGTCTTGGATAGATACTATTCACTACTACATAGATGTCCTAGCCATGATTTCTCTCAAAACAAGCAACTTTTTCACATCATAGATGGGCTTCGTAATGAAATAATGGAGACCATTTAGATGTATGCTCAAGGTCAATTATATGAACTAAAAGCCCATTAGATACAAAGGCTAATAAAGCAGGTGGTGAAAGAAGAAGAAGAGCTAGGTAAACGAGAGAATGTTGAGAAATATCATTGGGATCCAACTCTTCAAAAGAAAAGGGTCCATATCTATGATGAGGAAAAAGAGGTAGCTCTTGATGAGGTGATTTCACAACAAACCTTGCCACTACAATAATCTCTTAATGAACTCTAGGCAAGGCTATATAGTATGTCAAAGTGGATAAATGAAAAAGATACAACTTTCATAGAAACTATAGAGGAGAAGATAACAAAAAATTGATTAGGTGATCACAATAAATGGAGGAAGAATAACCAAGACACAACTAGGAACACTTATCAGCAAATCTGAAAAATGGCTATAGAAGAAGAGGCTATAGACTCAACCATAAAAGAAGATGATGGATGTGACATCTGCCTATATGACCATCCAAAGGGCTATTGTCCAATCATGTTATATCTACATGATCATTGGGCATTTGCATTGAATCCCATGTTTGTACAAAAGCAAATGCCTAGAAAATTACCTTTCTCAAAAATAATTATAAACAGTCCTACATCCAACCATACCATCCTAGTGAGACTTCTTACCAACTTGAACACTATCATCCAACACAATGGGAAAACCCATAGTCATGGGAGAGACCATCATCAAACTAGCACTACCGTTACTACTAGCTAAATTCATATGGATAGTATTGATGAACCACAATATCAGGGCCATGATATCACATTTGGATATCGGGTCTGTGATATCAGAGCCCACCATGCGATGTTGGATACCTGATATTGGAACCTACTTCCTTGCCTACAAATAAGAGGTGGGCACACTTGGTTTTGTAATTGGATTGTTAGCCCCTTAGCCAAACTCTTGCCTTTTCTTCCTCCCAGAGTTAGAATTATTTTTGCATGCCTACAGTAGGAGTCATAGAGTGAATGGATCTTTATTTGAACATTGTGTACCCGAGCATACTTTTTGTACAATAATAAAGATAAAATTTATGATAAACCTTACAACATCAAGAATAGATTATTACTATTATTAAATGCTTTCTTACTTAATTAATGTTCTCTCTCTCTCTCTCTCTCTCTACAACTCTCTTAGGTAAATACACTCAGTACGATCACTTCGAGCATGTGTGTAACACTTGGTAACCCAGTAACAATTAGCATTTGGTAATCCCAGTAGTATTGCACTAGTTCAGCATGTGTACAACAAGTGAGAATGGATGTTGGTTTTAGGACTAGTTAGAACCTAGTTAATGAGTAGTTAAGTTAAATTAGTCACTTAGTTATCTCTCTCCTTGCCTATTATCATAGGACATAAAAACATAAAAGATATAAAAATCATATGCCTCAAGCTTACTTAACCATACAATCATGACATACAAGTAAGTTTGGGAAGACAACGATCAACCAACCCATCCTTGTTCCACAAGGGTGCATAAGCACTTAGTCCTTGGAATTCAATTGGATCGTGCGTGAAACACTCATATTCATATGGCTGAGCATAGGGGTACCTCGCCGCTCATCAATTATGTTCAACAACATATTTTCCTAACTAGTTCTACTTTCTCTACCTCAAATCGCTACTACTAGTCTCCTAAATATCATCGTGGCACAACATCTTTTGAAGGATCACCACCTCACATCTCTCATCCTTTGTCATATCTTCAATATTCTCACACTTCTCTCCACCATATGTTACCACCAACAACACAGGAAGGTTCAACACCACGACATCAACGAGAGAATGTTGCTTGTGCTGTGCACATACATAGAAATGATAATGCCAGTAGATCTCCACCACAATCATGAAAACACCCTTTCTTTAGGATAGTTCCCACACATAAGCATAATACTTTTAACCCTACTAACTCATCCAAACTAGTACAATGCCAATCAAGTGCAACATCCTTCCTTTCAAAACCAATTTCCTCTAATCCTATGCAAAGGCCAACATCCAATGTTGCTTCAACACCTAAAAAATGATGAATCTAGCATTGTGGAGAGACAAAAGAAGAATCTATGCATCACTACTAGTAAAGGGTGCAGTTGTAGACCAGAAATTCAAAATATTAATAGAAAACCCAATAAAGCTAAGGAACAAGTATGTGAGCAAAAACTAACCTACATAGTAGCCACTAAACCAGAAGACACCCAGTGGCTTGAAAATGAGAATATAAAATTATTTCAAAGATGCATGGAGGAAACTGATCTACTTATTAGTTCTAGACATAAGAAAATGGACCAAATAGAGGACTTAGACACATATATCTTACACTTTGATTATACACCAGAAAAGGATATTAAACACAGAGACCTAGGAAGCAAACACATCTAGATCCTCAAAAATAGAAATACCTTCAAGTCCAAATGAAGATACATCTCCAAATGATCCAAATGAGACTATCACCAATGTTAGATGTGATACCACATGATTAATTAAATTAGTAATGGTGATAAATGGGAAACCTGTGGTGTATAATCAAGGAATTGTGTAGTCCATCTCCTGAATGTGCAGCCATAAAATTAGTCATGACAAAGATGCTCCATCCTAGTTCAAGAACTAATAACTATTTTTTATCTTTTTTATTTTTACAATTTCTTATCATTTTCCTATTTCTTCCAAAATTTTTTGATTCTTAATATGTTTTCCATTTTCTAATATTTTCTTGAGTCATTTTCTTTATGTTTTATGAATGTCTTTTATATTTCCATTAATAATATTGCCAAGTCATGATGCAAAAGTCGATGCTATGAGTTGGATTTTTGTGCTATGCTATCAAGATGATTGGATAAGTAATTATGTAAAGTAGTGAAACCACTTCATCCATCCCTCCAGTTCTTTGAACAAAAGGTCTTTTTCATGTAAATAATTTGGTTCTTCTTTCATGAAACTAAAATTAATCAATGATCATTGTACCGTGAAGAAAGAGGATATGACCAAGTAGGAATGGTAAGGGTGTGACCTCAAGGGGACTTCTTGGGTTTTCTTCTTGTCTTCCTTTGTGTGGTGTATGACTCCTCTTGGAACATATCATCACTCCTCCGTCAACCAATAAAAAGGAAGCTTTGTCTTTGCATGGTGTGGTTGCCATTTCAAAAGAAATAAAAACAAAACAAAAAGAAAAAAATAAAATACAAAAAAAGAAATGAAAAGAAAAGAAAGAAGAAAAAAATAAAATAAAATACAAAAAAAAAAGAAAAAAGTAGCAATGGGAATTCAAAGCACACCCCTTAGACATAATAATGGGCTACAAGCACTAGTTATGGGGCTAGAAAGACATGTTACCCATGCCTGAAGGTACCCCTCTAACTAAGGCCCTTTCTTCTTCTCCTTTCTTCTCTTTTTGGAGTGATGATCATTCTTTGAGGTGGTTTTGGACTCATGGTGGTTGGCAAGAGGGAACACATCAATGCAAGGTTATTGTTCATGGTATGGACTTGGTTTGAACTTGGATAGATAGGTATGCCGATCATTTTAATCACATTTGTCACAAGAACCTATTGTGGACATGGTCAAGTACCTTACATCCTGATCGCCGCACTCCCTTCTCATCCCATTATTCACCTCACTAGTAAATGTGATTATGAGCCTTTTAGTTTTGTGTAATATAGTACAACATCCCAACCATGGCAATTGTATGTTGTTTGGGACAAAGGCATGGTCTACATTTAACTTCTTAGGTGCGCATGGACATCTATATAAGTGATTATGTAAGGGCATTATGGTAGGAGCCTGCTTTGGAAAGGACCCACTTGCATAACTTTTGTTTTTCATGGCTTTGAACTAACCTTCACATCTTCCAAAACATCAATGATAGTTTCTCTAAACTTATGCATAATTTTTGGACTACTTCTCATCATTTTCAATTACTTTTTTTACTTTTTCCTACTTTTCTATTAAAATTTCCTTCAAGTTCAATAAACTTGGCCATGTTTTGAATTAGACCTTTGGTTTCAATTGTTCAAAACTTGTGTGCTTTTAGAGTTACGCTTATTAGTAATGGGGGCTAGGGATGTTCACTTTGAAATTTTGAAATTTTTCTAACATTCTATTTTCAAACATCATGGCAACTAATAGTAATTGATCAAAATAATGTGAACAACTTGATGATTTTAGTTACCTCATAGCCTTGGGCATAGTATGCTATCATGACCTTATGCTTAAATAAAAACAAAGGGATCCAAAAAGGGTTAATTATTAAGAAAAATTTATCAAAATTACCGTTGATCCTTTGGTGACTACAGGTGATGCTAGGCATGGAAACAAAGCTAAAAGAGAAACAATGGAGGATATGCCATGGAAAAATCATAGCACATACAAGATAGTAGCTCAAGCATCACATGGTTACTAGATCCATGGGACGATGAGAAGAGATTTTAGTCCATCCTTTAAGAATGTTGCACATAAAAATTTAGGTTGGAAGTCTGCATTGCTAGTGGTAACAAGAAGAATCATCTTCAGTGGATTCTTAAAGACCTCTATAAATTTTGTAATCTTTGAAGTTTGTCCAATATTTTTGTCACTCTGTCATTTTGTATGCATCCACTCAAATAAAATTTTGTAATGTGGCACTCAGAGTCAGTCAGTGCTTAGCGTTAGTCAATAATTCCATACCTTCCAATTTTGGAAAGAAAGCTTGGTCCTATCTTGTTACCTTGAGGATGAGTTTTTATTAAATTGTGGGGGTATGATGAGTCATTCATTGGCTAGTTATTTGATAAAAATTTAGCTTTTTAGTTGGCTCTGATATCTTAGCTCCAATCTCCTAGCCTTGATATTAAGCCTCTAACAATAATGCTCCAACAACAAGGATCCGACAACAAGGCCCTGATAACTAGGCCTCGTAAATAAGGCCCTGTCAACGCGGCCTCGTCATTACATCATATTATGCATTGACAAGGTCCCATTGACATAGCCTAGTAATAAAATCTATAAATACACACTCATAGATATGTTTATGCAATTCTGTGGTCAATAGAGTAGCCAAACTCTTATAGTTTTATTCTATAATCCTAGAGAACAATCGGTGAGTGCCCGTAGTGTGGATTTGAGTTAGTTGTACAATATCTTATTCAAGTGGCAATGTACCTAGACATATTCCATGAATGGAAATGATGAGTCACATTAAGTTGGTTGTGTCAATGAGGCCTTGTCGACGTAGCCTCATTGACTAGGCCTTATCAACAAGGCCCTCTCAACACAATGTTAGTTTTCTTGATTTTTGTCTATAAATATGCACTTGTAGCTGCATTTATGACATAAGTAGATTGTAGTTGTAGCAGAGCTCTTGCATTTTTTTCATTTGAAAGTTAGAATTTTTCCCCGAGTGCTCATAGTAGGAGTCATTGAGTATATAGATCTTTATTTTAGCATTGTTGTACCTAAGCACAACAATGTGTGTGGCAATAAAGCTGAGCTTTCTAATAAACCTACAACACTTTGGATAGTTTAGCTATTTTATTTATGCATTTACTATTTTCAATTATTTATTAAATGCTTTCAATTAGTTATTAAAAATTTTCTAGTTATTACATTAATGAGGCAATTAAGTGAGATAAATTACACACATAAGTACAACTGCTTCGAGCGTAACATGTATTCACTTGGTGATCCTAGCAACGTTATTGCTTGGTACACTCAATAGCATAGTGCTTGGTCACCCATCAGTGGATACGTGGGTTCAAAATGTGTATGAAAAGTGGGAATGGATGCTTATGTTAGAATTAGTTAAATGCTAGTTAATTAATTAATTTAGATTAGTTAATCAAATTCTTTTTATTTACAATTCAAGCACCAACTATAAAACATAAAAATGATAAACATTGAATGCCTCAATTACACTTAACCATACCAACAAACATCACAAGCGTAATTGAGAAGACAACGATTGACCTTAAGGCTAGATTTACTTCCTAAAGGGCTAGTGCACTGGAAATGATAAAGTCTATGGAATTTGACTGGATTGCACATGAACACTTTGTGATTCGTATGGTTGGGTGTAGCGGTACCTCACTGCTCATCATTGGCACTATTATTGGGGACTTTGTTTGTGGAATGTGTCATATTTAGATTTAAGAGAATACCATTATATCATTGTACAAACCTAAAGGTCAATATCATTTCACTATACATAAAAATTATAAAAGCACACTAATAATTTTATTTTATTTTACAAAATATCTTCTTCTTCTCACAAGCCCAAAGATACCAAACCATTGGTCCCACAAGAATGCAACATCGTATACAATCATCTAGATGAGTTTGTGTCAAATTTCACCTTTATCATACATTAAGATGAATAGATGAGATGGTGCGATATGGAGGGCAACATCATCTTGCCCCTTGATTGATTTGGGCCTAGGATGCTATTCAAAACCCTTAAGAAGTTGGGCATAGTAGATCTTCATGAAGAATATGTTATGGATGGATACGACACTTGAAACTATTATCCCACTGAAACACAATGTAAATGAGATCAACGTTAGGAGAAACTCCATGAATCTACAAAGGGAAAACATTATACCAATCCTTTGTTCCTACTAAATCAAGATGACATTAAGGATCCTCCTACTGAAGGTTCTCAACATGAAGATTATTCACCCCCTACTATTGATGGTGAGGGTGTAAACTTGACCATGTGATTCACTATTCATAAATTAGGTTTAGAAAAGAGTGATATCCAAGGAAAGGACTTGGGTAAACATCGTAACAATAAGGGATCTAAGAATGGTGATTGTAATAAGCATAAGAGTGATGGAGGACATCATAGTGGCAGTGGTGATCCACCTTCCTATTCATCCTCTTCATCCAATTCCAAAACATTCCTCTTCATCTGATGGTTCTCATGGAAGCTACCATCAAAATAACTGTGATGAAGGTGATCACCGAGATAACAATGACTATGAAGGCCACTAAAATTGAAGGGGTGGCTGAAACCATCATTGGCATCATCGACGCAACGATGATGATGAACTGCTATTGGTGACTTGAAGTATGCTAAGCATTGTAGAGGTAGTGAAAATCCCAACCAAGCATATGAAGGATAGTTAGATCATGCGCCAAGACATGAATAATATCCCAAGATTTGAGGAGGGATACAACTCTGATTTGCAAATACATCTACAAGCTTTTCAAGATGCCTGTGCCTTATAGAACATAGAGAGTGAGTGGCAGAAACTCAAACATTTTCCAAGAACTCTCATTAAGAAAGCTGAAAGTTAGTACTAGTCCTTAGAGCTAGAATCAATCCATAGATGGAGTAGCATGTTAGAACTATTCAATGACAAATACCATATGTACTCTAGAGTATCTAATCTAAGAAGGCAAATCCAAGGCTAGAAATAAGAAGCACATGAACCCTTGGATGTTATCATGGGCTGATATTATTCACTCCTACACTGATGCCCTAGCCATGGTTACTCTTAAAGGGAACAACTTTGCCACATTGTAGATGGGCTCAGAGCTAAAACAAGAAGAACCCTTGGGATGTATGCCCAAGGAAGGTTGTCTAAAATGAGAGTTCATCAGATCCAAAGGTTAATTAAGCATGTAGCTAAAGAAGAAGAAGAGCTATGAAAGAGGAATAGTGCTAAAGAGTATAATATGGACCTGTCTATTAAAAAATGAGAGGTCCAATTTTGTGATGAGGAGTCACCACTTGAAGTGATGAATACAAAGATCTTGTCCATCCAAAAATCTATCTCTAATATTTTGGCCAAGGTTGACAAGTTATGAGACTTTTTGAATGAAAAATTTCAAACTGCTTTAAAGATTGCTGAAGAATCCAAAGAACAAAATAGTGATCATAATTGCAGGAGGTGAAAAGAAGCTGAACGTGCTTGCTAAAGAGGTAAGGGCAAAGTTGCTATAGTAGAGAAAGTTATGGAGTTTGACTCTGATGATTAAACTGAATGTGACATATGCTAATTCAAATATCCAAAGGGATGTTTCCCTGTGGTGTCACACTTATAGGAGTTTGAACTGTACACATTAAATCCTTGGCTATCATGTAGGCAAGCTCCAAGATGATTTCCTTATCCCCAAGGCAGTCCAAGGTAGTTCCACCAATAACAACAAGCTTACTACCTAAGTTGAACTCCTCTGCAACCTTATGAACAATATCAATAGTGGTACCAATCACAATCATGGGGAATGCCACCGCCAAGGTAACAGTACCCTTATAGGTAACTAGATCCATACAGGTACTATGTTCAACATCCTATCTCTCCTAGAAGTTTCACAAGTCATGTATCATTCCAGCATCACTATTACCCTCTAGAGTATCATTGCACACATTCACCATCTACTCGAGGGAAAAACCCATATTTGTATCCTAATCATCCTCCATATCCCTTTACACCTACACCTCTACCTTCAACTCAATTACCTCTTACTTCATCTATGTAGGGTGAGATTCCTTCACAACCACAATAACAAAATGCTACAAGGGTTGTACACTCACAACCAGTTTTTCAACCAAGTGGTTTGGATAATTGATTAAGGAAACAACCTTTCTTCTGGCCCAGCAGTCCTCTCTAGCCCTCACAACCTACTCCAGCTGATCATCCTACATCTTCATCATCCTCATCCTCTACATCAAATACCTTCAACTATCCTTCAAACCAAGTGGCACCTAGGATTTGCATTGTAATGCTAACTCATGTTGTTTCTAGCTAGGTCAAGGATGACAATCTGCCTACAAAAAGATCTAACTGGGGAAGTCCACTCATTTATTTATAGATTTCTAGACAGGGGTCATGCAAGGCTCTTCTTGATTCTAGTTTCAAATCTAACATCATCTCCCATGATATGTACAAGGCCTGGAACCTACCACCTCTTAGGAAGAGCAACATCTGTCTAAAATTAGCAGATTAGTCGATTATTATCCCTCTAGAATTAGTAGAGGACATTGTAACCACAGTTTGTGGGTGGTCCTATCCTGCTAATTTTCTAGTAATCAAGGTGGCCAAGTAAAAAAAATGACTTCCCTATCATTATGAGAAGAGCTTGGTTAAGCACAGTTAATGTGCAAATGGGTATAAGGGACTTATCTTTAGAAACATCTAAGAAAATGAGCTAGGAAAAATTGAGAAGAAGCATATTCCAATCATTGTGTACAGTGATAATGGGTGCAATTGCATGCAAAATATTTGGTCAATCAAGAGAAAATACATTAAGGCATGCAATTGGTATGCATAAGGAATTAACATTCAAAGGTGTCTATGCAAAATATGTGTGTGAGTGGCTGATGGCTAATTCAAATAGTAGCACAATATGCATGGAGCCAACTAAGAGCCTAACATGTGGATATGTTGAAGGCATGGACAAAATTGAACAAGTTCATTTCCAACTCTCTAATGAAGATGATGATACCTATTGGGGAGAGTTGAAAATCCCTAATCACTTCAAGTAAGAGCCCTTAAAACTAAAAACTTTACTGATCGATATGGAGTATGCATTTTTAAAGAATGGTAAACTGGTCATCATTAATATCAAACTTGCTCCTAAGTAAAAAGAAAAGTTGCTGAAAGTGATGAATAAATGGTCAATAGCCTTTGCTTAGTCATATCTAGAACTAACAAGAATCAATCCAAGGATATGCTAACCTCAAATCTACATCGACCTGGCCATGAAGCCTAGAAGGCAATCGTAGAAACGGCTGAACCCCAAATTGAAGCAAATTGTTAAGGAGGAGATAGAGAAACTCCTCAAGGTAGGGTTCATCTATCCAATTGTAGATAGTGAGTGGGTTAACCCACTCATAATTGTATCAAAGAAGGATGGAAAATGACAGATTTATATCAACTTCAAGTTATTGAATATGGCAACCTTTAAGGATCATTTTCCTTTGCCATTTGTGGATCAAGTATTAGACACCATATTTGGGCATTGTTATTATAGTTTCTTGGATGGTTATAGTGGTTATAACCAAATCCAAATTACACCTAGAGATCAAGACAAGGCAACATTCATGAGTTCTTGGGGGACTTTTGCATATTGTTAAATGTCATTTGGTCTATGCAATGTCCCTGCAACATTTCAACACTTGGGCCTTAGTATCTTTCAACAACAAATAGGTAGTGATGTTGAAGTCTTCCTGGATGAATTTTCCACCTATGGAACTACCTTTGAGCAAGCCTTGGACTGAATTGAACAAGTATTAAAGAGATCTATTGAGACAAATTTATGGCTCAACTAGTAAAAGAGCCATCTCATGGTCCAAGAAGGCATTATGCTAGGGCACCAAATTTCACAAAAAGGGATTGAGGTAGACCTAGAAAAGATAAGGGTCATGTAAGGAATAACATGCCAACTAGAGACCATTAAAGATGTTTAGTCATTCCTTGGACACATTGGTTACTACCGGTGATTTATTGAGAATTTCTCTAAGATTGCAATGTCATTGGTAGAGCTTACAATGAAAGATGCACCTTTCATCTGGACCAAGGAATGTGAACATGCATTCTAATAATTAAAAGAGAAACTTGTAGAAACACCAATCCTATGAGCACCGAATTACTCCAAACCATTCCATATCATGATAGACACATCTAACTATGCTTCGGGAGAAGTTCTCACATAGATGGACGATAAGAAACGTCCATACTATATCCATTGCACGAGTAGAGGCATTGTGGGAGCACAATTAAACTACACCACCATAGAGAAAGAGTTAATGGTAGTGGTGTACACACTAGAAAAGCTTAGACACTATGTGCTAGGTTACAAAGTATTTGTACATATGGTCCATAGTGCAATGCACTTCTTCATGAACAAGCTAACAATGAGCCCTCATGTCATATAGTGGCTCGTGATCTTGTTGAAATTCGATCTCACTATGGTAGATTGAAAAGGGACTGAGAATGTGGTTGTTGACCATCTCTCTTGCTTAAGATGGGATAACAAAGAGGAGGAGACCTCACTCTCTGATCAGTTTCCAGATAAACTCCTCTTTATTAGAGTAATAAGTGAACAAATTCTTGCAAAAGCAACATGGTATACTGGCATCCTCAGATATCTTCTCACTTAAGAGATGCCAAAAGACTTGGATTTTAGAAAAATGCAACAATTTCTTCATTGTGTCAAATACTTCATGGAAATCAATGGACATCTATACAAGGTGTGTGCTGATGGCCTGATCCATTGGTGTATCCCTGATAAAGATCAACTACACATTCTCCAAGATCCTTACAAAGGACCTTTTAAAAGCCACTGTGTAGAGAGATGCATGATCATAAAAATCCTAATGGCAAGATACTATTAACCTACAATCTTTAGGGATGTCCACTAGTTCATCAAATCTTCTAAACATTGTCAACATGATGGGGGGGATGACCACTTGCATGGAAGGTCCTCAATAGTGAATTCAACCATTAGAACCTTTCGACATATGGGGTGTTGACATCATGGATCCCATCACATCCATGTTCAACAGAAAGGCATATATTATAGGAATAGTTGACTATTGCAGAAAATGGGTAGAAGTGGCAGTTGTTACTAATTGTACATGATCCATTACTACTAAATTTATATAAAAAAATATCATGAATAGCTTTGGAATGCCATGTTCACTAATTTTTGATAATAAGACTCATTTCATAGGTGCGACATTTAGAAAATTAATGCAGTGCTTGGGGATAGAACATAAATTAACAACACCTTACCACCCCAATGTCAATGATCAAGCAGACGTAACTAACTTGGAGATTACAAAAATACTAACATGAACCATTAGCAAATATAAGGACTCCAGTACAAAACTTAACGATGCTCTCTGGGCTTATCATTCAACTTGGAAACTTCCTATTGGCTATTCTCCCTAGGAGTTAGTGTACGAGAAACTTCCAATGCTTCGAATTCAATTTGAGTTTGTACACTCTCAATAACCTGTGAACTAAATCTTGACCTAAGTCTAGCACAAAAAGAAAGATTAATCAACTAGAATGTGTTAGATGAAAATTGATTAGTGGTCCTATCCTTAAATGAGGTGAACAAGGCATTCAGCAAGCAATGTCATCACCTAAGAATCAAGAAAGTAAAACTTCAACCAGGAGATAAGGTTCTTTATTGGAACCCCACACATGTACACCAAAAGAAAAAATTCCAAACATTGTGTGAGGGATCTTATATAATTGATCAAACCTTTCCCTTTAGGGCAATGTTGATCTACAAACTTGACAGCCCAAATAAAAAGTAGTTGGTCAACATCTAACAAAGGAAGCCTTTCCTTGAATCAAGACAGGTTAGTGTAAATGTCACCTTAATGGATGGACAACCATGCTCTATTTTTTGGATATTCTCCTTCCAACTCAATCATGGGGAAGAAGGCCATCCATGCTAACCATCAAATTAGCCTCTCAATTTTCTATCTTTTTGTTTTTCATGTTTTTGATTTACAAATTTTTCTCATTTTACATCATCTTTAAGTACCTTTAAACCTTCTTGACTATTTTACATTTTCTTAAATATTTTACTTTGTTTATTTTATTTAAGTATGATATTTTCTCATTTTTACTAATAGATTTGCTTTATTATCATAGGACACAATGCTGCTGTTACGTTTACTAATGATGATTTGTGCTTAATGAGTGATTGTCAATGTCTGGTTTCTATTTTTGAATTCTGATGTCTAATAACTTTAACATGGTTTATTTTTCATAGAACAAATAGTGAGTCCACGTCATCCACCCATCAATGACCTCTATGGTTTTCCTTGTTCTAGGAATTTAAGATTCCTTCCATTAAAGAAACTTTTAATCAATTTGTGACCTTGGTAGTTTAGGAATTATGAAGAATTCAAAGGTTTGTAAAGGGTGTGACTTCAAGGAGACTCAATACTCTTTGTACTCTGCTACTTGCTTGAGTGCTTGAGTGTTTTTCAGACTCCTTACCATTCCAGACCAACCACTAATAGGAAGTTAAATAACATTGTTGCATGATGTGGTTCCCATTTCAGAAAAAAAAAACAATGAAAAAAAAAATAAAAAATGATGGGAATTCAAATAACACCCCTTCAACACAAATAATTTCTTGCACAGCGTGGTTTCCATTTTATAAAAAAAAAAAGAGAAAAAGAATAATGGAAATTCAAAGCACACCCCTTGGAAAAATAATCAGGCTACAAGCACTAGTTATGAGACTCGAATAGCATGCACCTATGCTTAAAGGTCCCCTCTAGCTAAGGCCCTCTCTCTTACTTTCTACTTCCGTTTTCTTCTCCTTATGGAATAGTGGTTGTTTTGTGGAAGCACTCTTGAGTGGGTGGATCAGTTGTAGAGTGGTGATGCAGAGTCACTAAGAGTAGATAGTTTTGGTCTGGACTAAGGATGGAACTTCCTAGGTCATTTTAACCAAACATTCCATAAGGAACTTCTTATGACCTCAACTTGAAACTCCATTCTACCTTCTCTATCATCCATCCATGTTGCCATAACTCACCTCACTACCATGTTCCATGTTATGCTTCATGTCTTGGTCTAATGTGTTGGAATTATTAAATGGATTCTTTTGAGTTGGTCTTTAACTGTTCATCATCATTAATTGATTGTGGGATCCACGAACTCCTCAGTTTAGCTTATGCAAGGGCAAAAAGGGCATGAGCTTGCTATGGGGAGGACCCACTTGTATGGCTCTTAGCCTTACCTTTGGCATCACCACAATCTGACCTTTCACATTTTTCATTGCGTAAGCTACTCAGTACTCCTTTATCTTTCATTTCATTCATCCACTAAATCAATTTTTCTTCATTCTTTCAAATTTATGAGCTTCAACACTCTCTTCTCATGTTTTCATACTATTTTTGGTCTTCTGAGCTTTCATTTGATCCCAATTTCATCCAAAAGTTCTTTATTTTAAAAGTTCTACCAAGTTAATGGTGGTGATTGATTACATCAATGAGGCATATATTGTTGAACACTTTGGAAATTTTCACAAATTGCTCATAACACATAGGGAATTTTTGCAATTTTTCAAAGCCCAAAACCTTCCAGAGCTTATAACTTCCCAATTGTTTGTCCAAATCACTCTATTTTTCAATCTTGTGCTTACCAGAGGTAAGTTCTTTATTGTGGAGGCCACAAACCTTAAGGTTTCTAATGAGAAATTGATGATTTTTAAAGAAATTTTCCTAACTCCCCCAAAGGGTTGATAACCTTAACCATATATAAACATCAACTTTTTCCCAAGTTAATCCTTCCAACGACCTTTGGGATGAATTATTCATAATAACACATAAAATAAATAATAATTTAATTAATTAAATCAATCATAATCATAACTTAGCCAAGTGTAACTATTCTTAAGAGTTAAGGTATCCCAATTATTTTAAGGTTACACAATGATTGCTAATCCATGGTCTTATTGTGATTATAGATGGCACACAAAAAAATGTTTGCAAGAAGGAGAACCCATACAACCATAAGAGAAATGACCTAGATCTAGAAGGGACCAACAAGAACAAGGCCAAGAACTACAAAAGGTGACCCATGCAATGGGACCTCTTTGGGAGGAGCTTGAAGTGGAATCTATCTAATAAATTCTAGAGGAAGAAGTACCAACCGAACAATCACAAAGAGGAAAAGTACCTGAACACATGCCAAGGCTTGAGGTCACATTGACTCAAGCTTGCTTAGACATCATTTGGTCCCAAGACATTCAAAGATCGATTCTTCAAAAGATCAACTTCAGGCCATTTTTGGAGAAAGCTCTAGAGGATGTCAAGACACAACTATAGACCTCTCCCATGTGGACAGTTATTACATCCAGTGGGGAATGATACATGGAAGAGACCTATCTCTTCTAGAGTAGCCAAAGGCTAGGGTCTATTATCAAGATCAAGGACATTCAAGTGTCCTATTCAATAGAAGCCATTGCATAGGCACTTGGATTGCTTAACCTAGAAACATAGCTAGCTGAATTACCTACAAAAGGTGATCCTGAGGCCAAAAGGTAGTGGACCCAGCATTGCTACGGGGTCGACCATAAAGAGTATGGTGCACTCACATCGATAGAGTGGATTTATTTCAAGATTGCGGCCTATCACCTTAATCCAATGATGAGGCCAAGCAAGGCTCTCTACTCGTGCATGCATTGCTTTAAGCGGAAAGTTCCCCATCAACCTTCTACAACTACTATACCTGGAGATTGAAAAATGTTTCAAAGAAAATAAACATGGAAGAAAGACCTTGCCCTTTCCATGCCTCATTAGAAAACTTTACAAAAGAACATGCATTATTCACTACTCTAATGACACTCTCAGGCATGTTCCATTGGCCTCATGGGCAAAAATCATGAAGGATAAAATGTCTGCAACAACTAAAGAAGAGGAGCTACCACCACCACCACCCACTCAAGAAACAACACTGGAGGCCTGCGCAACCATTGAGCATTTGTGCAAAATTCAAGAATAGCTCTTGAATGAACAAGAGCAACAAGTAGGAACAAGTGGGATGGATCCATCTATGTATCAACTAGTGATGAATCACCTTAACAAGATGGCCCGAATAGTTAGCTAGATGGAGAGAGGTGGTCTAATTTTCTCTACCCAAAGAACATAGCTACCTTTGAGATTAGATCCCAATACTTGAGAGGTGATGGTGTCATTAGCAACACATTATCTATTCCCAAAAATCTCTAAAAATGTTGTCACTTTCTCAATGAGTTTGGAGGATGGTGAAGAGGCAACTGTCTTAGTGATGCAGTACTAAGGGTAGGAGACAACAATAAAAGTGGTAGCTAGCCATGTAGCTGAAGCATTGAATGCACCTATGGCATCTGTACCAAATGTATCTAAACTCCAAGATGTGCAAATGTCCACAAGTACGGTCAATAAGAAGTTAGAGGTAGCTTAACATAAAAAATTGTTGGAATGACTAGTAGGAATCGAGCAACCGACTTTGGACATCTTTGATCTTCTAGAGAACATCACTGCAACCTAGTCAAAGTTGCTGAATGTAAGGGGCAGATGTATTATTTCGAAGGGGTAATTAGAAATAGCCCAAGAGCAAAATCAATGCTTGGCTACAGAGGTTGCCAAACTTCATGCCCAACTTGCAAAATAAGCAATCCTTAGCCCAACAATGACAAGAGATGAAGCTATCAAACAGTTTCAAGAATGATTTCAGAAGACTAAAGAGAAGGCAATGATGGTTATCTTTAAATAGTCTATAGTAGAAGCTGAAATGCAGCCAATCAAAAAGGACTTGAATTAGATGTGTCAGGAGAATGAAGCATTGACCACAAAAAATTATCGCCTATAAAATGTTGATACTTAAAGAGACCAAATGCAAGAATCCATTCATCAACAACAAGAGCAACTTGCCAGGATAAACACTAAACTAAGAAAATTGGTTGTGGAGAATCACAATTTGTCAATGAAGGAGGTATTCACCTTGGTCAAAAGTTTTCCATTGAGATCACCATTTAGAAGAATGAAGTTCTTAAATTTAAGAAAGTAAAAAATCACTACAGAGACCAGGTCAATTTGCAAAAGGAAGTGAATGAAAAACAAATTCAAATAGCAAAGGCAAAACTAAATGAAGCCCTCCAACAACTTTAGCAAAGAAGAGAGATGTGGTAGCCCATCCTTGATGGGATTGACACCTACAACAAAGTGAAGATTCGATTGAAGGAGTTTCAAATCAAGAAGATGATAGAGTACATGAAGTTGGTCAATCTCCATTATGCAAACTTGACAATGTTGACTGCCATACAGCTGCGAATGGAGTTAGAAAAATAAGTGGCTAGCTCATATCTACTATACAAGGCAAAGTTCAAACACCACAAGAACACCAAACAAAGAATTAAGACTATTGATGCTAAACTCAAAGTTCTCAAAAGATGATTCAGAGATCAACGATCTATCACTGAGAACCTAGCCAGATGGATGAATGACTATCAAGAGTTTAAGAACATAGTGAAAGAATTCAACATTGAATGTAAATAGTTTGCTACCTAGTTTGTCAATGCCAAGGAGTTGTTTCCAACAATCCCATGTCCTTGAAATGTGCTTGTTGTAACTTGCATTGGAGAAGCTACGTGGATAGTGCATGATCCCCAAAGTAAGGAAGAGAAAATGAAAGCACCATTAGATGTTTTTCACCTTTCACCTAAAGTCGTAGGTGTAGTAACACAACCACAACCTCCTTAACCACTTGAAACCTTAGGAACCACCATCACCTGGGATTGTTTGATCTTCTCCAATAAACTTCACACCATCAAGGAACATGTTATCTGATTTTGAAGAGTATCATGGTTTCAATTTTGTGTCTTGAACACCTTCATTTTTTGTAATATTTTGATCCATACACTCCATTTTTTGTCAATTTGTTTTATGTGAAGAAAAGTTAGTCAATAATCCCATACCTTCCCAATTTTCTAATAGAACTTGAGGACAAGTTTTCATTCAATTGTGGGGTATGATGAGTTGCATTAAGCTGGCTATAAGCGCCCCATCAACAATGTCAATTTTCTTGATTTTTGGCTATAAATACATGCTTGTAGCTATATTTATGGCATAAGTAGATTGTAGTTGTAGTGGAGCTCTTGCATTTTTCTATTAAAAAGTTAAAAAAAAAATTTCAAAGTTCCTATAGTAGGAGTCATTGAGTATATGGATCTTTATTCAAACATTATCATACCTAAGCATGACAATGTGTAGCAATAAAGATGAGCTTTCTAATAAAGCTTGCATAACTTTGGATAGATTAACTATTTTATTTATGCATTTACTATTTTCAATTATTTATTAAATATTTTTTGGTTATTATATTAATGAAACAATTAAGTGAGAAAGATTATACACATAAGTATGACCGCTTTGAGTGTAACCTGTGTTCGCTTGATAATCCCAATTGCAATATTACTTGGTACATCTAATAGTGTTGTGCTTGGTCACCCAACAATGGATACATGGGTTCAAAATATGTACGTAGAGTGGAAACAAATGCTTATGTTAAAATTAGTTAAATGCTAATTAATTAATTAAGTTAGATTAGTTAATCATTTCCAGTTAAATTGGATCTTTAATTTTATATTTTGATGATAGAGCAATTCCAAGCATAAGGAGCCAAAAGAGCAGACAGATTCAATCAATTATATGATTCTCAAGACCTTTGGGGTAAAAAGGATAATTCGTGATAATTTTATTTCTTCAAAAAGCTCTTTTAATGAAGTTGATATAACTATTGATAAATTTCGATGAAAAATGTAAATTGGTATTATTAAAAACGAAGATGATAAACTATTTTACTGTTCGAAGTGTATATATCAGCAAGAAGCTCCGAGAAAATAGATTGTTTGGGAAAATAAAAAGGCGATGTCCACACAACACCTTAGTTTCAAACATAAATCATAACGACTTAAAACTTACCAAAAGACTAAAACACACCGTTGATGTTATATGAACCTTGATTCTTGTAATTATGAACCTCAATACAAGAACACAATGGCATCATATCACCTCTAATTCTTGTAATTATGAAACTAAAATTATAAAACTGAGACAAAGGCTAAAAAAATTTTACCATTACCAAAGGCCTGCTCAATCTAAGGGAAAATGCTTATATACATCTCATGAAATACAATGGCAGAGTATGACGCCTAATTCTTGTAATTATGAAACTAAAATTGTAAAATTATATAAAACTGAAATAGAAGCCAATAAAATTTTACCATTACCAAAGGCCCACTTGATCTACTCTGATCTATAAGGCCCAAAGGCCCACCCAAATTACCCTGATATAATGGGAACTGCTAATATACATCTTCATGAAACTCTAAAATTAATTTCTAGATATACCTTTCATGAGAGTTCACATTAACAAGCATGCATCATGCAGTATAAATCATTTTTAATTTTGGCCAATAAGCCAACCAATCATAAATCATAAATCAATACCACTAAATAATTTTCAGTTCATTAATAAAGCTGAAGGAAATCGTCTGTAATGCTGAATAATGTTTCCTTCCTAACATTCAGTAACACTAAATAGTAGGCTACACATTATGCCCAGGCTAAATAATATTTCATACATACCATTCAAGCATTCAAGGAGGCTATCAGCATATGACTATATCATTCAATAATATTCAAGCCTATCCAAATGCTAAATATATTTCAAACATAACATTCAAGGAGCGTATTGGTGACACTAAATAATATTCAGTATTCTATCCATCTAGATAAAAGGACCTAAAAGCGACACTAAATAACACTTTACCAATAACACATCCAAGTAAATCGGAGGTTCCTTCTATGTTTATGTCTACATATTACAGTAAACAAGGAATGAAATTCAGAAGAGCAAGGGAAGTATGAATGAAAACATGAAAACAACAATCCATGAATAATCAAAAATATCTTGCAACATAAGATTTATTAACAAACTTGGAACTAGTTATCCTTCTCATCATATTGACCATATTGACCAAAATTGTTATGGAATACATTGAATTGCATAAAATGAGAACCAAATTGTTATGGAATACATTGAATTGCGTAAAATGAGAACTGTATTAAATAGTATCTTTTATGGATAATCATCCATGAATGGGCTCCCCAGAAGCTCGGTACAAAATCCACTCATATGCAGGGCGTCCTTAGTTAAAACTGCACCATAACTACATTCTCTGTATATGTTGTTAAGCACTTCTCAAACTTTACACTCTGATTCTGACACCTTAGGAAAAAATGGAGCTATTATTTCAAACAAAAAGAAAAAAAGTGTTTCCTTTCAACATATTCTCTGACAGTTTTCCACCACAGAAAAATATGATCATTTCAGGCTTCGTGCCAAACTTTATACCACAAACGAACTACCTCAAAGACTAGTTGCATCCGAGGAAGCACTCTCTAAAAACAGGATAGAAAATAACTACTAAAAGATAAACAAACAAACACGAAGATTCAACAAGAACGAAATCAGGCAGAAACATAAATGTCGTCAAAAGCTTGCGAAAACTGGCACAAATAGCCACTCACGCACGCTACAGACGGAGTAAAGCCCTTGATCTCTGAAGGATTCTAATGTTAGAAAAGAGGGGATTTTCGAACCCTCGATTCCGCTGGGACCTTCAGAAATTTATTTACTCTGATATTAAGTAGAGATAGTTTCTTGCCTCAAACGCTGCAATTTAATTAACAAGAAGGCATAGAAAAACCCTAATCTGCAACAAAAACGGTAGAAACATAGATCTCTTGTTCTACCAACATGGAAAATATGCCCGTACATGCGAGATCTGTTACGGCCTGATTTCAAACTACTGGTAGAGAAGATACTCAATTTGCGAAGGCAAACTTGAAGGAAAGCAAATAAGATATCACTTCCTCCATAGGTCCTTCGGTCATAGAACGGAATACAGATCTTGAATGAAAAAATGAAAATGATTCATCCTAACCAGGCAGGGGGGTCGTTACAGATATAATACCTGCATTTGTCCTGAAACTTATCAGTTCTGTGCCGTTGTTAGGGTTTCGGCGACGAGCGTCATACGCGTAAGCAATTTTGTGTTTCTATAATTATGATAATGTTTTCGTAGTTTATTAGGTTTCTAGATCTCTTATTTAGAAAGATCAGATAGATTCGGAACTTGAGCCTAGATTCCTCATTTTCTCGTTCATGGAAGACAAAAACATGTTCGAGATAGTTGTTTTCTAATTATTGGACAAACGGAATAGATAACGTTTTAGGTTGCTTTTCTAAATGACATTATGTCCTCTGTTCAATTTTAGACATGTTGATCAACTTTGAAATTCATTGATCTAGTTTGATAGACCTGGAAGGAGTTAGATCATATTGTATATAGAGACTCGACTTGATACTTTCTTCTTTTCTTTCTTTTTATTAAAAAGGGACAATCTGGGACTCGTGTTGTTTCGTAATTTTGTTACCTAGATCATGGTAAAGGGCATTCACTTTTGCTTGGGTCCTCGTTGAGGAGGAATTCAAATCCCTAACACAATAATTCATAACCATATATTTTCATCCTTTGAGCTACAACTCCACCCACCCTCAAATAGAATACTCAAGTTGGAATGTGCATGCTAATATCAACAAATTGTTTCCGTGAACATAACACTCTAGTACATTGTGATGAGGCTAACACTTATTGAGCACCCACCATAGAAAACTCCTTCTCATTGAAAACAGAAGTTTGAATCTAATATATATCATACTAGTGCTTGCACCTATAGTATATATATGGTGTTAGTACTTATGTCACTAATAGTACATATATATAATAATGAGGTGTTGTTTAGCCTAAGGGTATGGGTCTTGGCTTGGTAACCCTATGTCATAGGTTTGAATCTACTAGGTAACATTGAGTTATAAACTTCTATAAATCTTGGGGTGTACCTATGTTTCACTTATTTCAAGTTCCAACACCCCTCACCCCACACTAATAGTATATATATGACATGAGATTTGTACCACTTATTAGATGTTTAGCGCTCAATTAATTGTATATGAATAAGGTATAAGAGGTGTAATTTAAATCACACCTCTAATAATATGAATTAAGGAAAAACCATTGAAGAAATCCCATGCAAATTAGTAAAAACTTATGCATGTTAGCTCATTACTATTATGAAAACTCACCAAACATTTATAACAACTCACCATAAAATGACTCGCTCCTCGTTGATTTATGATCAATATTTATGCATTCTATACAATTAATATGATAACCTTCAAATAGTTGTATTATTATCTATTCAACGAGTGTACCTTAGGATACAACATATGATAGAAAGAATAATAATTGTTAATAAAAAATCAGCTTATAAGAGTTCATAATAAATGGGTCAATGCAAAATAATGCCTTCATATTATCTCTTAGCTTCTCAACTAAAACTTTATTGAGTTTCTATATATCATGTTGTATGAATGCATCATATGCATTCCAATAAAATGATATTGTTAACTCCTTTGTTGAAACATATTTACTACCATATTAAAGCCTATAATGTAGGCATTGTAAAGCTAATGAAATGGTACAAGGTATTATATCATTTTTATGGTTTGCATTTTATAAACAACCTAATAATAATAATGAATATACATGCACATCAAAAAAATTGTAATTAATTAATAAATAGGCTAATTAATTTAATATAGAATAGAAAACAAACGTAATGATCGATGAGCAACAAGGTACCCCTACGTCCAACCATACAAATCACAAAGCGTTCATGCATGACTTGGTCAAATTCTATGGACTTTGTCATTTCTAGTGCACTAGCCCTTTAGGAAGTGAATCTAGCCTTAAGGTTAATCATTGTCTTCCCAATTACACTTTTGATGTTCATTGGTATGGTTAAGTGTAATTGAGGCATTTGATTTTTATCATTTTTATGTTTTATAGTTGGGTACTTGAAATGTAGATGAAAAGAAATTTGATTAACTAATCTAAATTAACTAACTAACTAATCATTTAACTAATTCTAACATAAGTATTCATTCCCACTTTCTGTACACGTCCTAAACCTACATATCCATTGCTAGGTGACCAAGCGCCATGCTACTAGGCATACCAAGCAATAACACTGCTAGGATTACCAAGCGAATACGTGTTACGCTCGAAGCAGTCGTACTTATGTATTTAATCTATCTAGCTTAATTACTTCATTAACTTAAAACATTTAACAAATAATTGAAAATGTTGAAAACGTTTAACAAATAACTAAAAACATTGAATGCATAAATGAAATAGCTAATCTATCCAAAGTGCTACAAGGTTTATCAGAAAGCTCATCTTTATTACCGCACACACTGTTGTACTTAGGTACAACAATGCTCAAATAGAGATCTGTACACTCAATGACTCCTATTGTGGGCACTCGGGGGAAAAATTCTAACTTTTGAATGGAAAAAATGTAAGAGCTCTATTGCAACTACAATCTACTTATGCCATAAATGCAATTGCAAGCACATATTTATAGCTGACACATGACACTATGTCAACAGGGCCTTGTCAATGCATGGTAAGATGCACCCAATCGACGAGGCCTTGTCGACACAACCAGCTTAACATGACTCATCATGCCTCCATGACTAAATGAAAACTTGTCCTCGAGTTCTATTACAAAATTGGGAAGGTATGAAATTATTGACTAATTTTTCTTCACACAAAACAAATTGACTAACTTAGCAAAAAATGGAGTGTACAGATCAACACATTACAACAAATGGAGGTGTTTAGGACACAAAATTGAACACCATGATTCAACTCCTCACAATCAAACAACACGTTCCTTAATGATGTGAAGCTTGTTGGAGAAGATCAAATAGTCCCAAGCAATGGTGGTTCTTGAGGCTCCGAGGAATCTTCACTGGCTTCATGCACTGGTGATGGTTGGGGTGGTTGCGATTGTCTTGTTGCTACTGTGACTTCAAGCAGGAGGCAAAAAGCATCTAACAGTGCTTTTATTTTTTCCTCCTTACTCTAGGGATCATGCATCATCCATGCAACTTCCGCAATGTGGGTTGGAATGGGCACATCCCAAGGACACGATATTGCTAGAAACAACTGCTTTACATTGATGAAACAGGTAGCAAATGATTTGTGTTTGATGTTGAATGCCCTGACCGTGTTGTTCAGCTCCTGGTAGTCATTCATCCATTTGGCTAGGTTCTTAATGATAGAGCGTTGATCTCTTAATTGCCCTATGAGAACTACAAGTTCAGCATTTGCAATCTCAAGCTTCTACTTGGTGTCTTTACGATGCTTGAACTCTACCTCATATAATAGATATGAACTAGCCACTTATTTCTCCAATTCTAACTGTAGTCATTCAGTAGTCAACATTGCTAGGTTTGCATAATGGAGATTGGCCAACTTTGTGTACTCTATCATCTTTTTGATTTGCAACTCCTTTAAGCGGATCTCTACTTTGTTGTAGTAATCAATCCCATTAATGATGGGCTACCACATCTCTCTTTCTTATTGGAGTTGTTGGAGGGCTTCATTTAGTTCTCTGCCATTTGGATTTGTTTTTCATTCACTTCCTTTTGCAAACCAACCTGGTCCCTATAGTGATTTTTCACTTTCTCAAATTTGAGTGCTTTGTTCTTCCAGGCAGAGATCTCGATGGTAAACTTTTGATGCAAGGTGCGTACCTCCTCCATTAACAAATTATAGTTTTTTGCTACCAATTTTCTCAGTTCATTGTTTACCTTAGCAAGCTACTCCTGCTATTGATGAATGAATTCTTGCATTTGATCTTTCTATGCATCAACATTTCACAGGCGATGATTTTGTGCAGTCAATGCTTCATTCTCTTGGTGCACCTAGTGCAAGTCCTTTTTGATTGAGTATGTTTCAGCTTTAACTATGGACTATTTAAAGATGGCCATCACTACCTCCTCTTTAGCCTTCTAAAATCATTCTTGAAGCTATTTGATACCTTCATCTCTTGTTACTGCTAGGCTGAGGATTGCTTGTTCTGCAAGTCGGGCATAAAGTTCAGCAACCTCTACAACTAAACATTGATTTCGCTCTTGGGCCATTTATAGTTTCCCCTTCAAAATAATACATCTGCTCCTTGCATTTAGCAACTTTGACTAGGTTGCAATGATGTTCTTCAAAAAATCAAAAATGTCCAAAGTCAATTGCCCAGTTCCTACTAGTCGTTCTAGCAACTATTTGTGCTAGGCTATGTTCAATTTTTCGCTGACTATACTTGCAAATGTTTGCATGTCTTAAAGTGCAGATATGTCTGGTATAGACACTGTAGGTGTGTTCAATGTTTCTACTACATAGTCAATAACCACTTCTACTACTGTCTCCTGTCCTTGGTGCTACATCACCAAGATAGTTTCCTTTTCTCCTTTCTCCAACCACACCCAAAAAGTGGTAGCATTCCTAGAGATTTCTAGAAATAAATGATGTGTTGCTAGTGACACCATCACCTTTCGAGCATTGGGATCTAACCTCGAAGGCAACTACATTCGTTGGATAGAGAAAATTGGACCACCCCTCTCCATTTGGCTAATTATTCGAGCCATCCAATTAAGGTGACTTATTGCTGGCTAGTACATAGATGGATCTGCCCCACTCATTCCTGCTTGTTACTCTTGTTTGCTTAAAAGTTGTTCTCAGATTTGATGTAGATGCTCAAGGACTATGCGGGCCTTCAGTGTTGTTTCTTAAGTAGGTGGTGGTGGCAATAACTCCTCTTCTTGAGTTGTCACTAGCTTTTTATCCTACATGATTTTTACCCATGAGGCCAAGGAAGCATGCCTAAGAGTGTTCTTAGAGTAGTGAACAATGCCTACTCTTTTCCAAAGTTTTCTGATGGGGCATAGAAAGGGTAAGGTCTTCCTTCCATGTTCATTTTCTTTGAAATTTTTTTCAATATCCAAATATAGCAATTGTGGAAGGTTAATGGGGAACTTCCCAGTTAGAGCAGCACATGCTTGGATAAAGAAAGTAGTTACCTTGCTTGGCCTCACCGTTGGATTGAGGTGATAGGCTATAGTCTTGAAATAAATCTGCTTTGCCAGTGTGAGTGCACCATACTCCTTACAGTTGACCCTAGAGCATCACTAGGTCCATTCCCTCTTGGCCTCAAAATCGCCTTTGGTAGATAATTCAGCTAGCTATGTTCCTATGTTAGGCAATCCCTTCTACCAAATAGGACACTTGAATGTCCTTGATCTTGACAATGGACCCCAACCTTTGGCTACTCCAGAAGGGATAGGTCTCTCCCATGTACCATTCCCCACTAGACGTGATGACTAACCACATGGGAGAGGTCTACAGTTGTGTCTTGACATCCTTTAGAGCTTTCTCCAAAAATGGCCTTAAGTTGATCTCTTGAAGAATCTATCTTTGAATGTTTCAAGACTAGATGATGTCTACGTAGGCTTGAGTCAAAGTGGCCTCAAGCCTTGGCATGGGTCAAGGCACTTCTCCTCTTTGCGATTATTTGGTTGGCACTTCTTCCTTTGGAATCTATCAGATAGATTCCACTTTGAGCTCCTCTCAAAAAGGTCCCATTGCATGGGTTGCCTCTACTAGTTCTTAGTCATGTTCTTGCTAGCCCCTTCCAGCTCTAAGTCATTTCTCCCATGGTTGTTAGGGTTCTCCTTCCTATGGACGTTTTTGTTTGGGTGCCATTTATAATCACAATAAGATCATGGATTAGTAATCATTGTGTAACCTTAAAACAATTGGGATACCTTATCTCTTAAGGATGGTTATTCTTTGGCTAAGCTGTGATTATGGCTAATTTAATTAACCTAATTATCATTTATTTTATGTGTTATTATGAATAATTTATCCTGGAGGTTGTTGGAGGGGTTAACCCTTGAAAAAGTTGATGTTTATATATGGTTAATGTTAATAACCCTTGGGGGAGTTAGAAAAATTTTCAAATATTTTCATTAGAAACCTTAAGGTTTGTGGCCTCCACGATAAAGATCATACCTTTGGTAAGTATAGGATTGAAAAAGAAAGTAATTTGGATCAAAAAACAAAGTAATTTGGACAAACGGTTGGCAAGTTATGAGCTTTGGAAGGTTTTGGACTCTGAAAAATTTCAAATACTCATGTGTTATGAGCAATTTGCAAAAAATTCCAAAGTATCTAGTAGTATATATAGGATCTAAGCACTACATCAATGAGGCCTAGTCAATGAGGCCTCATCGACATGGTTGGCTGCGTCAATGAGGCCTTATCAATGTAGTCAATGACCATCGTTGACTTGGTCAAACTTTTAAAATTTAAGGAATTTTTGGATGAAATTGGGGTCAAATGGAAGCTCAGAAGACCAAGAATAGTGTGAAAACATGAGAATAGGGTGTTGAAGCTCATAAATTTTGAAAAAAAGGAGAAAATTGATTTAGTGGATGAATGAAATAAAAAATAAAGGAATACTGAGCAATTTATGCAATGGAATATGTGAAAGGTTGGATTGTGGCGATGTTAAAGGTAAGGAACCTTAACTAACCAAGCCAAGAGTTATGCAAGTGGGTCCTCCCCATAGTAGGCTCATGCCCTTTTTGCCCTTGCATAACCTCAACTGAGGAGTTTGTGGGCCCCATGGTCAATTAATGGTAATGAAAAGTTAAAGATCAACCTAAAAGAATCTACTCAAGAATCCCAACACATCAGACTAAGACATAGAGCATAACATAGAACACGATAGTGAGGTGAGTTATGGTAGCATGGATGGATGATAGAGAAGGTGGAATGGGGTTTCAAATTGAGGTCATTAGAAGTCCCTTATGAAATTTGTGGTTAAAATGAGCTAGAAAGTTCCATCCTCAGTCCAGAAAAAAGCCATATGCTTTCAGTGACTTTGCATTGCCACTCTAAGACCAATCCACCCACTCGAGACAAAAGAATGCTGCCACAAAACAACCATCATTTCACAAGGAGAAGAAAAGAGAAGTAGGAAGTAAGAGAGAGGGCCTTAGTTAGAGGGGACCTTTAAGCATAGGTGCATGCTATTTGAGTCCCATAACCAGTGCTTGTAGCCTATGTATTTGTCCAAGGGGTGTGATTTGAATTTTCATTGTTCTATTTTTTTTATTTTTTATTTTGAAATGGAAACCACACCATGCGAGAACTTATGCATGTTGAAGGGGTGTGCTTTGAATTCCCATTGTTTTCTTTTTCTTGAAATGGGAACCACACCATGCAATGACGTTATTTGACTTCCTATTAGTGGTTGGTGTGGAATGGCAAGAAGTTCATGAAAAACACTTAGGCAAGTAGAAGAGTACAAAGAGCAATGAGTCCCCTTGAAGTCACACCCTTTACAAACCTTTGAATCCTTCATAATTTTGGAACCACCAACGTCACCAATTGATTAAAAGTTTCTTAATTGAAGGGACCTGAAATTCCTAGAATAAGGAAAATCATAGAGTTCTTTGGATGGGTGGATGATGTGGACTCACTACCTATTCCATGAAAAATAAACCATGTCAAAGTCATCAGACATCAAAATTCAAAAATAGAAAGCAGACATTAACAATCACACATTAAGCACAAACCATCATTACTAAATAGCAATAGTAGCACTGTGTCCTATGATAATAAAGTAATTTTTATTAGCAAAAATAAGGAAATATTACACTTAAATCAAACCAAACAAAGCAAAATATATGGTGTAATATTAGAAAAATTGAAAAATAAAAAATTTGTAAAATACATACTTTGTAAAAATCAACAACGTGAAAAGCAAAAAGTAGAAAAACTAAGAGCCAATTTGATGGTTAGCACAAATGCCCATCTCCCCCATGACTGAGTTGGAAGGAGGAGATCCGAAAAATAGAATGTGGTTGTTCATGTGTTGAGGTGGTGTTTGCACTAGCCTATCTTGGTTCTAGGAAAGGCTTCACTTGTTGGATATTAACCAACTACTAAAAACATTGAATGCATAAATGAAATTGCTAATCTATCCAAAATGCTACAAGGTTTATTAGAAAGCTTGTCTTTATTATCGCACACACTGTCGTGCTTAGGTACAACAATGCTCGAATAAAGATCCATACATTCAATGACTCCTGCTACTAGCACTTGGGGGAAAAATTCTAACTTTTGAATGGAAAAAATGCAAGAGCTCCACTACAACTACAATCTACTTATGCCATAAATGTGGCTACAAGTGTGTATTTATAGTCGACACATGACACTACATCAATGGGGCCTTGTTGATGCATGGTAAGATGTGTCAACTAGGCCTCATCTATGAGGTTGCATCAACAAGGCCTTGTCAATGTAGCCAACTTAATGTGACTCATCAATGATCTTTCTGAAATATGAAATCTGAATAATGTTTGAAGAAGGGAGTTCATATACATTTTACTAAAATGGAAGAAAAAAAAAAGAATTAATGGAGCACTACTAAGTCACCTGTAATTCATTTATTTTCCTTTTTAGCAAAGAAGAAACCATCAATAGATGCAAGTTTAATTTCAGTTTCTTAAATTTAGTGGATTTAATTATCTTTTAATTTTACCTCTATTTAACAAAGTTATTTCTCTTAGAAAACTTATAGGCAAAGCGTTTTTGTTAATACCATGGTGATCTCTTTACATATATAACTTAGTAACTAATCTTTATCATCATTATAATTGATATAGTTTGATTGATTGAAGCAACAAAATTCAAAAATCCAAAGTTGCATAAAGAAACTTATAAATATTCATTTACCTAGTAAATATTGCATCCTCTTTCTATTTTCATTTCAAGGGAGTTTTTTTTTCCATAGTTTAGCCCATTATAAAGAAAGAACTTTGTAAACATCCTTTACGATGAGTCATGGTCTATTAGGCCCAGTTATTGGAGCCCTGTTATCAGAGCCCTAATACAAGATATGGTCTGTCATGCCCAGTTATCGGAGCTCCGATATTGCATCAGCCGCGATATCGCGTCTGCCCCCGCAATATCGTGGCCTGCCTCAATTTCTATAAATAAGAGGCATTTTTCCTTGTTCTAGGAGTTAGTTTTAGAGTTAAGTTTTGATTTTAGCTTCTATTTTTCTTCTCAACCCTTTCCTCCCAGTGCATGCCCACAGTGTGGTGATTGTAATTGTATGGCATCCTTATTCGAGTGTGATGTACTTGGACATGCACATGACCGGAAATAAAGATTGAGANATGCACGAAGTCCAAGATGTGTACAGATAATCAAGGAATGGATGCTCATCGCACTTAGGCTAGCTTAGATTCTCTCTCACCCTTTCTCTCTTAGCTTAGCTAATATTATCTTCCATTGCCTTCAGGAGTGGCATTAGGTTAGAAACCATATCATACACCTCACTCTGGACTAAACCATACGTGACAAAGCTAATACTAGTCCAAGTGGGAAGACAGCGAACTGCAACCTAAGGCTAACTATCTAGATGCCACAACTAGTCTGTCTGCAGAGTTTGACCAGATCAGACGTGTAACGCTTGTATTTGTATGGTTGAGTGTAGGGGTACCTCGCCACTCATCACTTTAGATTTTTTATTTTCTCCAATAGGAGTTGATGAGTATATTTTTATTACTATAATAAGTAGCATATCTTACTCACATAACTTCTTGAGATTAAAAATTTACTTATACTACCATAAATCATAAATCAAGCATCATTATGACAAGAGTAACATACTTCGACTGTTGAGACCTTACATTGTGATTGGAATAGATTGTTTGTAGTTTCTACATTTACAATTAATAAACCATTTTGAAAAATATTTACTAAGTTATTTATAGTGATGTGAGTTTCTAGCTTTAATTGTTGAAAAAGTAGTACTTTAAATGAGGATGTACCTCATATTATAAAGTGCTCGTTTAGTATACAAGAGGTATAGGAACCGATACCATACTCTTGGTGTTTGCATTATGATTACATTGTGTCAACCAATGCAAAAACTTGGTTTACGTTGTTGTTGGTCTCTAGCTTCACGACAACATGGATACATCCAAGTAGCTATAGTTGTTTTATTAAAGATAGTGACTAGATTATTTTATATTTATTGATTATTATATTATCTTTTAATAACTAATAAAATAGAATAAAATATGAAATCTGAGAACACTGAAAAACATTATACTAATAGTCAATCACTTTATCAATTAAGATCTAAATATAATGTAATTATCATAAATTTGGCATCACTTATTCTCAAAACCTTACTAGTTAAACTAAGCCTTTCTAGTCTGATTGCTAAGTTCTTATACTCACTTGACTATAATAGTAACATATGTCTTTCAATTTTTACACCATAAAAAACTTCAATTAATACATGTAATATTGATGAGTGGCAAGGTACCCCTACACTCAACCATACGAAACGAGCGTAGCACTCACGATCCGATTGAACTCCGCAGACTAAATGCCTACACACCCCATGGAACACTTAGGGTTAATCATTCATTGTCTTCCCAGACTTACTTGTGTTTGTCACGGTGTATGGTTAAGTAAGTTCGAGGTATATGATTTTTATAGTTTTTAATGTTTTTCTCCTATGCTATCGGGGTGAAGGATTGAGAGAACTAACTAACTCTAACTAATGACTAAGTCTAAATTAACTAGCGTCAGCATCC
>MNCI01013133.1:67829-87346 GCA_015680685.1 Gnetum montanum
TAAACTATGCAACTGTGGCTACCAAATGCTAATCGTTATTAGGATCACCACATGTAACGCACGTGCTTGAAGTGGTTGTACTGAGGCACTTAACTAGCCTAAACGTAATGAGCAGCTGATTCCTTGACTAGTCGTACACATCCATAGATGCTCGTAATCAAGTCGTACTCATTTCGCATTCTAGGCGTTGAGGGTGAGAGAATCTAAATTGCATAGAAAGTAAATCTAATTTAAGTCAAAGTGTTGCAATGGATAAGAATCAATCTTGATCTTATTTCCATTCATGGAATATGTCTAGGTACATTGCTAGTCGAATAAGACTTCGTACAACTGACTTAGATCAACTCTGTGGGCACTCACTGACTATTCTTTAAGATTACAGAATAAAATTGCAAGAATTCAGCTACTCTATTGACAAAACTATGAAAAACTAATGCAAAAAATAATTCAAAACTAATTGGAAATCATGAGCCCAAGTGCTATATTTATAGGCTAGTGTATACCTTGTGACATCAAATGCCTGACATCGCATCTTGGGCTCCAAGGTTGGATATCCAACGTCAAGGCCTTGTTATTGGAGCCTTGTTATTGGAGCCCTGTTATTGGATAACCGAGCCAACCAATGATTCATCATACCCCCATGACTAAATAAAAACTCATCCTTAAGTTAACAAGATAGGACTAAGCTTTCTTTACAAAATTGGGAAGGTATGGAATTATTGATTGACACTAACTATTGACTGAGTCTGAGTGTCACATTACAAAATTTTATTTGAGTAGATGCATACAAAATGATAGAGTGAAAAAAAATATTGGACAAACTTTGAAGATTACAAAATTTGCAAAGGTCTTCAAGAATTTGCTGAAGATGATTCTTCTTGTTCTTGCTAGTGGAGGCAAACTTCCAACCTTGATTGTTGATGAAGCATCTAATTGACCACGTTGACTGGGCCATGTTGATGAAGCCTCGTGAACACAACTGCATTAACGTGACCCTGTTAACACATCTCTCCATGCATTGATGTGGCCTTGTCAACGTAGAGCCCATTTTCCACTATAAATATGTGTGCACGTGTTGCATTTGTGGCATCTTTTGTTCAAGTTGTAGCGAAGCTCTTATAGTTTGTTTCCGCAGGAGTTAGATTATTTTCCAAGTGTCTGTAGAAGGAGTTTGAAGAGTGTGCAACTCTTTATTTGAGCACTGATGTACCTGATCCCATTGGCATGAATAGAAATAAAGACAAGCTTTTTGAACATTCCTTGCAGCATTTCACCTATATTACTTAAGCATCAATATTTTAATACTTTAATAATTTTAATGCTTTTTTTATCACTTTATAGTTACAGTACGTTTTAGTAGTCCACAAGAATACATAAGCACAACCACCTCGAACATATGTCTAACACCTAGCAACCCAATGATGCTTAACGTTTGGCAACCCAGTAGTGATCAGGACATGTTTGGGATGTGCACGGAGGGTGGGATCGGTTGCTTATGCTAGGGGTAGTCAAGTGATAGAGTAGTGGAATCTTGAATTATCTAGCTTTTCACTTCCTATATTAGAAGAATTAGATATTAAAGATAAAATAAAACATATAAAAAAAATCATATGCCTCAATCTCACTTAATTGTTACCCTAGAATATCACAAGTGAGGTTGAGAGAACAATGACTGCTCTACTTAGGATTTTGATGGCTAGAATTCTATGCGCGTAAGTGCTTGCAGTCTTCAAAATTCGATCAAGTCATGCGTGAATGCTCATGATTTGTATGGTTAGACGTAGGGGTACCTCGCCGCTCATCAATTGTTATGTCAATGCTTCTCTAGTTATGTAGAACATTCTTGAAGGGTGGACTAAAATTTCTTCTCATCGCCCCATGGATCTAGCAAACATGCGAAGCTTGAGTTGTTCTCTTATATGTGCTACGATTTGCCCATGATCATATCCTCTATTGTTCCTCTCTTAGCTTTGTTTTCATGCCTGGAAAAAGACCTTCTTCTTAGGTGTTTCTTTTAGCATCACCTATATTCACCAAAGCATTAACATTAGTTTTGGTGAATTTTCCTTAATAATTAACCCTTTTTGGATCCCTTAGTTTTCATTTAAGCACAAGGTGATTATAGCATACTATGCCCAAGGCTATGAGGTAACTAAAATCATCGAGCTATTCAAAAATAAAATGTTGGAAAAATTTCAAAAATCTTAAAGTAGGCATCCTTAGCCCTCATGACTAATAAGCGTAACTTTGAAAGCACATAGGTGTTTGAATAATTGAAACCAAAGGTCTAATTCAGAAGATGGCTAAGAAATATTAATGGATAAGGAAATAGAAAAAATAGGAAAAATTAATGAAAAGATGAGAAGTAGTCTCAAAATCATACATAAATTCAAAGAAATTGTCATTGATGTTTTGGAAGATGTGAAGGTTAGTTCAAAGCCATGATCAATAAAAGTTATGCAAGTGGGTCCTCCTCAAAGTAGCCTCTTGCCATAATGCCCTTGCATAACCACTTCTATAGATATTCGTGGGAACCTAAGAAGTTAAATGGAGACCATGCCTTTATTCCAAACAACACACAACTACCGTGGTTAGAATGTTGCACTATCTTGCACAAAACCAAAAGGCTCACAATCACATGCAATAGTGAGGTAAATAATGGAATGAAAAGGAATTACAGAGATCAAGATGTAAGGTACTTTGACCATGTTTACAATAGGTTCTTATGACAAGTGTGATTAAAATGATCAACATACCTATTTGTCGAAGTTCAAGCCAAGTCCATACCATGAACAGTGACCTTGCATTGATGTGTTCCATCTTGCCAACCACCATGAGTCCACAACCACCTCAAAGAAAAATCATCACTCCAAAAAGAGAAGAAGGAAGGAAGGGCCTTAGTTAGAGGGGTGCCTTCAGGTATGGGTAACATGTCTTTCTAGCCCCATAACTAGTGCTTGTAGCCCATTATTGTGTTTCAAGGGGTGTGCTTTGAATTTCCATAATTGTTTTTATTTTTATTTTGTCTTTTATCTCTTCTTTTTTTAATGTTTTTTTTATGTTTTATTTTATTTTATTTTTTGCTTTTTTTTTTGGATAGGAACCACACCATGCAAAGATAGAACTTCCTTTTTATTGGTTGATGAGGGAGTGATGATACATTCCAAGAGGAGTCATAAACCACATGAAGGAAGTCAAGAAGAGAACCCAACGAGTCCCCTTAAGGTCACACCATTTGCCATTCCCACTTGCTAATTTCCTCTTTCTTCAAGGTACAATGATCATTGATTAATTTTAGTTTCATAAAAGAAGAACCAAATTGTTTCCATGAAAAAGACTTTTTATTTAGAGAATTGGAGGGATGGATGAGGTGGTCTCACTACTTTACACAATTACTTACCCAATCATCTTGATAGCATAGCACAAAAAACCCAACACATAGCGTTGACTTCTACATCATGACTTGGCAATTTTATTAATAAAAACATAAAAATACATTCATAAAGCAAAAAGAGAATGACTCAAGAAAAGAGAAAAATATCAAAAAAAGAAAAATATTAAGAAATGAAAAACATATGAAGAATCAAAAAATTTGGAAGAAATAGGAAAATGATAAAAAGTTGTAAAACAAGAAATAGGTGAAAAATACTTATTAGTTTTGTAAGATATATGTGTCTAAGTCCTTTGTTTGATCCATTTTCGTAAGTCTAGAAGTAATAAGTAGATCCATTGTCTCCATGCATCATTGAAACAATCTTAAAATATCATTTTCAAGCCATTGGATATCTTTTGGTTTAGTGGCTACTACATAGATTGGTCTTTGTTCACACACTTGTTCCTTAACTTTGTTGTGGGTTGTGTTCATATTTTGAATTTTTGGCCTATAGCTGCACCCTTTACTATTAGCAGTGATGCATGGATTCTATTGTCTTTCCATAGCGATAGGTCCATAATTTATGTCTTGTGTTGGAGTGGTGATGGTTGTTGGCTTTTGTGTAGGATAAGAGGATGTTGGTTGTGAAAAGGAAGGCATTGCATTAGATTGGCATTGTGCTAGCTTAGATGATGTGGTGGGTCCATGTGTGGCTTGCTTTAGCATACAGTCTTTCCTTCAGAAGGAATATTTCCTACGTTGCAATTAAGGCCCACTAGTATCAACATGTCTATGCACATTCGCAGCACAACTGGCATCTATTTGTTGATATTGTGGTGTCGAACCTTCCTGTGTTGCTAGTGGTGGCATGTGAGTATGAGAATATTAAGGATATGCCAAAGGATGAGAGTTGTGATGTGGTGACCTCATATAAGATGTTGTGAGATGTTGATATTTGGGAGAGTGGTGGTAGTGATTTGAGGTAGAGGAAGTAGAACTAGTTGGGGAAATAGATTATTGAACATAATATCTATATGGGTTCGGATAGTAGTAAGGGTAGGGTTGGTTTCGTGATGGCCTCCCCCATGACTGTGGTTGTTGTCACTGCAGTTGATGCTAGTGTTGAGTCCTCCCAGGATAGTACGATCCAGGATAGTACGATTGGTTTTGGGGTTGTCTAAAATTATTGCATAGAAGAGGAAATCTCCTAAGCATGTACTTTTGTACAAACTTCAAATTTAATGCCCCTACCCAATACTCATGTAGATGCAACAAGATTGGATAATGGCCCTTTGGATGGTCATATTGATAAATGTCACATTCACCATCCTCTTCGGTGGTTGAGTCTATAGCCTCTTCTTCTACAACCATTTTCCCTTCTTATTGAAAAGTGTTCCTAGATAATTCTTGGTTCTTTTTCCTCCTTTTGTTGTGATTACTTGATTCATTTTATGCTACTCTCTCCTCTATGATTTCTTCACAAGTTTTACCTTTCTCATTCATTGATTCCAACATCTTATCCAACTTTTCTTTAATCTCAATGATAGAATTTTGTATTGGCAAGGTCCATTGTAAAATCACCTTATCGAGAGCTACCTCTTTTTCCTTATCATAGATATGGATGCTTTTCTTTTGTAGAGTTGGGTCCTAGTTATTTTCCTCTACATTCTCTCATCTACATGGCTCTTCTTCTTCTTTTGCCACATGCTTGATTAACTCTTTGATTTGATGGGTTTGTAGCTCATATAATTGACTTGGAGCATACATCCCAAGGGTCTTTCTTATTTCATTATGAAGCCCATTGATGATGTGGAAACATTACCTTTCCTTAGAGAAACCATGGCCTGGTTATCTATGTAGTAGCAAATAGTATCTTTCCAAGGCCACTTCCAAGGGTTCATGATTTTTTTCTTCCACTCTTGGATTTCTTTTCTTAGGTTGGACACTCTCGCATAGGTTTTGTATTTTTTGTTGAAAAGTTCTAGCATTATGGACTGCTGGTGAATGGAACTTGGTTCCAATGATCTATACCAACTTTTATCTTCATCAATTAGTGTCTTAGGAAAGAGCTTAAGCTTTTGCCATCCACTTTCAATATTGTATAAGGAACAAGCATCATGGAAGGCTTGTAGATGACATTATGGATTAGAATCATAGCCTCCAGCAAACTTAGGGATATTGTTTATATCAAGCTTGGGTAAGCGATTATCCCTATGATGCTTGTGAGGTATCTTAACTACCTCTGTGATCTCCATTAGGCTCTTAGTGGCCAACAAGGGTTCATCATCATTAGACATGTTGTGATAAAAATTTTATAATTCCATTTGTTTAATTATGATGATCTTATCTATGCTTGTTGTGATGTGTTCGATTTTGCCCTTGGGTTCAATTCATATCTTTATCTTGACCCTATAGTGGAGCTCTATCTCTATACCTACATTCATCTTCATCAAAACTAGATGTTGAAGAGAAAGAGGAATATGAGGAACTAGGAGAATCGCCATGGCTCCTATAGTTTTCCCTTTGGTCCTTTGATTTATCTTATCTAGGTTTGGAGGAGGTCCTAGGCCTTGATGCCCTCCTTGATCTAGGACTTTCTCCATATCCTCTAATATTGTCTACCTTAGTTGAACATAGTCTTTGAGTATCGTGAGGATCTAAATGAGCATAGAAAACCCCCACTTGAGGTTGTTTGCTCCAATTTTCTTTAGTATATATCCTATCATTTCTCCTATGAGTGTTCACATCATACAATGCATTATTGGTCCTATGTGAAGAAGACATGGTTTTACCTAATAACGTGTGTGACTTAAAATATTTATATTTTTTAAAAGATAGATCATTAATACCTTTATAGTGATCTAGATGCCACAGCTAGTCCCATGCATGATTGTGTATGAATGCTTGTGATTCGTATGGTTGGGCATAGGGGTACCTTACCGCTCATCATTGAGAAGATGTAAAATAAAAAATCTGTAAAATAAGAAGATGTAAAAAAAAAAAGGTGAAAAACACTTAAGAATCCTAAAGCTTAGAATGGGGGGTAACCCCCATGACTAAACATTTGGCCATGACAAGGATTAATAAGTGGATAAATAGGATCCATGCATGTATGAAACATTGGTAACTATTCATGCCCTAACCAATGGGTGTCTGTTGGTGGTGTGGTGGCTGGGTAGAAAAATCGTTGGTCATACACTTGATTGTCACATGTATGGTGGGTTAGGGTATGAGGTGTTGATGAGATGCAATATCGCATAGGCTGCGATATCGCGTCCTCCCATGTGATATCACAGTCCGTTGCCAAGTCTATAAATAAGAGGTGGCTCTCCCTTGTTTCCTCATCCTAGACTAGAAGTAGGGAAACTCTGGCAGATTGATCACTCTAGAGATAGAATATTTTCCATGTGCCTACAGTAGGAGTCCTAAAGTGAACGGATCTTTATTCGAGCAACATTGTACCTAAACACAAGTTGTGTATGGCAATAAAGATGAACTTCTTGGATAAACTTTGTAGTGCATGGAATAGGATTTATTTTAATGTTATTTATTGCTTTCTCTCTCTCACCCTTAAATTTCTAGAATGCAGAATGAGTACGACTTGATTATGAGCATCTAAGGATGTGTATGGATAGTCAAGGAATCTGTTGCTCATTGCAACGCGGTATGAGTACGACTTTATTACGAGCATCTAGTGTGGCTACTTAGTAACTCAGTGGCATATTCATCTACGCTTGGTAATCCCAATGGTAGTCAAGCACAAAGATGTGTACGGTTAGTCAAGGAATCGTCTGCTCATCGTACTTAGGCTAGATTAGATTCTCTCAACCCTTTCCTCCTAGTTAAGTACCTCAGTACGACCACTTCGAGCACGTGCATTACATGTGGTGATCCCAGCAATGATTAGCGTTTGGTAGCCACGGTTGCATCGGTTTAGGGTGTGTACGGTAAGTGGGAATGGATGTTGATGCTAGGTTAATTTAGACTTAGTCATTAGTTAGAATTAGTACTTAGTTTCTCAACCCTTCACCTTGTTAGCATAGGAGACATAAAACATAAAAAGATATAAAAATCATATACCTCGGACTTACTTAACCATATACCATGACAACTACAAGTAAGTCTGGGAAGACAATGAATGATTAACCCTAAGTGTTCCATGGGGCATGTAGGCACTTAGTCTGCAGAGTTTGACTGGATTGCGCGTGCTACACTCATTTCGTATGGTTGAGTGTAGGGGTACCTCGCCACTCATCAGGTGTGTTAGTGTTATGGATGTCTGGCCCATGATTGCACCCTTGATCATGATATGGTATGCATGGATTTACTTGTCTCCCCACATTGTTAGATTCATTGGTTGGATTTGGGATTGGAATACTAATGGATGGTGGCCCTTGTGTATGATCAAATGTCGTTGGTTGTAACAAGGAAGGTGGTGCACTAGATTGGCATTATGTTGGCTATGTGGTGGGTTCATGCATGGTTTGCTTTGGTTTGTGACCCTTCCTCCAAAAGGGACATTTTCTACATTACGGTTAAGACCCATTGGTATTAGCATGTCTCTACACATTTGTAGCATAAGTGACATTTGTTTGTTGGTATTGTGGTGTTGAACCTTCTTGTGTCACTAGCGATGGCATATAATGAGATGGAGTATGAGAATATTGAGGATAGGGTGGATGGTAAGAGGTGCAAGGTGGTGATCTTTCAGGGGATGTCATGGGTTGATGGTACTTGGAAGAGTAGTAGTGGCAATTTGAAGTAGAGGATGTAGAACTAGTGAGAGAACCAGGGTGTTGAACATAATATCCATATTGTTGTGGTAGATGGGAAGGATAGGACTGATTTAGTGGTGGCCTTCCCCATGACTGTGGTTGTTGCCACTATAGTTGATGACTATGTTGAGGTTGGTAATAAGTCCCGCTAGGATGGTACAATCGGTTATGGGATTGTCTATAAGTACCTTGAGAGGAAATCTATTGGGCATGTGCCTTTGCACAAACTTTGGATTTAAGACACCTGCCCAATACTCTTGTAGATGCAACAAGATGGGGAAATGGATTTTCGAATGGTCGTATATGCAAATGTTGCATCTAGTATCATCGTCTGTGGTTGAGTCTATAGCCTCACTTTCTTTAGCCATTTTCCCTATTTGTTGAAAAGTGTTCCTAGTTGTTTCTTGGTTCTGTATCCTTGGTTTAGTGTAGTCACCTGGCTTGTTTTGCATGATCCTCTCCTTGACTATCTCAATGAGAGTTATAACATTTTCACATGCCATTCAAGAAAACAAATTATTAAACATAATATCTGTATGGGTTCGACTGACAGTAAGGATAGGGATGGTTTGGTGGTGGCCTACCCCATGACTATGGTTGTTGCCATTGTGGTTGATGTTAGTGTTGAGGCTAGTACTAAGTCCTCCTAGGATAGTATGGTTGGTTTTGGAGTTGTCTAAAATTAATGTGCAGAAGAGGAAATCTCTTGGGCATGTACTCTTGTACAAACATTAGATTTAATGCCCCTATCCAATACTCATGTAGATGCAACAAGACTGGGTAATGGCCCTTTGGATGGTCATATAAGCAAATGTCACATCCACCAACCTCTTCGGTGGTTGAGTCTATAGCCTCTTCTTCTACGGTCATTTTTCCTTCTTGCTGAAAAGTGTTCCTAGCTATTTCTAGGTTCTTTTTCCTTCTTTTTTTGTGATCACTTGATTTGTTTTGCACTACTCTCTCCTCTATGATTTCTTCACAAGTTTTACCTTTCTCATTCATTGATTTCAACATCTTATCCAACTTTTCTTTAATCTCAACAATAGAATTTTGTATTGGCAAGGTCCATTGTAAAATCACCTCATTGAGAGTTGCCTCTTTTTCCTTATCATAGATATGGATGCTTTTCTTTTGTAGAGTTGGGTCCCAATTATTTTCCTCTATATTCTCTCATCTACATAGCTCTCCTTCTTCTTTCACCACATTCTTGATTAATTCTTTGATCTGATGGGTTCGTAGCTCGTATACTTTACTTGGAGAATACATCCCAAGGGTCTCCCTTATTTCATTATGAAGCCCATTGATGATGTGCAAAAGTTTCCTTTCCTTAGAGAAACCATGGCTTGGGCATCTATGTAGTAGCGAATAGTGTCTTTCCAAGGCCACTTCCAAGGGTTCATTATTTTCTTGCTTCCACTCTGCTCTCATGTTTCGTATGTTTTTCAAAATAGTTTTTTTTTCTTAAAAGTAACTTTTAAAGGGGTGATCAATACCCCACATCTCCAAATATTAATCTAATTTTAAATTTCCAAAGTAGTTTTAAATTTTTTTCTAGAAAAGCAATTCTTGAAGACATCCCTATGAATCTAAAGTAAAAATATTCATCTAACCTAAATCTAAATAGAGTAAGCTATCTTTTAAATGTTATTTTCAAAATAGTTTTTTAAAAAAGTAACTCTTAAAGGGGTCTTCAATTTTTTTTCTAGAAAAGTAATTCTTGAAGATGTCCCTATGAATCCAAGGTACAAATCTTCATCTAACCTAAATCTAAACAAAGCAAGCTATCTTTTAAATGTTATTTTCAAAATAGTTTTTTTAAAAGGTAACTCTTAAAGGGTTTTGTATGAATCTAGAGTGTAACACTTCATCTAACCTAAATCCCAAGAGAGTAAGCTATCTTCCAAATGTTTTCTCTTGAGATAGTCAATGTTAATTTTAAATTTTAAAATTATTTTTAATTTTTTTTTCAAAAATAAAATGGCAACTCTTGAAGGCTTTCTTATAAATCTAGAGTACAAATCTTAATCTAACCTATCCAAATGTTTTATCTTGAGATTGTTTTTTATTTATATTTTATCTTAAATGAGTATATACCAAATGTGTTATGCCTAGTTTGCTAAGGTATGTCACTTGTATCTTACAAGTCAAAGGTTTTATTTGAGTGGGCTATTATTAAGGTACAGTAGCATTATGCTAAAAGAGTAGTTTTCTCCTATGTTTGAATAAGGAAGGCTTGAGTACAGGTAAAGAATTTGACAATGATGATAAAAGTGATTATGTATAAACTTCTTTTCTTGGAGTTAGGAGAAGTGGAAGCAACTTACTTTGAAAAGAATGGGATATCAATTTTGATCCTAATTAAATGAAGAATTTTGGTGTTCATGTGTAAATTTAGCATGAATTTCAAGAGCTTGCACTAATGGATTTAAGTTAGAATCGCCCTAGTAAAACATATGAAACATGAGAGAAGAGCGAAAGTAAGAAAATCATGAACCCTTGGAAGTGGCCTTGGAAAGATACTATTCGCTACTACATAGATGCCCAAGCCATGGTTTCTCTAAGGAAAGGCAACTTTTCCACATCATAGATGGGCTTCATGATGAAACAAAGGAGATCCTTGGGATGTATTCTCTAGGTCAATTATACGAGCTACGAATACATCAAATCAAAGAATTAATCAAGCATGTGGTGAAAGAAGAAGGAGAGCTATGTAGATGAGAGAATGTAGAGGAAAATAACTGGGACCCAACTCTACAAAAGAAAAGCATCCATATCTATGATAAGGAAAAAGAGGCACCTCTTGATGAGGTGATTTTACAACAGACCTTGCCAATACAAAATTCTATCATTGAGATTAAAGAAATGTTGGATAAGATGTTAAAATCAATGAATGAGAAAGGTAAAACTTGTAAAGAAATCATAGAGGAGAGAGTAGTGCAAAATTAATCAAGTGATCACAACAAAAGGAGGAAAAAGAATTAAGAAACAACTAGGAACACTTTTCGGTAGGAAGGGGAAATGGTTGTAGAAGAAGAGGCTATAGACTCAACCATTGAAGAGGATGGTGGATGTGAGATTTGCCTATATGACCATCCAAAGGGCCATTGCCTAGTCTTGTTGCATCTACATGAGTATTGGGTAGGGGCATTAGATCGAAAGTTTGTATAGAAGTACATGCCCAGAAAATTTCCTCTTCCATGTAGTAATTTTAGACAATGTCAAAACCAACCGTACTATCCTAGGAGGACTTAGTACCAGCCTCAACACTAGCATCAACCACAATGGCAACAACCATAGTCATGGGGTAGGCCACCACCAAACCAGCCCTATCCTTACTGTGAGTTGAACCCATATAGATATTATGTTCAACAATCTATTTTTCCAACTAGTTCTACTCCCTCTACCTCAAATCACTACTATCACTCTCCCAAATGTCAACATCCCACAACATCTTATATGAGGTCACCACCTCACACTTCTCATCCTTTAGCATATCCTCAATATTCTCATACTCACATGCCACTGCTAGCAACACAGGAAGGTTCAACATCACAATATCAACAAACAGATGCCACTTGTGCTACGAATGTGCATAGACATGTTGATACCAATGGGCCTCAACTGCAACATAGGAAATGTCCCTTCTAGAAGAAAGGCCATAAGCCGAAGCAAACCATGCATGGACCCAACACATCATTTGAGCTAGCACAATGCCAATATGGTGCAATGCCTTCCTTGTCACAACCAGCATCCTTTGACTTTATGCAAAAGCCAACAATTATCACCACTCCAACATAAGACCTAAACAATGAACCTATTGATGTGGAAAGATAGCAGAATCCATGCATCATTGCTAATAGTAAAGGGTGCAACTATGGGCTAGAAATTCAAAATATTAACACAACCCACAACAAAGCTAAGGAACAAGTGTGTGAATAAAGACCAGTCTATGTAGTAGACACTAAATTAGAAGACACCCAATGGCTTGAAAATGAGATTTTAAGATTATTTCAAAGATGCATGGAGATAATGGATCAGCTTATTAGTTCTAGACTTAAGAAAATGGACCAAATAAAGAACTTAGATGCATATATCTTATAGAACTAATAAGTATTTTTCACCTATTTTTTTTACAATTTTTTTTTATCATTTTCCTATTTCTTCTAGATTTTTTTTTATTCTTCATATGTCTTCCATTTCTAAATATTTTTCTTTTCTTTATATTTTTCTCTTTTTATGAGTCATTTTTTTTTGCTTTATCAATGTATTTTTATGTTTTTATTAATCATATTGCTAAGTCATGATGCAGAAGTCAACACTATGTGTTGGGTTTTTTTATGCTATGCTATTAAGATGATTGGGTAATTAATTGTGTAAAGTAGTGGGACCACCTCATCCATCCCTCCAGTTCTTTGAATAAAAGGTCTTTTTCATGAAAACAATTTGGTTCTTCTTTTATGAAACTAAAATTAATAAATGATCAGTGTACCTTAAAGAAGGAGGGAATGACTAAGTGGGAATGACAAAAGGTGTGACCTCAATGGGACTTGTTGGGTTCTCTTCTTAACTTCCTTCATGTGGTTCCCATCCAAAACACACACACACACACACACACACACACACACACACACACACACACACACACACACACATACACACACAAAAGAAAAAAAAGAAAATAATAATAATAATAATGGAAATTCAAAGCACACCCCTTAGACACAATAACAGGCTACAAGCACTAGTTATGGGGCTAAAAAGACATGTTACCCATGCCTAAAGGTGCCCCTCTAACTAAGGCCCTTCCTTCCTTCTTCTCTTTTCTTCTCTTGTTGGAGTGATGATTATTCTTTGAGGTGGTTGTGGACTCATGGTGGTTGGTAGGATGGAACACATCAATGTGAGGTCATTGATCATGTTATGAACTTGGTCTGAACTTGGACAGATAGGTATGTTGATCATTTTAATCACACCTATCACAAGAACCTATTGTGGACATGGTTAAGTACCTTACATCCTAATCTTTGCAATCCTTTCTCATTCCATTATTCACCTCACTATTACATGTGATTATCAGCCTTTTGGTTTTGTGTAATATAGTGCAACATCCTTACCACGACAATTGTGTGTTGTTTGGAACAAAGGCATGGTCTACATTTAACTTCTTGAGTATCCATGGACATCAATAGAAGTGGTTATGTAATGGCATTATGGTAGGAGCCTACTTTAGAGAGGACCCACTTACATAACTTTTGTTGATCATGGCTTTGAACTAACCTTCACATCTTCCAAAACATCAATGATGGTTTCTTTGAATTTATGCATGATTTTGGGACTACTTCTCATCTGTTTCATTAATTTTTCCTACTTTTCTATTTCCATGTCCATTAATGATGAGTTGCGATATCGGAGCCACGATATCACATCCACAATATTGGGTATGCGATATCGGAGCCTTCTAAGTGATATCGGACATATGATATCGGGGCCTGTCTTGTCGCCTATAAATAAGAGGTAGGTAAACTTGGTTTGGCAATAGTTGGTTAATTAGTCGTAGTCCCTTACCCTAACTCTTGCCTTTTTCCCTTCTTAGAGTTAGAATTATTTCTGAGTGCCTGTAGTAGGAGTCATAAAGTGAATAGATGTTTATTCGAGCATTGTGTACCTAAGCACACCTTGTGGCTGGAAATAAAAATGAACTTTGTGATAAACCTTGCAGTATTCAAAATTGCTTATTTAATGTTATTTATAGTTATTTAATGCTTTTCTTAGTTAATTAATGCTCTCTCTCTCACCTTGTTAACTCTCCCAAGTAGGCACACTCAATATGACCACTTCGAGCATGCGTGGAACACTTGGTAACCTAGTAACGATTAGTGTTTGGTAAGCCCAGTAGTGTTGCAGTGGTTTAAGATGTGGACGACAAGTGGGAACAGATGCTGGTGTTAGGACTAGTTAGAGCATAGTAGATTAGTTAAATTAAATTGGTTACTTAAGTAGTTCACTTCTCCCTTTGTAGCACCAGGACATAAAACATAAAAATATATAAAAATCATATACCTCAAGTTTACTTAACCATACAATCGCATTATACAAGTAAGCTTTCATTCGAGTTCTGTAAAGGTGTATAAGTACTTAGTCCTTGAAATTTGACCGGATCGTGCGTGTACACTTGTATTCATATGGTTGAGCGTAGGGATACCTCGTCGCTCATCATTGGCGCCATTGCTAAGAACTTTGTTGGTTGTATGCTAGCTAGAACTTAGGAAATCTTCACATCATTGGAACAAACCCTTAGGGTTGGTTATCTTACAATTAGTGAAATGAAAAGTATTGCACACTGAATAGACAATTATGTATCCTTCTTCTTACGAGAGTGTTTCACCACCTAGGTCTGATACAGGGAACAATTGGAGGCGTAGTACACATGATAATCCACCAGTCCCTCAATAGTTTCATGTGGTACACGTTCATCCCAATGAGTATATACCAAACTTTACATTTATCCTCCACCAGGATGAAAAACTGCATTGGCGTGATTTAGAAGGTAACATAGTGTTACCTCCCGATCTCTCAGTCTCGGGCATGCTCCTTCATGATCTCACATGAATTGGGATGCAGCACTTACAGCCAGAGTATGTTGTGCATGATCATGACTCAAGAGAGTATCAACCCACCGAGGCACAACATCAAAGGGATCTACAACAAGAGAGACGTCATGAATCCATGAAGGGGAAGTTATCTTAGAATGTCCTATACGTCATAAGTGAAAATGAGGGTGGTGAACCTACTTTAGGAGGCCTTCCACACAATGATGTTCCTCTCGTTGACTTCAGTCAAGGGGTTGTGTATTAGAATCTTCACTCAACTATTGATAACCTAGATTCTGGTACCAACAGACACAAAGGATCTAAAAAAGGAACCCGAACATATGACAAAGATGGACATTCCAATCGTAATTGCAATCGAGGCCACAACCACCAAAGAGAAGGAAGCAGACACCATCATGGTGACGGTCCTCCTTCTTCTTCAGCTTCATCATCTCTTTCACCCTCTCCTTCAGGATTTGGATGCAATCGCAAGGAAAAAGACCCCAAGGATAATGGTAAGTGAAATGGGAATCATAGACAAAGCAACTAAGAAAGGGGATGATGGCATTCTAGAGAAACTCATCATGAGAGGAGGGAGAGTAGGGAACAACATAGGCATCATAGACACCATAGACAATACGATCACAATGAACCCCTACTCGCTACCCAAAGTATGCTAGATATAATTGAGGCTATTAGAATCCCAACGAGGTACCAAAAAGATAGTAGGATCAAAATATTGGACATGAACAATATCCCATGATTTGAAGGAGGATACAACGCTGATCCTCAAAATCATTTGTAAGCATTTCACGATGCATGTGTGATGAGTGGCGAGGTACCCCTACACTCAACCATACGAAACGAGCGTTGCACACGCAATCCGGTCGAACTCCGCAGATGGACTAGTTGTGGCACCTAGATAGTTAGCCTTAGGTCGCAGTTCGCTGTCTTCCCACCTAGACTAGTATTGCGTATGTCACGTATGGTTTAGTCCAGAATGAGGTGTATGATGTGTCCTAATCTATGCTACTCCTGAAGGCAGTGGAAAATAATATTAACTAATCTAAGCTAGGAGGAAAAGGGTAAGAAAATCTAATCTAGCCTAAGTGCGGCGAGTAACCGATTCCTTGATCAACCGTACACATCTTGGACTTTGTGCACAATTGCCACTAAGACTACCAATCATAGATCCTAGGTACGCCACTGGGATTACCAAGCGCAAATCCCAAATGCGCCACTGGGTTACCAAGCGTAGATCCTAGCTACACCACTGGGCTACCAAGTAGTCACACTTAAATGCTCGTAACCAAGTCATACTCGTTCCACTTCTAGGAGTTTAAGGGTGAGAGACTAATCGCGATGAGTAACTAATTCCTTGACTAGCCATACACAACCGTAGATGCTCGTAATCAAGTCGTACTCACATCGCACTATGAAAGCAATAAATAACATTAAATAAATAACAAATAAATAAACTAAGTGAATGCTGCAATGATGAAGTAATCTCAATCTTTATTTTCTCTGGCTAAACGGCTTACATCTCGGTTGACCCGAATGAACTGTTCTGGCAACTGATGGAAGTGTTCATCGAGAACATTCTTTTATTTCTCCACAGAAGTCAACCGAAGGTTATCTGCAACCAACTGCTTATTCTCTTCTTATAAGGCCTTGAGTGCCTTAAGATGTGCATCAGTTTGCGCTTGAGCTGCGGAGGCATCCCAAGTGGCCGTCTCCTTTTCTTCTACCACCTTCTTATTTTTTGCAATTAGTTTTGTTAGTTGTTTAGTTCTGAAATTTTCTAGCTGGTCTGCGGGAACAAATCACAAAGGATCCCGCTGTGCTACTTGTAAGGCTATGAGCTGCTCTTGTAGTTTCTGCACTTCAGCTTCAGCATGCTCTGCCCTTACTTTGGATAGGACCAGCTTCCCCTTTGTGGAAATGAGGTTTGATTGAATTGCCATTACATCCTGGGGGATGTCAAACAGGGACGTCAAAACTTATCCTGTTTGAAGCAATCTATCCAATGCATCCTCATGTTCCGCAGGAGTCATTGAGGTTCTGGCAATAGTTTGAGCATCCTGTGCTCCTGAAAGATCTACCAGTGGTACAAAAGGCACGTTAAAGGACTCTTTGATGTGGTCAGCGACCACTTCAGTAGCTCCCGTGGCATCCTGGTGTTGCATGACCACCACAGTGGCCCCTTCACTAGTCTCTAACTACACTTGAAAAGATGTCGTGTGTCCAGAGATCTGTTGTGACCATCTAGTTTCTCCTCCTCCTGTTTGCATTGATAACTCACCCTGTGTGTGATCTACTAAAATCGTAGGCTGGTCGACATCATCGATGACATGGAAGAGGTTTGCGTCATCACGACTTCCCCAACTAACCATCTCGGTGATGGCCCTAAGATGGCTCATCGACGGTCTGTAGTCTTGTGGTGGCAGCTGATCTTGGCCTATGCTGGGTCCTGCTTCTTGTTGTTGGCTAGGACCTATGGATGGAGGCTGACTGGGTCCTGCAAGTTGAGTTGCAGGTGATCCAGTCATCTGTTCTTTTTCTTCTTCATCTAGTCCCAGCTCTTCGCCAGTGCTCTTTCTTGGAGCTGGTGCCTTTAATAATTCAGCATAAGAAGCATTTTGGGCTTTTCGGAGGACGTCATTTGTGTATCCCCGAATACCAGCCCATTGGCACAATTTTCTGATAAGGCAGGGAAAAGGGAGTGCCATCTTCCCTGACTTCCATTCTTCGAATCACCTTAGGATCTCTATCAAATATAGATGGGAAAGGTTAACATTAACCTTTCCCATCAACACTGCACATCCTCTTGCTGCATATGTTGATATTCTTTTCAAACCTTTAGTGGGGAAAAGGTGATAGGTTCCGATTTTGAAATAAACTCTCTCTTCCATTGTCAGCTCACCAAAAGCTTTATCTCTACCATAAGCCTTCTCTAACCAATCTTTTTGCACATCAGGGTCTGATCGGGTGGATAACCGAGCAACATGGGGGCTTGAATTCGGAAGGTTTAACACTTCCAAAATTGCCTATGTAGAAAAATCTACTGTCACACCACCGATGTTAACCATGGTGCCTTGCTCCTTATTGTGCCAAAATAGGTACGTTTCACCTAAGTACCAGGAACCACACTCAGAGAGAACAGGCCATAAGGGAGATCCTTTAAGGTGATCCCTAACAGCCTCAGGAGTGAACTCTGCAAAAGATTCAAAGTTAAGTTCCACAATCATTGAAGCAATTGTGGACTTCGTATGGATAGCCTGAACACATTCCGGGGGCAACGTGAGTTGTTGTCCCGGTTCAGGTGCATCAGCTCCTCCTTCTGCCTACTTGGATCATCTGGTAGGAGGTTCTTCTTAATGGATACTGAATGAGTGCACCTCTTGTTCGGTATGTTATCCGGTAGGACCTTGCCTTCTACCTCTCTGAGGTTGTTTCACTCCACCTTGGGTAGGACTCTTCTGCTGTGAACGTTTCGGAGCCATCTGCAATCACACGGGCCAAACATTAGTAAGGTTCTTTTCAAATTTAAGTTATACCTTACTACATGCCTTTAATTGAAGATCTTATGTTATCATGTGATCGTGCCTGAAAATTATGATAATGGGTCCTATAACTTAGGTGGGTTTCATTGTTAATCTCCCTGTATACTTAAGGTCATATGATTTGTGGCACAATTTTTCTAAGTATTAGTATTAATTACCCTAATTGATGTCCTTTTGGCGATGAAAATTTTTTAAAAAGTTAGGCACTTTTCGGCAAGTGTCCCTCCCCCACGACTAAACTGAACACTCTGGGTTCAAGCAGGTTCAAACAGAATTAAAATTGGAGTACCGGCGCACGAGATATCAATGGAAAAGCAAGGGTCACGCAATCGCAAGTCGCAGAGAAAAAATTGCAAAAATTCCCCCCCATGTAAATGGCCAAATGATGCTAAGTGTTGCGGTAGGGGTTCCTATTTATAGGGAAATAGAATGCGATATCGCGTACGGTACATTGCGTATGCGATATCATGTGGGATGCGATATCGCGTACGCGATATCTCATCCCAACTAAGGTGAGACACATGAAAAATACCGAATTTTTAATGATTTTCTTGAAATTAATGGTGTTAATTGAGGACATTATTAAGTATTAATATATTCAGGGTAATTACATTGATTCAAGAGGCACTTTGAATGATAATGATGTGAATTTAGCAATTAAAAATTTGGTGGTTATGAAGAAAAGGGAATGTAATGGTACATTGGAATGTTTAAATTTTGAGGGATAATAATAGGGAAAGAAAATTATGAAAACTAAGCTGAGGGTAAGAAATTGTGTGTTCTAGCTAGGGAATTAATGAAGATTACAATGAAATTACATAAGTGGATCCTCCCCAAAGCAGGTTTCAACCTATGATGCCCTTGTGTAATAATGCTTAAAGTGTTCGTGGGCACTAGAAGGGTTAAATGTAGTCTGCACTAACTCCACAAAATACACACATGTAAATATCACCGAAATGAGATGAAAATTCTATGCTACATGGGACACGAGCTACAATTACATGAACAGTGAGATGGGACGAAATGTAGAAAGGGATTAGAGAGATCGGGACATGAGGTGACTGACCCAGGGCACAATGAATCTTGTGTGAAAAGCATGATTAAGGTGTCATTAACCCGTTATTCCAAGATCAAGGCCAAGTCCATCCTCTAAACAGTGACATCGCATTGTTTCATCCCATGATGAGCAACTATGAGAGTACCATAACAACAAGGC
>MNCI01013135.1:22217-27217 GCA_015680685.1 Gnetum montanum
AGAAAGGACGAGGGACATGTTCTCTCTTGTTCTGCATGTAGTTGAGGGTGGCTCGTTGTTGGTTACGGTTTGAGGACTCTATAGACTCGGGTTACCATCTCGAGGTCATAGCACAACAAAAAGAGCCTTTTGTGGACTCAAGGACATAGGTAGCACCTTCCCTTGGAGTAGCTTGCGAAGTTTGAGCGCACGCTCGAACACAGTCGTGAGTTGTTTAAGGGTTAGGAGAAGCAGTCGGAGGGATGTTTGAGGCCATGTCTCAAAAATCCCTTGTCTTGGCTGCGACACACTGTGTCTCTGTGTTTCACGAAGGAGTTTTCTATTGCTCTTTCGTGTGACGGTGAATTTGGTTAACCCTAAAACTCGTTTCTATAGAGTTGCGAGATCGGAGCCAGCACTGATGGCCTTACGGGATTGAACGATCCCTTGCGGAAATGTTGTTCAATGATTTCGTGCGAACGGTAGCATTGATTTGGTGCGGTGGAGGAGGCAGAGAATTTGGACGCCCCCACGGGTTAGCGTCGAGCGCATGTCGTCTTTGCCTGTTCACCGATTCGATTGCCTAGTAGCGCATGGGTGGTAATGGCGATTTCACATGGACGGGTCGAGAAAGGACGAGGGACATGGTCTCTCTTGTTCTGCATGCAGTTGAGGGTGCCTTGTTGTTGGTAACGGTTTGAGGACTCTATAGACTCGGGTGACCGTCTCGAGGTCATAGCACAATGAAAAGAGCCTTTTGTGGACTCAAGGACACAGGTAGCGCCTTCCCTTGGAGTAGCTTACGAAGTTTGAGCGCACGCTCGAACATGGTCGTCAGTTGTTTAAGGCTTAGGAGAAGCAGTCAGAGGGATGTTTGAGGCCATGTCTCGAAAATCCCTTGTCTTGGCTGCAGCACGCTGTGTCTCTGTGTTTCACGAAGGAGTTTTCCGTTGCTCGGTCGCATGATGGGGAATTCGGTTAACCCTGAAACTCGTTTCTATAGAGTTACAGATCGGAGCCGACACTGATGGCTTTACGGGATTAAACGATCCCATGCAGAAACGTTGTTCAATGATTTCGTGCAAACGGTAGCGTTCATTTGGTGCGGTGGAGGAGGCAGAGCATTTGGACGCCCCCACGGTGTAGCGTCAAGTGCATGTCATCTCTGCCTGTTCACCGATTCGATTGCCTAGTAGCGCATGGGTGGTAATGGCGAGTTCACATGGATGGGTCGAAAAAGGACGAGGGACATGTTCTCTCTTGTTCTGCATGCAGTTGAGGGTGCCTCATTGTTGGTTATAGTTTGAGGACTCTATAGACTCAGGCGACCGTCTCGAGGTCGTAGCACAACGAAAAGAGCCTTTTGTGGACTCAAGGACATAGGTAGCGCCTTCCCTTGGAGTAGCTTGCGAAGTTTGTGCGCACGCTCGAACATGGTCGTGAGTTGTTTAAGGGTTAGGAGAAGCAGTCGGAGGGATGTTTGACGCCATGTCTCGAAAATCCCTTGTCTTGGTTGTGACACGCTGTGTCTCTGTGTTTCATGAAGGAGTTTTCTGTTGCTCTTTCGCGTGACGGGGAATTCGGTTAACCCTGAAACTCGTTTCTATAGAGTTGCGAGATCGGAGCCGGCACTGATGGCCTTACGGGATTGAACGATCCCGTGCGGAAACGTTGTTCAACAATTTCATGCGAACGGTAGCGTTGATTCGGTGTGGTGGAGGAGGCAGAGCGTTTGGATGCCCCCACGGGGTAGCGTCGAGCGCATGTCATCTATGCCTATTCACCAATTCGATTGCCTAGTAGCGCATGGGTGGTAATGGCAAGTTCACATGGATGGTTCGAGAAAGGACGAGGGACATGTTCTCTCTTGTTCTGCATGCAGTTGAGGGTGCCTCATTGTTGGTTACGGTTTGACGACTCTATAGACTTGGGTGACCGTCTTGAGGTCGTAGAACAATGAAAAGAGCCTTTCGTGGACTCAAGGACATAGGTAGCGCCTTCCCTTGGAGTAGCTTGCGAAGTTTGAGCGCACGCTCGAACACGGTCGTAAGTTGTTTAAGGGTTAGGAGAAGCAGTCAGAGGGATGTTTGAGGCCATGTCTCGAAAATCCCTTGTCTTCGCTACGGCACGCTGTGTCTCTGTGTTTCACGAAGGAGTTTTCTGTTGCTCGGTTGCGTGACGGGGAATTCGGTTAACCCTGAAACTCGTTTCTATAGAGTTGAGAGATCAGAGCCGACACTGATGGCTTTACGGGATTGAACGATCCCATGCAGAAATGTTGTTCAACAATTTCGTGTGAATGGTAGCATTGATTCGGTGCGGTGGAGGAGGCAGAGTGTTTGGACGCCCCCACGGGGTAGCATCGAGGGCATGTCGTCTCTACCTATTCACCGATTCAATTGCCTAGTAGCGCATGGGTGGTAATGGCGAGTTCACATGGACGGGTCGAGAAAGGATGAGGGACATGTTCTCTCTTGTTCTGGATGCAGTTGAGGGTGCCTCGTTGTTGGTTACAGTTTGAGGACTCTATAGACTCGGGTGACCATCTCGAGGTCGTAGCACAACGAAAAGAGCCTTTTGTGGACTCAAGGACACAGGCAGTGCCTTCCCTTGGAGTAGCTTGCGAAGTTTGAGCGCACGCTCGAACACGATCATGAGTTGTTTAAGGGTTAGGAGAAGCAGTCGGAGGGATGTTCGAGGCCATGTCTCGAAAATCCCTTGTCTTGGCTACGGCACGCTGTGTCTCTGTGTTTCACGAAGGAGTTTTCCATTGCTCGGTCGCGTGACAGGGAATTCGGTTAACTCTGAAACTTGTTTCTATAGAGTTGCGAGATCGGAGCCGGCACTGATGGGCTTACGGGATTGAAGAATCCCGTGCGGAAACGTTGTTCAACGATTTCGTGCGAACGGTCGCATTGATTCGGTGCGGTGGAGGAGGCAGAAAGTTTGGACGCCCCCATGGGGTAGCATCGAGTGCATGTCATCTCTGCCTGTTCACCGATTCGATTGCCTAGTAGCGCATGGGTGGTAATGACGAGTTCACATGGACGGGTCGAGAGTGGATGAGGGACATGTTCTCTCTTGTTCTGCATGCAGTTGAGGGTGCCTCGTTGTTGGTTTCGGGTTGAGGACTCTATAGACTCGGGTGACCGTCTCGAGGTCGTAGCACAACGAAAAGAGCCTTTTGTGGACTCAAGGACACAGGTAGCGCCTTCCCTTGGAGTAGCTTGCGAAGTTTGAGCGCAGGCTCGAACACGGTCGTGAGTTTCTTAAGGGTTAGGAGAAGCAGTCGAAGGGATGTTCGAGGCCATGTCTCGAAAATCCCTTGTGTTGGCTGCGGCACGCTGTGTCTCTGTGTTTCACGAAGGAGTTTTCCGTTGCTCGGTCGCGTGACGGGGAATTCGGTTAACCCTGAAACTCGTTTCTATAGAGTTGCGTGATCGGAGCCTGCACTGATGGCTTTACGGGATTGAACGATCCCTTGCGGATAAGTTATTCAACGATTTCATGTGAACGGTAGCGTTGATTCAGTGCAGTGGAGGAGGCAGAGCGTTTGGACGCCCCCACAGGGTAGCATCGAGCACATGTCATCTCTGCCTGTTCATCAATTCAATTGCCTAGTAGTGCATGGGTGGTTATGGCGAGTTCACATGGACGGGTCGAGAAAGGATGAGGGACGTGTTCTCTCTTGTTCTGCATGCAGTTGAGGGTGCCTCGTTGTTGGTTTTGGGTTGAGGACTCTATAGACTTGGGGGACCATCTCGAGGATGTAGCACAACGAAAAGAGCCTTTTGTGGACTCAAGGACACAGGTAGCTCCTTCCCTTGGAGTAGCTTGCGAAGTTTGAGCGCACGCTCGAACACGATCGTGAGTTGTTTAAGGGTTAGGAGAAGCAGTCGGAGGGATGTTTGAGGCCATGTCTCGAAGATCCCTTGTCTTCGCTATGGCACGCTGTGTCTCTATGTTTCACGAAGGAGTTTTCTGTTGTTCGGTCGCGTGACGGGGAATTCGGTTAACCCTGAAACTCATTTCTATAGAGTTGCGAGATCATAGCTGACACTGATGGCTTTACGAGATTGAACGATCCCGTACGGAAACGTTGTTCAATGATTTTGTGCAAACGGTAGCATTGATTCGGTGCGGTGGAGGAGGCAGAGTGTTTTGACGTCCCCATGGGGTAGCGTCGAGGGCATGTCGTCTCTGCCTGTTCACCGATTCAATTGCCTAGTAGCGCATGGGTGGTAATGGCGAGTTCACATGGACGGGTCGAGAAAGGACGAGGGACATGTTCTCTCTTGTTCTGCATGCAGTTGAGGGTGCCTTGTTGTTGGTTACGGTCTGAGGACTCTATAGACTCGGGTGACTGTCTCGAGGTCATAGCACAACGAAAAGAGCCTTTTGTGGACTCAAGGACATAGGTAGCGCCTTCCCTTGGAGTAGCTTGCGAAGTTTGAGCGCACGCTCAAACACGGTCGTGAGTTGTTTAAGGGTTAGGAGAAGCAGTCGGAGGGATGTTTGAGGCCATGTCTCGAAAATCCCTTGTCTTGGCTATAGCACGTTGTGTCTCTGTGTTTCACGAAGGAGTTTTCCATTGCTCGGTCACGTGACAGGAAATTCGGTTAACCCTGAAACTCGTTTCTATAGAGTTGCGAGATCGGAGCCGTCACTGATGTCTTTACGGGATTGAACGATCCCATTCGGAAACGCTGTTCAACGATTTCGTGCGAATGGTAGGGTTGACTCAGTGCGGTGGAGGAGGTAGAGCGTTTGGATGCCCCCATGGGGTAGCGTCGAGCGCATGTCGTCTCTACCTGTTCACCGATTCGATTGCCTAGTTGCGCATGGGTGGTAATGGCGAGTTCACATGGACGGGTCGAGAAAGGACGAGGGACATGTTCTCTCATGTTCTGCATGCAGTTGAGGGTGCCTCATTGTTGGTTTCTGTTTGAGGACTCTATAGACTCGTGTGACCGTCTTAAGGTCATAGCACAATGAAAAGAGCCTTTTGTGGACTCAAGGAC
>MNCI01013135.1:37217-39079 GCA_015680685.1 Gnetum montanum
AGCATTGGCCCAACGGTCCCTCGTGTCCAAGTGTGGGCCCAATGGTCCCTCATGACCAAGTGATGGCCCAACGGTCCCTTGTGGCCAAGTGTCGACGCAACGGTCCCTCGTGACCAAGTGTCGGTGCAACGGTCCCTCGTGACCACATTTATAAGGGTGCAGGATGGTGTGGCTGAAACTAGCCCAATCAACATATAGGCGGAGAGGTAGCGTTCTCCCTGGGAGCACTGCACGGTGCTCTCGCAAGAGTGCTGTCCATGGGAGCACCTCGCATAGCTATGCTGGCACGAGACCAAGTGATGGCCCAACGGACCCTCATGATCTAGTGTTGGCCAAACGGTCCCTGGTGAGCAGGCGTTGAACCAACGTTCCCTAATGACCAAGTGTTGGCCCAACAGACCATCGTGACCGAGTGCTAGCCCCACGGAACCACGTAACCAACTGTTGGCCAAACGGACCCTCGTGACTAAGGGTTGGCCCAACGGTCCCTCGTGTCCAAGTGTGGGGTAGCGTTCGTCCTGGGAGCACCTCACATAGCTGCGCTGGCACAAGCGCTCCCACGAGACCAAGTGATGGCCCAACGGACCCTTGTGACCAAGTGTAGGCCAAACGGTCCCTCGTGAACCACTGTTGGCCAAATGGTCTCTCATGACCAACTATTGTCCAAACGGTCCCTTGTGACCAAGTGTTGGCCAAACGGGCCCTCGTGACTAAGGGTTGGCCCAACGGTCCCTCGTGTCCAAGTGTGGGGTAGCGTTCGTCCTGGGAGCACCTCACATAGCTGCGCTGGCACAAGCGCTCCCACGAGACCAAGTGATGGCCCAACGGACCCTTGTGACCAAGTGTTGGCCAAACGGTCCCTCGTGAACAACTGTTGGCCAAATGGTCTCTCATGACCAACTGTTGTCCAAACGGTCCCTTGTGACCAAGTGTTGGCCAAACGGACCCTTGTGACTAAGGGTTGGCCCAACGGTCCCTCGTGTCCAAGTGTGGGCCCAATGGTCCCTCGTGACCAACTGTTGGCCAAACGGTCCCTCGTGACCAAGGGTTGGCCCAATGGTCCCTCATGACCAAGTGATGGCCCAACGGTCCCTTGTGACCAAGTGTCGACGCAACGGTCCCTCGTGACCAAGTGTTGGCCCAACGGTCCCTCGTGACCACATTTATAAGGGTGCAGGATTGTATGGCTGAAACTGGCCCAATCAACATATATGGGGAGAGGTAGCGTTCTCCCTGGGAGCACTGCACGGTGCTCTCGCAAGAGTGCTCTCCATGGGAGCACCTCGCATAGCTGTGCTGGCACGAGACCAAGTGATGGCCCAACGGACCCTCGTGAGTGTTGGCCAAATGGTCCCTCGTGACCAACTATTGTCCAAACGGTCCCTCGTGACCACATCTATAAGGGTGCAGGATTGTATGGCTGAAACTGGCCCAATCAACATATATGGGGAGAGGTAGCGTTCTCCCTGGGAGCACTGCACGGTGCTCTCGCAAGAGTGCTCTCCATGGGAGCACCTCGCATAGCTGCACTGGCACGAGCGCTCTCACGAGACCAACTGATGGCCCAACGCACCCTCGTGATCAAGCGTTGGCCAAATGGTCCCTCGTGACCAAGCGTTGAACCAACGATCCCTCGTGACCCAGTGTTGGCCCAACGGTCCCTCATGACCAAGCGTTGGCCCAATGGTCCCTCGTGACCAAGCATTGAACCAACGGTCCCTCGTGACCAAGTGTCGGTGCAACGGTCCCTCGTGACCACATTTATAAGGGTGCAGGATTGTATGGCTGAAACTGGCCCAATCAACATATATCGAGAGAGGTAGCGTTCTCCCTGGGAGCACTGCACGGTGCTCTCGCAAGAG
>MNCI01013136.1:6234-25724 GCA_015680685.1 Gnetum montanum
CTTTATTGCGAAGTGTTTACTCGTGTCATTTTACCTTGTTTAAATATTTGAGGTCCACACAAATCTGCTTTCTTTTCTTTTCTGTCTATTTCCTTTGAATCTTGCTCTATTTCTAGTTTTCTTGTGGAATTATATCTCTCTCTCTGGGGAAAATTAGGAGTAGATTTGCGGAGTTGTGCTCAAATGTTTTTGCAAAATTTTACTTGTTACAAGTAGGTATTATAAGGACCGCATAGACTAGGTAGTTTGAACAAAATAGGAAACTTTCATCAACTCACAGTACTTGATAAAGTTGGCTGAATCCCTTTAAGTAAGTCATTTATAGTTCGTACGCAATGCAATTGTCACATTTCATACAACCGCACGCCGCAATAGCACACACACATACTCACATTAACTACTGAGTTATTTGGAGGTATCTGGGCCTTGGTGTTGCCAGAGACCAGCGGGCACCTAAATTTTGTTCGAGGACACTCGTTGGCAGTCGCATCCCAAACGGTCGCCAACACAAAGCTCTTGCAATTTGTTTTTTCTAGAGTTAGAATATTTTCCAAGGTTCTTGCAGCAAGAGTCATTGAGTGTACAGATCTTTATTTGAACACTATTGTAGCTGAGCATGGTAATGTGTGTGAAAATATAGATGAGCTTTTTGATCAAACCTTGTAGCAGCTTGGCTAGCTTAAATATTTTATTTATGCATTCAATGTTTCATGCAATTTTCTTTAATGCTTCTAAGTAATTAAGCCAACGTAAGCTAATTATATTCAATAGCAGTCAATTAATTAGGCACATAAGTACAATTTCTTTGAGCATGCATATGACTCTTGGTAATCCTAGCAACACTTAATGTTTGGTATCCCATTAGTGTTATATGTGTTTAAGATGTGCATGAAAAGTGGGATCAGATGCTTATGTTAGGATAGTTAGTTATTGATTAGTAATTAGATTCAGTTAAATTGATTAGAAAGTATGTTTCAACCTATTCTTAATCATAGATAAATAAAATATAAAATAATAAAAATCATGTGCCTCAATTATACTTAACCATACAATTAAGCTCCACAAGTATAGTTGAGAAGACAATGATTGTCACGATTAGATTTGACATCCTAGAACTAGTGTGCTTAAGAACTTAAGATCTATGGAATTCAACCAAATTGCATGTGAATGCTTGTGATTTGTATGGTTGGGCGTAGGGGTACCTCGCCACTCATCATTATTGTAATCTCAAATCATATACCCAATTCGATATCCAACATGGCTTGCTAATCTTGTCCCAATAAAGAAGAAGAATAGTGATATCAAGCTTTGTATGGATTTCAAAAATTTGAATGAAGCCTTTGAAAAAGACAAATACCCATTTCATAGAATTGATGAGATGTTGATCAAAGTATCAGGGTGTTAAGTATATTCTTTCCTAAATGGTTTTTTTTTTGTCTATAATCAAATTATAGTAGATAAAAGTGAGAGATATAAAACAACATTCATCACTAAGTGGGGGACTTTTGCTTACAAAAGAATGTCATTTGGATTGTCAAATGCTGGAGCCACCTTCCAAAGAGCTATGGACTTGACTTTTAAAGATTTAATAGGAAAATTCATCATGGTTTATCTCAATGATATTAATATTTATTCAAAGAGGAAGGAAGATCATATCGGTCACCTCCAACAAATTTTTGACAGATGTTGTGAATATGGTATTTCACTAAATTCTAAGAAATGTATCTTCTAGGTTAATTCTATAAGTTTGCTAGGTAATGTAATCTATCAAAAAGGTATTTCTATAGATGACTCACAAATTTAAGTCATACAAAATATTAAACACCCAACAAATAAAAAGTTTCTTAGATCTTTCTTTGGAAAGATAAATTTCATTAAGAAATTTATCCTAGGATTCACTAAAATTACTAAACCTTTGATGCATATACTCAAGAAAGATATCCCAATAAGAAAAACACCAAAATCAAAGAAAACCTTAGCAAAAATTAAAAAACCAAAACTGAAGGAATATTTTTGGTTATATGTTTTTACCTTAACTGATTTGATTGCTACTATTTTAACTCAAAGAGATGAAGTTCAAGATGAACCAACTGGATTTTTTGGGTATTAGCTGAAATGTTCTAAACTAAATTATTCTAATTTAGAGAAACAAGCATTCATGGTTATTAAAGCACCTCTACATTTCAAATATTACTTGGAAAGCTCATTAGTTCATATTATGTTAATAGAACCTAATGTTAAGCAATTCTTGAATCAAAATAAAATTGGATTAAAAAGAGAGAAGTGGCTTGTAAAGCTTCAAGGTTTCAAATTTTCATTAGAAGTATGTAAAACTATTAAAGGAATGGAATTAACTAAGTTAATGACTAAATAAAATCAAATAGGTATGTTAAGAACTCATGAAGGAAATTGGTATGATGAAATTTTAGAATTTCTTAATACAAGAAAGCTTTCAAATAATTTTACTGCAAGTTAGAAAAGAGCTTTCTTCAAAAAAGTAAATAAATTTATGGTAAAATATGGAATTTTATATAGAAATGACTTCAAAGGAGTTTTGTTGAAATACGTTGATAATGATCAAATCAATCCTATAAAATAATTTCATGATCATGCTAATCTATTTTATGAATCTCCTAGGTCCACCATGCAACATATACTCCGCTATGATTTTTATTAGCCTAGCATTTACCAAGATAATAGCTCAAAGATTCAAAGATGTTATAAATTTTAGATTTATGGAACAAAAATCAAAAAAGATAGAGCTTCTTTAAAATTGGTAATTGCATATAGGTCATTTCAAAAATGGGGCTTAGATTTTATTGGCACAATTACTCCTTCAAGGGCTAGACATAAGTTTATTCTTACAATCACTAATTATTTTACTAAATGGCCTAAAGGAAGAGCTTTAAGAAATAGTTCAAAATCAAATGTAATTAGGTTCTTAGAAGATTAGATTCTAAATTACTTTGGTATGCCTAAGGTTTTGGTATCCAATAATGAACTTTCTTTTCAATCTAAAATAATTTATAAAATGAATATTGGAGAAATCCATTTTTCTATTTTCTTCTTCTAATTATTATCCTTAGGGGAATCGGTTAGCTAAATCTACAAATAAACAGCTTATTTCCTATATCAAAAAATCAATGAAGGGGAATTCAGGAAATTGGATCAATTATTTTCAATCTGCATTGTGGATTGACCATATCAAATTTTAAAAGGTAATTGGAACATCATCTTATAATTTGGTTTATGGTTTACCTGCAAGAGTTACAAATAAAATTATAAGCTTGACTTCAGATTTTGTGCAAAAGTATAGTGAAAAAATGAACAAGGATAGAAATTTCATGGCTTTGCTTGTTAAAAGAAAAGATAAAATGGATAGAGCTAAGGATAATTTATTAAAAGATGTTTCTCAAGTTAAAAGATGGTTTAATAGGAAAACTGTGAAAATAACTTTTAAAATTGATGATCTTGTATTATTATGGAATATGAAAAGGTTAAGTAAATTTTTGACAAAATGGATAGGGTCTGTAGTGACCGAAAACGTCGGTGGTTGGAAAACACCGAGAGGTCATCGGTTGTGATAGTTTTAACCCTGGATCTGCTGGAGGGCCATGCTAGATTAAACAAAAATGGGATGCCCTAAACGGTCTATTCTATCAGATAGGGACTTAATTGGTGTTAATAACCTTTTGCAAACGTTTAATGTGAAAAACAATACTTATAACATAAGATAACAATTGTTAAATGTGAGGAAGTGAAAACAATGTAGAATGCAATGATAAACAAGAAAATAAAGCAAAAGTTAGGAAGTGCACCACTTCAAGTTTATGACTTTACTTTGCCAAAGTGGATACAATCAGTTGTGCAACACTGGGAAGCACAAAGATCCCAAAAGTAACCAGGACATTCAAAGAAAGCCAAAAATGTGCTTGAACATGAACTCAAAAGCCAATAATGCCCAAGATGTTACAAAGCCAACTTTCCAACCTTGTTAATAAGATGTTAACTAAAATAGGGGGTTTGTTTTGCCAACCACTAACTAAATTTGCTAACTACTCAAGTTTGCCAAAGCTTCTTTTTTTTTTTGCACATATTTTTACCAGTCAACCAAATGCTTAATTTTCCAACCCAAAAATTTGCCAACCCTTTGAGCATTACTCGTCAGGATATTTATAGGACCACAAGGACACATGAGATGAGGCTTGGATGACAAGTGTCCTGGTCCTACAAGATGTTGACGTGTCCATGCTGCATGGACATGCAAAGCTAACTGATGAGCTTGTCAGGCTGCAATTACACTATCAGAAATGGAGAAGTGTTCCAGTGATGTAGACAAGGGGAAAAGCATGTTGAAGCAACGTAGCCGTTTTCTATGCTATGCTACGCTGTGGGGTGTAGCATGTTTAGCGTAGCGTAGCATCTTACTACGTGGTGCTACACTATGCAGTGTAGCATGCTTGGCGTAGTGTAGCATGCTTGGCATAGCATAGCATATTGCTACACGGTGCTATGCTATGTAGCGTAGCATGCTTGGCATAGTATAGCATCTTGCTACATGGTGCTACACTATGTAGCGTAGCACAGCGTAGCCACCAGTTCGAAGAAGAAATTTACAATGGAGTTAATTGCATTTGCTGGAAGCTTCGGCATGTGGTTAAGTGTTTCTTCTACTTCTATATCTTTCCTACACTGTGCTACGCTACGTAGCGTAGCATAGCATAGCAGCTAACTTCATTCGCCCGAGGTTGCAAACTTTTGCTTAAGCCTGATTATGCTAACAACTGTAATTGCAACTTGTTGATCTTGCCTTTGAGACACCTTCTATTTTTTCTTGCATCATTGCTAGGCTATGCTATGCTATGTAGCATAGCATAGCATACCAGCCAACATAGCCTTCTTTTTGCTTGATCTGCTACTTTTCTAGCAAGGGGAGTTTTACCGAAGGACTTGAAGACTAGAAGTGCTTACTCAGTGCAATTGAAATCACTTGCCTTTCTACCTTGCTTTTGCTACACTGCGTAGTGTAGCACTTTGTCCTACAGTTGTCTTTTGAGGCCTGCTACGCTACATAGCATAGCGTAGCATAGCAAACTTCTTGACTAGAAAACTTGCCAAACTATTTTGCACAGCCTAAGCACCACTGACAACCCCACGCATTACTCCTGAGTAGACTATCTGTTGGATGAACTACTCGAGTGGGCAGGTTGGAGGGTCCGTTAGCCCTGTCAACACTGAGAGTAGAAAAACTTTGTCGAACTGGACAATATACAATTATAGCATCCATTTTCTGCCAAATTTCCATGATGCTACCTAAATTCTAAAGACTCAGTGAAGCAATAATGCCATTGAAAATTTAGGGTGTTTCATTGGCCCCTCTTTGTTGACGTCTGGAGGATAGACCCGAGAGACACCAACAAAGAATACAAAACACCACGAGAGACAAAACGCTAACATCACTCTTCGGTGATTGCCAAGATTTTTCTCAGTTATGCTTGAGAGTGTTGCATTGGTTATACTGGGAAAAGAAGGAGGTTAAGTAGGGGAGAGGTGGTTCAGGAAAAATATGAAACTTAGCAGAAGCCCTCGTTGGAGTGCTCATGAGGGAGTTGTTTGCGTGATCATCTTTTTTCTTTTACTGACCCTTAACCTCTCGTCGGAATGCTTAAAGAGGGTTACTGCGAAATAGCTTATGTGCCATTTGTTTTAGGCATGCTCTCTTTTTTTTCTTTTTTTTGCATGTGAGCTTTGCTCTCTTATGCTTTTTTGCCTTTTTCTATTTTTCCTTTTACATTCACAAACAACCTTGCTTTTTCAGGACAAGTGTTTCTTTCCCAGGATGAGTTGTGTTACATCCACATGGGGTTTTAACCCACCTATAGGTGTTTCCCATGTGACGAGCTATGTTACGCACATCATGGACTCTATGGTTGGACGAATGGGAGGGCTAGACAAGCATCAGGAAAAGCTGGTAAAAGAGGAGAGAGCGGGGAATTACAGGTGCAAGCAATGAGGTAAAGAAGTTTAAGGGGGAAGATAGGATATGCACTCCCAAGCAGCCAAACTAGTCAAGGTGACCACCTTAGAACAATGTAGCATCCTTCCACTATGGTGAAGCGCACCTCTGACAGACATGCCTCCGGTACGCATCTTGCAAACACAATATAAAGAAGACCAAGAGAAACAACCATGATGCAAAATGAAGACAAAATTCTTGCTTGCTGCGGACGTTGTTGAAGCTTTGGACATTGTTACTGCTATGCGATGTCCAAACCAAAAAGGCTAGCAGTGGCCTTGGTGACATCAATGTATAGGAGCTGGCATTGAAGATGCTAGGAGCCACTATGAATGCATATGATTAGGAATCCCCACCCAAGGCAAGCTTTCTCAATTCAGCTATGAGATGGGCTACCCAACAACTAAATGTCATTTAGGCTCAAGTGACGGTGGGGGCTAGAGGATAACAATATTATGGCTAGGCCATAATACTACTGGAACTCCAACAGCAGGCACTGACCAGGGAAGCTACTGCCAGGGCAATGAGTCGTAGTGGCAGTAGGTCCGAAGGGTCAACAAGATGTCATAAGACATCTCCAAAAGATCAGCAAGATGCCAAGAGCAGTGGTGTTGCATATGTTCTAGAGAGCGTTATCTTGGCATCATGAACTACATTCCGGAACTGCAATGTCCCACCCCGTGTCGGCACTGTGCACACTTTCTTATTGTGTGTTGCCATAGATGCATGTTGGGGATGTGCCATGAACCCAGTTTAAGGTCCTGGTAGATCATGGTGTGCTGGTTTAAGGTCCCAGTAGACTGTTGTGCTAGTCTAGAGTCCTAGCAGACTGTTGTGCTAGTTTATAGTCGTGGCGGACAATGGCTATGCTAGTTTAAGATCCTAGCAGACCATTGTGTTAGTTTAAGGTCCTAGTAGACTATGCTTTGCCAGTTTTATGTCATGGTGGACGATTTGTGCCAATTTAACGTTATACCGGATGATCTATGCCAATTTAACATCATAGCAGACAATCTGTGCCAGTTTTACATCATAGAGGATGTTCTATTTTGCCAGTTTTACGTCGTAGCGGACGTGATGTGCCAGTTTTATGTCGTAGCAGTTGTCTATGCCAGTTTTACATCCTAGCGTATGATGTACTAATTTAAGGTCCTAGTAGATCATACTTTGCCATTTTTATGTCATGGTAGACAATCTATGCCAGTTTATAGTCATAGCGGACGTGTTGTGCCAGTTTAGCATCATAGCAGACGTGTTTGCCAGTTTAGTGTCATAGCGGACGATTGCGTACCTTTGCTAGTTTTACGTCTTAGTAAACATTTTCTTATTTGCTTCATGCATCAGATGTAGTATGGCTTGAGATACGAGTGGTTCACCGAATTTGCAAACTCATTGTCATCCATGTCTGCCAATTTGAACGTCCCATTCCCAAAGGCTTTTGTGACCATGTATGGACCTTCCCAGTTTGCTGAGAATTTGTTCATATGCTCACAGACAACCTTGAGAATAAGGTCTCCATTCTGTATTGGCCGTGGACGTAGATTCACATGATTTTTTTGCTACTACTTGTTCTGATAGTGCTCTATGTGACCCAATGTTTGTGCATGCTCCTCCTCTATTAAGTCGAGGTCAATGATTCTCGACTCATTATTCTGGGCTTCGCTCACAATGTTTGATAGGATCATCCGAAGTGATGGTACCTATAACTTAAGAGGTAACACTACTTCAGACCCATAAACAAGACTATAAGGTATCCTACCTGTTGTTGTCCTGCACGTCATCCTGTAAGCCCAAAGCCTGTAGAGGATTTGCTCATGCCACCACCTCTTGCTATTGTTAAGCATTTTCTTCAGCAAATTGATGATGGACTTATTAGTCGCTTCTACTTGTCCATTCGCCTACGGGTAGTATGGTGAAGAGAACGATTACCTGATGCCAAGATTGCTATAGAAGCTTTTGGTTTCTGCGCTGCTGAACTATGGCCCATTATCTATCACAACAGTCATAGGAAGCCCAAACCTTGTCATGATATTGTCCAAGATGAAATGGCAAACCTTTTGAGATGTTATCTTCCTTAGGGGAATGGCCTCTACCCACTTAGTAAAATACTCAGTGGCAATGATGATGAAGTTATGCCCTACAAAAGACTTAGGCGTGATAGGTCCTATGAGGTTTAATCCCCATCACTGGAAAGGCCACGTGATTTTCGTAGGATGTAGTTCTGTAGGTGAAACGTGTATGAGATTTGCGTATCGTTGGCACGTATCACACATCTTGAATTTGGTCAAGCAATCATGCTCCATGTGAGGCCAATAGTACCATAGACATCTGATTTTCGTAGTCATAGCCCTAGGTGCTATATGTCCACCACACACTCCCTCATGTACTTCATTAATCACCTTCTACGTTTGCTCCTCGTTTACGCATGCAAGAAGTATCTCGTCATAGGAGCATCTGCACAGGACATTATCTCCCATGAGCACATACTACCGAGCACACTTACGGATCACATCTCTCTGGGAAGATGTCAATCTACTTGGAGGCTCACCATGTTGCAAGTAGGTTTTAATGTTGGAGTACCATTCCTGGGCATCTGCAGCGCTAACAAAGGCTACGTGTCCTACCTGAGTGATAGGCTCCATACACTCGGTAATCGAAGTTGGCAAACTTGCAAATAGGTGCGATGAAACATTTAATGCTAGGGTGGCCAGGGCGTCTGCTACAGTGTTTTCATTGCATGGCATGTGTTGAACATTCATAGTTGCAAAATATTTGAGCAAGGTTTTTGCTAGGTCATAGTATGGTTGCAAGTGTGTAGCCTTGCCGGCATAGACCTCAGTGATTTGATTCACAACTAGTTGTGAATCTCTACGAAGTGTTGTATGTGCAATGCTTAGGCTGCTAAGAGCCCTCTGAGTAACCCCTCATACTCTACCATGTTGTTTGTGCAAGGGAACGCAAAATGATAAGCTAAGGATTGCATTTTCCTAGAGGGGAATGTAATGACAACAGAAGCACTACCGCCTAGTGTGGTCGAGGCATCGTCAAAGTGTAAAGTAGCCTCAAGATTTGGCAGGACGATGTTGACAGTGCTAACATGCTCATCTAAGAATTCGGGATCTATGATCGCCTGGTCATCGATGGGTGAGGTCATGAGTTGCATTGCTATGGCTTGACCCTTCGTTGACGATTAGCTCACATAATGCAAATTGAATTCCACTATTATTGCTTTCCACCGGGCTATCCTACTACTTTTATATAGATTGTTTGTGATAGCCTAGAGTATGTTGCTCTTGCAAATAATGTTAACTTTGCTACAAAATAGGTAGTGTCTCCATTTTTTCAATGCAAACACCAAGGCAAGACAGTTTCTCTCCACCTTGTTATATTTCACCTCATACACTATCAATGCATGACTTAGGTAGTACACTAGTATCTCAGATCCGTCATCCCGTTTCTGACATAATAGTGTTGTGATAGACATGTCTGAGGTGGCAAGGTAGATGAAGAAAGGCTTATCCCTATGTGGTGGGTAAACAATTAGGAGGTGAAAAAGCTCTTCCTTCAGATCATCAAAGGCTTGTTGCCATTGCGTCGTCCATTCAAAGTTAACTCCTTTCTTTAGAAGATGTTGCATAGGGTGTAACTTATCAGACAAATTTGTGATAAACCTTTTGATGAACTATAATCTACCTTGCAACCCATGTAGTTCTTTAAGGTTTGTAGGAGGTGCCAGGTTGACGATGGCCTTAACTTTTTCAAGGTCCACCCTTATTCTAGTCTCTGATACCACAAACCCTAACATGTGCCCGGTTCTTACCCCAAAGACACACTTTTTAGGATTGAGACATAAATCATGCATCCGACAAGTTGTGAGGACTACACCTAGATCGCGGGGATGATCAGCGGCTTCTTTAGATTTAACCACTATATCATCAATGTAGTAGTCATTTAGTGTTTCTAACATGTAGTCACTAAAGATGTAGGTCATGGTTCACTGGTACGTTGCTCTGGCATTTTTGAGCCCAAAAGGCATCATAGTATAACAAAAGGTACCCCATGGGGTCATGAAGGTTGTTGTTAACTGATGCTCTAGGTTAATGCGAATTTGGTTGTAATCGAAGAAACCATCCATAAAGGATAACAGAGCATGAACTTCCATAGTGTTGATAAGTTGATTGATATTCGGAAGTGGGAAATCGTCCTTGATCATTGCCTTGTTTAGATCCCAGAAGTCTATACAGATTCATATTCCTCCCATTTTCTTAGAAACTACAATGATGTTAGAAACCCATTCTGAGTAATCAACTACTCGAATAAAACCAACCTAGTATAGCTTGGTGATTTCAGCCTGTACAGCCAGTGCGATCTCTTGTCTAATCCTACAAGCCTTCTATTTGACTACCTTCATGCACGGATCTAGGACAATGTTGTGTTGTATCAGCCTCAGATCTAAACCTAGCATGTCATTGTATGACCATGCAAAGAGCTCGATGTTATCTTTTAGAATTTTTGCTACATCTTTATGCATCTACGAATCTAGGAGGGAACTAAGTTTCAACATTTTCATTTCCCCCTTAGATGTGGTCATAGGCGTTTCGATGAGAGGGTCCTCAATTACATCCTTGGCCTCTAGATCTAGGGCTTGAACCAGATGTTCTGGCCAGTCTGGGGATGCTTCTAAGGATGCTATGATGTTAACTACGTGTGATTCCCAGTTTATTAACTCTGGGTTCAGTTGTCTTGTGAGCTTGCCATGTGGACCTGCTAAAGCTAAAGGTGAAGAGAGATCGTGGTGCATTTCCATTTTTGTTCAACCTACCAAGATGAGATGAAATTCTAGTCAAGGATTACCTACTTGTAGCAATTGTGCATAGTGAAAGTATGGTATGAAAGTATGAAATGAAGCTTTAAAATTTGCCAGTTTAAGGTCATGGCGGACCACTGGGATGTAAAAATGCAAAACTACTGACATAAAGGATGGAAAACTACTACTATAAAAATGCAAAATCGCTAATGTAAAAGATGTGAAACTGCTAGTTTAATGTCATTGCGGACTACCAACATGTAAAAGATTGAAATTGCTAGTTTGAGGTCTTTTCAGACCACCAGAATGCAAAAGTTTTAAACTGCTAGTTTAAGGTCTTTGCAGATTGTTAACGAGATTTTTGTTTTATGAAAATGTAAATATGAAAATATGAAGGTCTTTTTGGACCACTAACTAGACATGAAAATGCGAAGATGTAAAAATGCGAAGCTACTAGTTTAAGGTCTTTTCAGACCACTAGCAAGATTGAAAAAAATGCAAGGCTATTAGCTTAAGGTCTTTTCAGACTGCCAACGAGATTTTTTTTGTTGTGAAGGTAAATGGTTAGTTTCAAGTGTGCGAAGAGTAATCGCTCGAGTCTACTCACCTTAATCCAAAATAGTGCTACCATGTCATGGCGGGCATGCTACGCTACACGGAGTCACCGCATTAAACGAAGAGAGAGAATGAAAAGTTTCCCCTTTTTAACCATTATGGCTATAAATAGGGATTAACCCCTGGAAAACTCATTATTTTCACCGTAATAGCCTAGAGCCCACATTTGGAGCACAGAGTGATTTCGAGAGTAGACGATTATGTGAATAGAGAGTGAAGCAATTCGGTGTAGTAGCAAAGGAAGAGTCGCCAAGCAAGAAAATGGCTCCCAAAAAGGAATGCAAGAACTAGGCACTTGCCAAGGTTACCGAGATAGACGAAACCCTAGGGCGCGTGACACAAGCATGCATCACGGTTCGAGAGGAGACACCATTAGCCCAGTAGTCTGCCATGCCTTCTCTATTTTTCCATGCCTCTGTAATTATTCTCGCTTTCTACGATTTTGCTCTACGATTCTATTTAGTTATCTACATTTTTCTATTATTGTATTATCATTATTTTGGCCTTTACACCGTCGCTATAGCCATTTCTTCTACAACAGACATACAGACACTATGCTAAGGTTGCATGCAATGTCGTATAGATCGCCATTGCTGTGGCTACCATTGCCATAGAGGTTTGACATGCAAATAGCTTAGCATACGACCCTCAAGAGCGTTTGGCCATGTGAGTGATGTGATAGTGTAACAAGTGTTCTATTACGACATAATGGTGATCTCTTTGTTAGGTTGATTTGTTGTAAATATTTTGGTATGTTGTTGCTACGCCAAGTTGACTTTACTACGCTAACCTTGCTACGCTATTACCTTCATATTTTTCCTTGCTACACTATGTGTAAAAAGAGAACAATGTTATGCTATTTGCTAAAATGTTAATGTTTCTATGCTACTTGTGCATTCCACTCGAACACGGTGTTAACATTTGCAATTGTGTTGTGCAGGATAACGCTAAGCCCAATTTTGATTTTCCTAGAAATTGTAGGGGTCCTATGCTGTGTGAGCAAACCAATAGCCAATGTTTCTCCACCCCATGCACGTGTGGGACAAGAGGCGATTTGGTTCTGGGAGGGGGCACGAGAGTTCCTACAATTTCTCCTCCAACGCTTTAGTGTGATTATTTGGTCACACTTAGCAGAGGAGGTAGTAGCCGCCATAATAGAAATCCTATTGCCTGGGGAAAATAGTGGTATTCTACAACTTTTGACAGATGGCGCTATTAGTAGTGGGGAGGGAGAAAGATCCAGTCAGCATCCTAGAAATTTGAGGTGTTTGGCTTAGATCTGGGATATGCCCAAGTACAATTGCTACCATCACTACAACACTTTGTTCATTGCACGTCACATGGGAACATGCTTCCAAAACCCACCAGGAACCATTTACAGTGTCGATAGGTGAGTTTTATAGCCATGCTCTACTACGCTATGCAATGCTTGCTACGTTAGCTAGATGTTAACAGTATCTTTTTGTCACCAAGTTTTTTATCAACAAGGAGGGGCTTCACAGTGATATGAATACATTGACCATAGCACAAATGGTGCTACAGAAGTTTTCTTCTGCAGAGAATATGCACGCAAGTGTGATAGGTCAATGCAGGGATGAGTACAAAACCTATCCAACCTGGTACCCTAAGCTCTACAATAGATGCAAGGATTCTGGTTGGTTGGATGAGGGATGGACACCCTTTAAACCGATCACCGTCAAATAAGTTTTAGTTAGTTTTCTGCCATTTCCGTTACCGTTTAAACCTGGTAAGCCAAACTATGAATTTTTGCATGTCTGAGTGTTGTTTATGTTTTCTTTGCTACTTGTGCTTAGCCCAACTTGTTTTTTTTTGTGATTTTTTGTGTTTTTGTGCATTTTTTGCAGTTTTTTGCTATAAGGGCAAAGAAGTCCCAGGAGCTGATGGTGATTACCTTTGGGAGCTAAGAGGCCAACATCTACTTCAAGGACGGGGAGGTAGATGAGAGCCAATGTTGGATATGCAGCGTGATGCTAGAATCCCTGATCAAGAATCTTCAGACTGCTGGGCTCATGGATTTGTTCCTAACCTAGAATCCAAACATCCCTGGTGTTGAGATACTTGCCCTAGCCAACTCCTTTTCCAAAAAGGCAGACCGCTTCTGCACACGTGTACATGGTGTGTTGGTGGTCCTTGAAATCAAAGACTAGTTGTTTGCAGACCTTTTCGGTGTCCCTACTGATGGTGTCTCTATAGGGTCGAAGACCAAGAGAGAGCTGAATCGTCAAAAGGAAGACATCGAGGAGTGGCTAGGGATTGCAAAAGGGCAAAAGGGGATCCCTATGGATAAGTTCAGGCTAGGACCTACCAAAGAGATTTATCCCATCTTCCATGCTTGTGCTTTCCCCTAGCTACTTTCCCAAGGAAAGATCCTTGGGATTAAGCAAGCTTGGGTAATGCGGGAGGTCATGGAGGAGGGGGCTTGCTACAACTAGGCTAGGTATTTGTGCAAGGGCCTGCAAACCAAAATCGTCGTGCTTCATAAGAAGCAGGAGTCCTATTTTAATGTGCACTATGCCTTCTACGTAGCCTACCTACGGTGTTTTACAAAGTTTTTGGTAGTCCATGAGAATGGAGTTTGGATTATGCGAAATCACAACTAGATTTCCAAACCGTGGATTTGCCAAATTCTCTGGACCACTTGAGCCCAAGATCCCCCAAAAGCTATTAGGGATTTTTTTTCTATAACGACTAAGGTTCAAGAAGCCCACAACTTTCATGGCCCAAATAGTGTAGGTGAGGCACCCTCTATTGTTGTTGCTAGTGTATCGCAGGGAAAACGTCTCATTGCCGAAACGGTGGCCACTAAGTTGCAGTGAAAGAGGCCTCAACCACCCGAGGAGACCCTCCATGTGGAAGAAGAAGAGGGGTAGAAACTATGATTTAAGCTACGTAGGATGCAATCCCCCATCAGTAAATGCTCATGTTTATTCTTACTTCTTTGCCTATCTTGCTAATGCCTGCTACGCTATGCTACACTAGGCAGCATAGCATAGCGTAGCACCTACTTTAAGCTAACGTGTTTTATGCTAATGAAAACATGTTGCTTTTGCTATCAGAGGAAGGAGAAGAAGAAGAAGAAGAAGATGAAGAGGAAGTGTCAGCCCCCAATTTGGGGGCAGCAAATAAAGATGCAAAGGCCCCAGCCCTTGAGGAGAGGGCCCTAGTCAAGAGACAGGAAGGGGCCCCTATCATAATGGAAGGGGATCCTGCTAATAAGGAAGGCACTCCTTCTGAAGAGGACCTTTTTGATGATGAGGAAGAGGTTGGGGTCTCATGAAAAGAGGCCTCAGTTAATAAAGAAGAAGTTTGCATCACCCGGGAAAGGACTTCTGCTGGAGGTCCTCTTGTTGAACACAGCCCAGCATCAGGAGAGCAGACGAAGGGTAAGGATGTTGCCGTAGTTTTAAGCCAATAAGGAGGAGAACTACAATTAGACACTAGCAAGTTTAACAATATATTTGATGATATGTTGATAGGAAATCCCCTTGTTATCACCCCCGAGGATTTACTGGGTAGGAGCCCCTACATTGTCATTCGTGTTACTCAGAGGTTTATTGTAACCCTTCTCAGTCATTACTGACGCATTTGATTGCATGACAGACACAACTGTTAATTTTTTAGGACCTCCGTTGATCTAGCTGGAACCATGGGCTGAGACCCCTGACAAACTTACATTCATGCAAGGAGTCATCGACGACATGATCAGTCATCTCCGGTAGGTCGATCCTGAAATAGGTAAGTAAAGTAGCTACGCTAGGCTCTTTGAAGTTGCTACGCTAGACTATTTGAGCTACTAGCTTTACTATGCTAATGTGACTAATGTGGTATTCCTATGGTCATAGCCTCTTGACTTAAGTGGGACCCAACGTGGGTGTTGAAAGTCAGTGTCATGCCTACATTCCCGCTGGAAGTGGCCGAGGTGCCTCGTCGCATTTACGACGAGGCTAGCAAATGTGATTTGCACTCAGCATGCTCCTTGTGGGAAAGTAGGTGCATCAACTAGGACCTATGGAAATGGGTCTAGAAGACTAAGAGAAAGAAGGCTGAGCTGAGCGTCGAGGTGGGAGATCTCAGATCTAGGAATGAGTTCCTCCTGGCCCACGAAAACAATGATGACAATTGGCGCATGGCTCTGATAGACTATGCTAGATATTGGACAGTCGTGCGGCACAACAATGAGGCCACCAGAGAAATAATAGAGCAGCAAATGCAAATAGACTTGTTAGCCCAGAAGAACCAAGACTGGAAAGACTATGGTACCAGGGTTTATGAGTGGGGGCAGACCCAGAAAAACCATAAGCACATGTATAAACTAGAACGTGCCACCTACCAAAAACTATATAGGGACACTTCTATAGAAGCATTTACTTATAAGGTGTTCGTAAATTCCATTGGTGCTTCTGAGGCTTATAACAAGTTCAAGGCATAGGTAAAGGTCACTGAGTCTCCTGAATGGGAAGTGGACCTTTCCACAGGTGAGACCACTACCACCATCTTTTCTCTGGGACCGCTGAGATGGATTGTCATTGAAAAGGAGAAAGTTGCTACAAACACTGGACCAAGTGATAGGCACTAGGTTGATATGATAGAGGATGAGATCTAGGAATGCCTCGGGCTTGGTTTGGACCGCATACCCATTGAGACAGAAGCAGGACCATCTTGAGTTAGTCACTTCCTATTATGCAAAGGTTTCATGTTTTTCTAGCGTTTATGCTTTCATGTAGGTAACTACTTCTCTATTGCAATGCAAATTCAGGATGAAGATGCAGGGCCCATTGAGGGCAAAAATGAGGATGCAGGAAAAGGCAATGCAGAGGAAGGTGACGCGAAAGGAAATGATGCAGGAGTAGATGATGTAGGCAAAGAGGATGCAAGCAAAGATGACCCATGATAGCATGGGGTGTTGATTTTTCTAATTTTTGAATTTTTGGAAGAAATTATTGCAAACATTGGCAATGTGATGTGAACCATTGAATGAAAAATGAAATTTTGGAAATTTTGGATGCTACGCTAGCTTGTGTGTTATTTGTATTATCTATGCAATTATTTTATGTTATGTTTTTGTCTTAGTTTTAGGCCATCCCGAGCCATTGCTAGTTTTAGGCCATTTCGGGCCCCTACTAGTTTTAGGCCATTTCGGGCCTATGCTATTTTTAGGCCATTTCGGGCCACCTGGCGTAACGTAAATAGAAAAAATTTTACCAGTTTTAGGCCTTTGCTAGCCATACATAATTTTAGGCCATTTCGGGCCATCGCTAGTTTTAAGTCATTTTGGGCCATCAAATAGTGGTGTAGTTTTAGGCCATTTCAAGCCATGGCATGGGTAGCATAATTTTAGGCCATTTTGGGCCATTGCTTGGGTAATGTAGTTTTAGGCCATTTCAGGCCATGGCTAGTTTTAGGCCATTTCAGGCCCTAGTGTAATAATGAAATGATACGCTAACGATTTAAATAATGGCTAATTAATACCTAGCGTAGAAGGGTGGATGCAAAACAAAAAGGTGGTAAATATACAAAGGATGCTAACTAAGCAAGAAGTAGTGGGGTTGCTATGCTATGCGTAACTACTTATTGACCCATCGTGGGTTGGGTGAGATGTAAGGCTGAGACGTTTTGCTACGACCCTCGTCTACATCTTTGTCCTCTGCTTGGAAGGGCAATTCTGCCCACACATTTTTGTTTTTTGGACCAACTGGTTGGGTCGATTCCTTTGCCAAATAGTTAGTATTTACAAAGATAGGTGCTTCATTCTCAGAGGTTATTACCTCTAAGCCCTGCTCCATATCCACGTTATTAATAGCTTGTGTTGCCACCTTGTCACCATGGATGACCACCTCCCTGCCTGCATAGGGTAGATGGATCTCCTAGTGTATGGACGAAGAGACAACCCTAAGTTGCGCTAACCATGACCTCCCCAAGATTAGGTTAAACTCGAGCATTTCTTCAACCACAATGAACATTGCATTCATGGGGAATTGTTCCCCTGCCACAAAATCAATGTGAACCGTGCCCTCTACCATGACCCATGCCCCATTAAATGACTTTAAGCATGATGTTGTTGTGGGTATGATTTGGTCGACCAAATCCAACTTGTCCACTATAGGGAAAGGGATGACATTGGTAGCAGCCCCATCATCGATGTGTACTCTTCGGATCTTATGTTGGCCGATCCAAATTGTTATGAATAGGGGTGTTGTAGTCACCTGACCCTTTTCAAGGTCTTCCCTAATGGAATTGTTGCAAAAAGTCAACTGGGATGGCTGAGGTTCTATAGGCGCAGAAGGAAGCATGACAAAATGGATCGCCTTCTCTTCTGTTGGCATGTTCTCGTCAACTAGAATTGTCATTAACATGCAGACCAAAGCCTCATAGTACATGGTAGATGTCATGACTAAGTCATACAAGCTCAGTGTAGTGTTTTTCTATTTCAAAGCCTATTTGACCTAGGTGAGAGCATTTAAAAGGTCTTGACCACCTTTTTGTTTGTTGTATTCCTCCTCTTCTACTCATCCTAGGAGATGAATTTCCCGAGAAGGGACAACCTTGGGTCTAGGTTCAGACCCTTTTAAGCAAGGTGGCAAAGACTGTGTAGGCCTAGCAATGTTACCCTTAGGCGACAAGGGCATGGATGTAGGGGGTGAGAGCGTAGGCTTGGAAGCACCTAGGGTGGTACTTTCCCTCGATGTCTCACCAGTGAAATGCACTTCCCTTTTCTTAGGATGAGAAGGCTGTAAAGCTATCTCATGCGGGGAGGGGGTTGTTGGATGGCTTGGCCCCCTGACAATGAATGGTGCTAACGATGTCAATGCACGCAGTGGTGCAGTTATGCTAATAGGTGGTGTAGAGGCAGATGCCCAAGGAATAGGTGATGTAGGAGCAGATGCCTAGGGAGGGACTCCCAAGACAAACGGCTATTGCAGGTTTGGATTAGCCGTTGGTGGTGCCAGTGTGCTATGTTGAGGCACACAGACCACAAATAGGTGCTGGGGTGGTCAAGGATTACTGTCAACATCGATGGTGTTGATGACGTATCTAGCGTTGTTGGCATTAAGAGGATCCATGCAAACGTGCAAGGATTGATTCTCAGGACGTATTGGGTTGCTTTCGTCCAACACCAATTTTCCCTAATCAATCATCCTTTGGATGTCATCCTTTAATGCCATACAGTAATCTGTGTTGTGACCACACTATTGGTGGTAGTCACAGAACCGATCTAGCCTAAAACCCTTAGGAACTTGGGGCTCATTGGGTAAGGCCAAGGAGGGGTTCGTAAGGAACTCACAATACTGCTGATGTTTCTTGGCTCCCTCTTCTGACATCTGCTTGTGTTGGATGTACCCTACTACTAGCATTTTCTTCAGAAGATCCAAAAGCTTAACAGGCAACAGGGTTTACTTCGAGCACTCTTTACGCTCAAAGTTTGATTTAGGTGCTGCAAATGTTTCAGGTGTAGATGTGGAAGGTTGTGGTGCATTGCCCTGCTTGGATGTGGGGTTAGTTGTTATTGTGGCTAGTTTCTTGCCATTCTTGTTACTGTTGTTATTGGGTTTGGCCTCATTGTCCATAGTAGCCACTGTGGTTGTTACAGCCTTACCCTTGTCCTTCTCTTTCTTTGTGAAGGTATTCTTGTATGCAACATAGGTCGGCTCTTTGCTTGCCTCGGCCACATCCTGAATGCTCTTAGTTTGGGCAAAAGCCTGCCTAAGAGTGTGGGGAGCGAGATAGTACAGCTTAGACTTGATGAAGTCATTCACTACATCCTTGAAAATGGCCAGAAAATGGGCCTCTGCGATAGGCTCATGGATTTCATTAAGGGTACTGTTGGCACATTTTTACCATTTCATGGAACAGGTGGACTTATTTGCAAATGGTGAGGTACAGAATCCTAATGAACTGAAACTGTTCAAGGAGGATTATGTTCTTTCTTGTAAAGAATTCTGCAACAGTTAATTAACCATGAAGTTGGAATAGAAATGAAAATGTTGCTGAATTGAATGTTTTGAAAATCAAGGGATAATGACATTGCAATTG
>MNCI01013137.1:0-13684 GCA_015680685.1 Gnetum montanum
GGGTTAATCATTCGTTATCTTCCCATACTTACTTGTAGTTGTCACAGTGTATGATTAAGTAAGTTTGAGGTATATGATTTTTATAGCTTTTTATGTTTTTGTCTCCTATGCTAACAAGGTGAAGGGTTGAGAAACTAATTACTAACTCTAACTAATGAACTAAGTCTAAATTACCTAGCGTCAGCATCCGTTTCCACTTACCCTACACACCCTGAACCGATGCAATCGTGGCTACCAAACGCTAGTCGTTGCTAGGATCACCACGCGTAACGCACATGCTCGAAGTGGTTGTACTGAGGCACTTAACTAGGAGAGAAGGGTTGAGAAGGAAAAAGTAATAAATAACAGGTAAGAAATAACAAGTAATAAATAATAGTAATAAAATCATATTCCATGCACTGCAAGGTTTATCCAAGAAGCTTGTCTTTATTGCCGTACACAAACTTGTGTTCAGGTACAATGTTTGCTCGAACAAAGATCTGTTCACTTTAGGACTCCTACTGCAGGCACCTGGAAAATATTCTATCTCTGGAGTGATCAATATGCTAGAGTTTCCCTACTGTCTAGCCTAGGATGAAGAAATAAGGAAGAGCCACCTCTTATTTATAGATATGATGGCATTCCGCGATATCGCGTACGCGATATCACGTGGGCTGGGATATCACGTATCCCATCATACCCCCATGACTAAATGAAAACTCGTCCTTGAGTCCCTTACAATAATATCGGGAAGGTATGGGATTATTGACTCAAAGGAAACTAATGGGATGACATGTGAACATATCATCATTACAAGACTTGACAAAACTGGTGTTCATGACAACAAGAGTGAACACTTTATTACATTGACATCAGGCCTTAGTTGGTAGCTGAGAGAGAAGAGAGAAAGAAGTGTTGCTATTGCTAATGCCAAGATTGCGCCCTTTGTTGTTCATTCATAAGCACGCCACCGATCTTGCTCCTTGCATAGCTGCTTCCAGCACTGTTCCATTCCAAGTGTTCCTTCCAAATCCCTTCCGTGGTTGCATGATTGCCATTTGCACACACAACACAATCGTATATTAGCAAGGGTAAATGAATCATCATGTAATTAATACCTTGCTATGATGAAAGGTCCATTGGTTGGGTTGTGGTATGGATGATATAGATCTGGAGATATATTAATGATGACTATCGAAGGTGTAGGGGTTAGGAGAAAATTAAAAAAATTGGGGCTAGGAGAAAATAAAAAAAATTGGGCCCTATATCCCCATGACTAATCGTGAACCTCCGGTAGCGTTAGAATGGAGAAAGAAAAGGAATAAGAAAGATAGATAAAAAAAGACAACTAGGACATCGATGAAATGGATGTCAAGATGGAAATGAACAAAATAAAATATATTGCAAAAATGTTAGGGGAAAGAATTTAACTAATGCCCCAAATAGGAATGTCAGTGGGTCCTCTCCAAAGTAGGCTCATGCCCTTAATGCCCTGACAAACCCACATTCAAAGAGTCTGTAGGCTCTGGGAATGTCATTTGGAATAAAAGTTAAAGTCTTCACCACAAGAATTTACCAAAAAAAAAATAATATATCTACCAAAATATACACTAATGATACAATCGGCAATGAGGTGAATAATGGAGAGAAGGATGGAGCGGTGTACAACCCCTTGTGTGTTTCATGATTAATGTGACTTGGCAAATCTCATTCCAACTCCGGCCTCAAACCAGCCACATCTAGTGACTTCACATCAATGCATCTAGTTAATCCATCCCCTTGAATAACAATAATGCTTCCCCCAAGAGTCACCACCATTCTGACGAAACAAGGAGGAGAGAATGGGAAGCGAGAAGGGCCTTAGTTAGAGGGAACATTTTTGGTTCCATAACCAATGCTTGTAGCCCAAGTTTATTTTTTCTAAGGGGTGTGCTTTTAATTCTCACTTTCTCTTCTCTCTTTTTTTGTTTTTGTTTTTGTGTTTTGTGTTTTTATGCATGAGAACCACACCATGCAAAGACTTCTTATTTTTATTGTCTCAGCTTCCGATAATTGGGTAACATTAGAACAGTAAGAAAACTCAAAGAGAAAACATCGAAGCACCCAAGAGAATGGCCAATACAAAAGTATCAAGTTCCCTTGAAGTCACACCCTTTTCAAACCTTGAGTCCTTCCTTAGTTTGAGAAATGCCTAGTCACCGATTCGTTAAAGTTCTTATTATGAAGGGGACTGTACATTTCCAAGCCGAGAGAGACCATAGACTTTGTGGATGGATGGATGAAGTGAACTCATTATCTACCATATCAAAAGAAACATACCTTAGTATCAACATCATGACTTAAAGGTAAAAACCAAACATCAGCAATCAATTACAACAGTTCATACCATCAGGACGAGCACTTATTGGGTGATGAACTTACACGGTGGATCACATACACACAAACACACAAAAAATGAAAAAGTATAACGATGTTGAAAGAAAAAATAAGAAAAGTTAAAGAAATGTGTAAAAAAAAAACAAGAAAATTTAAAGAAATTTGTAAAACAAAAACAAGAAAGGTTAAAGAAATTTGTAAAAAAAAAAAAATGTGTAAGACAAAAACGTGTAAGACAAAAATGTGTAAAACAAAAATGTGTAAAACAAATACGTGTAAAATAAAAACTAAAAAGAACTGAGGGCCCCAAATGATTAGCATAGGTGGCCATCTCCCCCATGACTGAATTGTAAGGGAGAGATCCGAAATAATGAACGTCTATTTGAATTTCGTAGAAGTGCCCAACTTCTCGCAACTGATATTCTTAGATTAAGGGGTGCAAGTTGGCGACACTCATATTCCAACGTGTCTATGGCTCCATTGTTGGCATGGGTTATTTCCTCAGTTTGTTCCATGCATATTTTTTGATTGCTCTTTCGACTAGCTATCAACCATGGGGTGTCTACTACTTGTTGTGTGGTTGCTACATACAGGCATCTTTGTTTCAAAGTATCAAGGGCACACCTGTTGCATGGAGGCATTTTTTCCATGTCATCACCCAATGAATCACTGTATGTGATGCATGGAACTTTCTTCTTCTTGATCTTTCCATAAATATTTACCTTAGATATCTCCAAGGAAAGATCATGGATCCTAAGGCATGCATCTATTGTGCTTAGCCATGCCCTTCCCATTATAATTGGGAAGTCCCCTTTGTTGTTGTTGTTAACTTCTATCACCAGGAAGTCAACTGGATAAGACCAACCACACACAGTGGTAACAATGTCCTCCACCAATCCCAAGGGAATGGTGATGGACTGGTCTGCTAGCTCTAGTTGGATGTTGCTCTTCTTAAGTTGGGGTAGGTTCCAGGATTGATATATCTCTCGTGATATTAAATTGACTCTGGAACCTGAGTCAAGAAGAACCTTATGTGGTTCATTCTTGACAATTTGTAAATAGATTAAGAGGCTTCCAGGATTAGTTAGTTTCCTGGGAAGGTGGCCTACCTTGATCCAGTCGGTTACGGTATGCGTTAACATAACCATATGCGTATAGCTTTATTAGACTGAAGGGTGCTTTGAAGTGTTAGATGGTGGAGGAGTGTACATAGGCTCAACCACTTGTTGTTGTGAGAGCTTGTCTGGGCTTCTAGTTCTGAAGAAAGGTCTTCTCTTTTTACATTTTTTAGAACCAGTAGTAGGTTGAATGTTTATAGCTCTCGTAGCATTACGTTGCTGCGGTTGAGTAGGGAGTTCCCCTTGCATTGTTGGAACAGGTTGTATGGGAACTATAGGTGGAAGAGGTGCGAATGGAGTTGGAGGATGGTAAGTATGTGGGGTGCCTCTCTGAGGAGAAGGAGTCCTCCTAAAGTACTCCCAAACTTGGTAGTGACATTGGGGAGTTGTGTGACTCATAGAGTCACTTGGAGAAACTGGCTGTTGCACATAATAGCCATAAGGATTAGGTTGCCGGTAAGGGTATTTTTTTTTCGACGATGGCATCCCCCATGACTATGGGTATTGCACTACTGATGCTGTCTGATGTGTTGTGGTGGAGTTCCACTTGGATAGTATGTCAATGGTTGGTGGAACTGTCTTGGGTTACCTTGAGGATAAGGTAACCTTCGGGGTGTTTGCCGTTTGTTAATTCTTGGATTAAGTGCATACACCCCAAACTCCTATAGATGTGAGATGATTGGACAACATCCCTTGGGATGATCATAATGGTAGATCTCACATCCACCGTCATCGTCTGTGTCTAAATCCATAACTTCATTAGAGATAGTAATTTTCCCCTTACCCTTGTTATGTGTAGAGCCTGAATTTCTCTGCTTTGTCTTATCTTTGTCACTACTTCGTTCCTCCTTAGACTCCTCTACAATTTTCAAGATAGTTTCAAGTTTGGAGTCTAAGGAATCCCACAATTGATCCATCTTAGCTGATACTTCTATTGTTAGTTTTTGAATTGGCAAGGTTTTTCTGTTCACCAACTCTTCGAGTGGTGACTCATCCTCTTCATTGCAAAATTTCACTCCCTTCTTCCGAAGGGAGTGATCATGGTTTTATTCTTTCACACTCTCTTTTTCGTAGTTCACCTTCTTCTTTTGCTACTTGTTCCAATAAGCAATGAACATCATGGGCTCTAAGTTTTGATAGTCTCCCTTGGGCATAAGTCCCAAGGGTTCTCCTCGTCTCATGTCTGAGCCCATCTATGATGTGGTGAAGTTGATCCCGTTGAGCGTATCCATGGCCCAGGAAATGATGTAACAATGCGTAGTAGTGGCCCATGGCAGCATCCAAGGGTTCATGAGTACCTTGCTTCCATCCTTGGATCTGCTTACGCAAGTTAGACACTCTGGAGTACATTTGATGCTTATCATTGAAGAGTTCTAACATTGTACTCCACCTCCTAATGGTTTCCAATTCCAAGGACTGGTACCAACTCTCTGCTTCCTTAATGAGTGTCCTGGGAAACAACTTAAGTTTTTGCCACTCATTTTCTATGTTCTGCAAGGCACAGGCATCGTGGAATGCCTGTAAATGATGTTGCAGATCAGTGTTGTATCCCCCCTTGAAGCATGGGATATTGTTCATGTCTAAGCATTTGATCCAACTATCTTTTAAATGCCTTGTTGGGATTCTTATAGCCTTCGTTATGTCAAGCATACTTCAGGTGGCAAGTAGGGGCTCATCATGATCATCTCTTTCATGATGCCTGTGATGTCTTCATTGTTCCCTACTTTCCCTTCGTTCATGCCCTTGTCCTCTCTCTCAACTTTCCCATCGAGGTCTCTCATTTTGCCTACCTCTATCCTCATCGTTATGTTCATGGTGGCTACGCCCAGAGGTGGAAGGAGAGGGTGAATGATGTGAAGAAGGGAAACAATAAGAAGGAGAACCATCACCATGACGATGTTTCCTACCTTCTCTTCTATGGTTTCGGCCCCGATCATGATGACGATCTAAGTGCCCATCCTTGTTATATGTTGTTGTTCCCTCAGTGAAAAGCTGGTGCTCATGGGGATCAGAATTAGGGTTGTGTATCATGGATCATAGGTTCTGATACCCCACCTCCTCATTATCGTTAGGAGGGAAAACATCTTTTGATAGAGAACCTGTTATAATGGGTTCATCATCTCCGATTTCACTAAGGACATGCGGGACCTCCTTGCCCTTCAACAGTGTATGTTGGCTCTCCTTCCTTGAGTCCCTCATACGTTGTGCTTCTGTGGGATAATAATCCCTCGTGTCAAAGTCTTCCGCAACGTATTCAACATATAATTCTATCATGTTGATCTGTGCCAAAGCATGGAGAAGCATGTTAGGGACTGATCGATCTGGGGGTAACACAATGTTACCTTGCAAATCTCTCCATCGTAGCTATTCGTCTTGATGGAGGATAAAGGTAAAGTTTGGAATATGCTCATCGGGATGAGTATATACTATCCGATATTGTTGAGGACTTGGCTAATTTCAGTTATGTGTTTTTGATTGCTGACTATTTCATGTATGGTCCTTAGGTGGTGAATTACTTTTGTTAGAAGAAGACATTGTTATCGGTGTGCTAATTTTACCATTATATACTTTTTCTTTTATTAACCCGAAGGTTCGTTTAGGCTCCCAACGATGTGAGTGATTTCCTATGTTCTATTCAGCACACAAACACTTAGTCCCCAGCAATGGTGCCAATGATGAGTGGCAAGATACCCCTACACTCAACCATACGAATACGAGCATAGCATGTGCGATTCGGTCAAACTCCACAGACTAAGTGCCTACACGCCCATGAAACACTTAGGGTTAATCATTCATTGTCTTCCCAGACTTACTTGTAGTTGTCATGGTGTATGGTTAAGTAAGTCTGAGGTATATGATTTTTATAGCTTTTTATGTTTTTGTCTCCTATGCTAACAAGGTGAAGGGTTGAGAAACTAATTACTAACTCTAAGTAATGAACTAATTCTAAATTACCTAGCATCAACATCCGTTCCCACTTACCGTACACACCTTGAACCAATGCAACTGTGGCTACCAAATGCTAGTCGTTGCTGGGATCACCACGCGTAACGCATAGAGGCACTTAACTAGGAGAGAAGGGTTGAGAAGGAAAAAGTAATAAATAATAGGTAAGAAATAATAAGTAATAAATAACAGTAATAAAATCCTATTCCATGCACTGCAAGGTTTATCTAAGAAGCTTGTCTTTATTGCCGTACACAAACTTGTGTTCAGGTATAATGTTTGCTCAAATAAAGATCTGTTCACTTTAGGACTCCTACTATGGGCACATGAAAAATATTCTATCTCTGGAGTGATCAATATGCCAGATTTTTCCTATTGTCTAGCCTAGGATGAGGAAACAAGGGAGAGCTGCCTCTTATTTATAGATATGATAGCACATCGTGATATCGCGTACGCGATATCATGGGGGAGGATGCGATATCGTGACGGCCGCAATATCACGTCCCATCACTTACTTTTGTAAAGATAAACTTTTGAATCTCATCAATAAATTTGTAAAGTCACATTAAGATCAAGTATGGAGACTTTTGTATTTAAGGTCTCCCATTAGTAGCATCTCTATTAGATGGTAAGAATCATAAGATATCGGCAAAAATAAAGGTTTTTCTATGAAAGTCTTCTTGAAGATTTATCAATTTGGTCAAAAACCATTACATACTTATAAAGAACATAGAGATCGATCTATCAATATTCAACAACATACTTTTAGTGTAAAATCAGCATAATATATGTATAAAACCTAGATATCCAAAATTGTCTCAAGATGTACACATACCAAACCTTACCATGAAACTGGTCCTATGCTACAACGTAACCTCTTGAAAGATCAAGTGATATTTTCTTTGGTGGCCAAAGAATCCAAAGAGCATCTATCCAAAGAATTTCTTGTCTACTAATATTTATAAACCAAAAACTAATTTATACCAAGTCTAGTAAGAAAAGGAATAAAGACTTACCATTATTTACCTTGCTTGCTTTCTAGTATGAACATGATTATTGAAGTTTGAGATGAGGTCCTCCATTATAGAGTACCTCCTTAGCATGCAACTTTCCTTTTCTTTCATTAGCACTTTTCTATGTATCCTTAAACTCATGTGAGATTCCTTCTTTATCATGTTCATGTTCTTCAAGGTGGAAGGACTCATAATTTTTGACAGTTATAGATCCTAATCCCTTAATTTTCTTAGAGGCTATTTCACCTTCTTGTTCATTAGTTCTCCAAGCATTTGTACCTTGTGAGATACACTTACTAGACTCCTCTTGACAAGACCACATAGTCATGTTATTTTGCTCTATATATGGATAATAATAACCTTGTTCACATCCACATTCTTTATAGAAAAAATATAAATATAAGGTATCTCTAATTTGGATGGGATTATCAAACTTGGTAATGTTTCTTCTTTTAGATGATACCAAACTTGTACAAGCATTCTTTTGAGAGGCCTCCCCCAAATTTTCACTTTTGTGCTAATTTTGGAGCATTTCGTGATTTTTACTAATACTTTCCTCTTGTGTATCCCTACACTTCTACTCATCCAAATGGATTAGTAATTGAACCTCAACTTTTACATCTAGGAGTTTCCTTTTTAATGTAGAACATAAAGTATAAAGTTCAAAGATTTTTCTATGCATATTTTTCTTTGTCTTTCAAAGTAGATAATGTAGAATAATGATCTCCTCATGCAATTCATTATACCTTTCATTGTTTTTACCTTTAGATTCATCAAAGACTTCTATAGAAGCTTCATTTGTGAGGGTCATGCATATGAGATGTGAGTTCTTTGTAGTGGCATCTACCTTTTCATTACTTTGTTCTTCATCCTAGCTGGTGAAGAAGTTGTTCTTTTTGGTCTCAGCTTCGGATTGATCTTCTTTTTGAATCCTGCTAGCACTTGGACATTTGGTGGCCACATGGCCTCTTCCACTATATACCCAAAATTATATAGAGAATGCATCAAAGTTTGAATTTTTAAAATTCTTACTCTTTTCTTTACCTTTTTTACCAAATTGATTAGGCTTTGGTTGATTGAAGTGTCTTCCTTTTCTAGGAAGAAATCATTGAACTCTCATTGATAGAGGAGCTAGTTCATCTACACTATTTGTTTCTTGTTCAACCAAATTCTTCTCCTTTGATGCAGATTTGAGGATGATAGGATTTTCTTTTATTGCTCCTTCACTTATGAGATTCATCTCATAAGCAATAAGAGCACTTTGAATTTCTTCAAATTTTAGCGCTAAAAAATCTCTAAATTCTTCCATGGTTATGACTTTTGGTCTAAACTTAGGCTATAAAGTTCTAATCATTTTTATGATCATATCACTTTCTAGCAAGTCCTTGCCCATCCCTCTAATTGCTACAACAAGATCATTTACCCTAGAGAAGTAGTTCTTGATCTTTTCTCCTTCTCTCATTTTCAATTTATTGTATTCACTTTGCAACACTAGAAGTTTTGATTATTTTACTACTAATATACCTTCATAGGTTGCTTCTAATGTTTCCCAAATTTCTTTAGCAATCTTACATCCACATACTCTANGTGGCTTGAATGCTCTTGTGATGCTATCGATGGGTGGTGTGTAGCCTTCAAGAATTGACTCCCAAACTTTGAATTCCATGGATTTAAAGAATCCTTGCATTCTTGCTTTTGAATATGTGAAGTCAATCCCATCAACCATCGGTGGCTTTGTGTAAGACATCCCTTTCATTGTTCACTCTTAAGATGTGAAGCACAAACTTAAGAGTACTAGGCTCTAATACCACTTGTGGATCGAGAACTTGACAAAGGGATTTAATAAGTTTCCTAATTAAAATCATTGTAGCCACCAAAATAAAATATAACATTTACATGATTCCCCAAGTTGGGTAGTCCACATTTAGAGGGTAGAATTTGTGCACATCTCCAAACTTTGGTGCTTCAAAAATGTGGTTTGAAGGGCACCATAACCTTTACAAGATTTGAGCTTTGCTCTAGAGTGTTTCATTATTGTGAAATCACTCAACCCCACAAGGTCCCAACAAGCTTAAAATGTAGTTTAAAGGATTCCATAACCTTCACAAAACATGAGCTATGCACCAAAGTGTTTTTTCATTGCAAAACCACTCAACCTTGCAAGGTCTCAGTAATCTTAATAAAGATGCCTTCCTACAAGAAGCACATCAACCCCTCAAGGCTACAAAGAAAGAAAAAGATCAAGAAAATATTGTAACTTAATTTACAAAGTCCTTGTAATTGAAGCTTACTACATACAATACATACAAATGATGAGTCAATCAGAAACAAAAACAAATTCTCTTTAAGTAGGCAAGGATATATCTTTCAATGAACAATACTTGCATATTTTCCAAGAATTCCACATAGTATTATACCCTTTGAGTTTCCAAAAACTCCTTGAAATTTTTGCAATGGCTATTAAACAACTAGTTTGGATGTCTACTTCAAAGATGAGATGTCTATCTACAAATAGCCTCAATTCAGGAGAGATGTCGCTAGATATCTATTATTAAATTGAGATGTCTACTTTGCAAGACCATTTAGAATTTTGGAGCATTCCTCTATCATTTGACATTTTGGCATCCTCTAAACATATTTATTTGGTGTGTAGACTTCATTTGAATTTTGGCTCTCATCATTTCTTTTTAACTTTCATAATGATATCTTAACATAGTTCTCATTCTAGCTCAACTTTCCTTTTGAAGTCTTAGCACGATTTTCTTCTTCTTGATTTTGCAAGACTACAAACACAAATACATTTCTACATTGTCAATTTTCTCTAAGATTTTAACATACTAAAAGATCAATAGGTCCTCCCCAAAGCAGATGTATGCCTATTATACACATGCAACAACTTTGTATGGATTCATTGTTTAATAATACTTAACATACTTAGCTAAATTAAGTCACTAGCAGTGGTGCCATTGATAAGAAGTGGGTATCATTTGTGCCCAACCATATAAATCACTAGTGCATATGTTTGATACAGTCGAATTTCATGGACTTATTTACCTAAGTGGTTGATATTCCTAAATAGTGAATTATGTAGTCATTAGTTGTTATCTTCCCAATTCTCACTTGTATTAATCAATGCATATGGTTAAGTCTGGTTCAAACATAAGATATTTTTTAATGTTTTTTATTATTTTATCCTACTTTCTAATTAATTAAGTAAATAAAGATTTAATATTCAAATTAACTAATTAATTAAGTAACTATCCTAGTGTAGAGTATCTGTTCCCACTTGCTGTACATATCTTGGACATATAGTAACATTGTTGGGTTACCAAGTGTATAGTACTAGGCATACCAAGTATCCATTGTTGGGTTTATCAAGCATTGATATATTATGCTTGAAGTGGTCGTACTCATGTTACTTACAAACTATAATAGTAATTGCTTAATAAAATGAAAGTAAATTACATGTAAAGTAAATTACTAGAAAGTAAAGTTATGCTAGTCAAAGTACTGGAATGAATAGAAGAAATCTTGATTTTATTTCCATTAATGTAACTGTGTTTAGATACAAATGAACTCGAATAAAATGTTGTACAATTACTTGAATTCATGCTATGGGCACTTAGAGGGAAAATATTCTAACTTCTATGGAAAGAAACTGCAAGAGTTTGACTAAGGAGATGACCAGAAGATGTCATAAATGCAAGAGATGTATGTATTTATATAGGCAACACTTACATCAACCTTGACATACTTATGTCAAAACATCCTAGGATATGTCAACAAGGATATGTTAACGAGGCTACATCGATGATCATACATTGACACAACCATCTTATTAATGCTTCATCAATCTCCATCATAAAAAATTGTAGCAAGAATGATAGAAAACATCAAACCCAAGGACAACATGTGAAATATTATCATAGCTAAGATTCCAACACATACAAATATGCAAAATGTAATATGAAAATATTTAAAAATCATACCTTATTTTATGCCTCTCCCAATGATTGAGGTACCAAACACCTAGTTTAGATAAATAAAATAAGCATTATCACTAGCAAGAAAGGCACAATAACAAAACATACTATAAGATTGAAAAACAATAAGAAATTAGAGAAAATAATAAAAATCCAAGAGAAAAGAAAAACAAAGCTAAGTGGAAATACAAAAAAAAGAGAAAATCTAAATAAAACAAAAGAAAATGGAAGGAGATGATAATAATTAAAATATTTTTTATTTATTTTATATAAATAAAAATAAAAGTGAAACAACCCAAGGAAAAGGCAAAGCATGAGACTATGGTAGGGATTTGCGTGAGGGAAGGCGAGATGGAAAGAAACCAAGAACATGGGAGCAATGGGAAGCATGTAGGGAAGGTGGATATGTGTCGTAGGGAAGAGGACGGTTAATGGTTTTGCATGTGGAAAGTTGGGGCATGGGAACGGTAGTGGGAGCAAAGTCAATGAGAGGAACACGTTGCATTTTTTATTTTTTTTATAATAATAATTTTTTTATTAGCATTGTCTTTTATAAAGGTAGCACAATGTGTTGCCATACTTAAGTGTGGTAGCACACTAAACATTTACAATTTTTTAAATTAAATTATTATTATTATTATTTATTAAAATTTTATTTATTTAGTTTCTTATTATTTTTATTTTTAAATTAATTTTAGGGTTTTAAAGTAAACATGCCATAAAAGCTTTAAAAAGCACTGTGAAAAGGTAAAAATAGAAATAACAAATATTTAAAAAATTTAAAAAATTAAGAAAATTATGAAAGATTAAACAAAAAACTTAAAATATTGTCATAGTTACTAAAATCCCCAAGTCAAGTAGCATGAACTCCATATAAACATTTCTCAATGCATTTGATCACCCAAGCTGAAGAAAAACATGAATCACATTGTTGTAGAAGTGAATAAAGAAAGCAAAAACATGAATCCTTGAGGACTAAGTAAGCCTAAAATTATTAAATATTTTAACAAAAAACATGTAAATACATAGACAATTAAAATTGATCAGAAATGAAATGTCATGGATAACTGTTAAGACCTATAGAGTTACTATTGCCTGAGCATGAGACCAATCAAGTTCTGTTTGCAATGAAACCATTGCCATACTTGTAGAAAATTAAGCATCAACCTCACTTGCTTACAATGTTGAACTACTAAGAATTTTCAAGTGGGTCTTCCCCATAGCAAGCTCTAACCTTTTTGCCCTTGTAACTCTTGTCGATGAGACACTTGTTAATCTTCAACAACTAGTCAGACATTAATATTAAATATAAGTCCATCCCTTGGATGGTTAAATTTCATCCTTTGCTTCACCTTGGATAACATCTTGAATGCACAATAGTGAACTAGAGATGACCTAACAAGAGAAAAAGGGATGACGAACTGAAATAGACTGGAGAGGATAAAAGGAAAATGTAATGTCACTAGGCCCCAGAAAATAATTCAATTAGCTCATTAGAGCATGAGATCATTCACCACTCCACAAGGGATCTTGTGCTAATTTTCTTTACCATTCCTTGCCCAAATAATAAGAATAGTCCTCCAAGCCTTCCTTTAGAGATGCAAGGTAGCATCATCACTTCTAATGCTACCTAGTCTTGATCATTTCCCAGTTAGATCATTTATGAAGCTAGATTAAGTGAAGTGTTGTAAATTCATCTAGAAGTCTAAGAATTTGGCTTGGTTTTCTTTTCTCCCTACATCTATGTATGGTAGGTTCTTGAATTTAACATTACTAGAAACCTCTCTTTAGTTCCTCTAGTTGTGGTAAATAGCCAAATCCTTACATTGTGCTTTTATTGGGCAATGAACATGGACATGTTCATCATTGTCAAAAAAATATTTTGACTTTGGAAATGGACTGGATTGAAAGAAACATTGAACTTTATCAAATTTTTTTCTGAGATTGACTTTTAGGTCTTCAAAGCCACTAGAGCTAAGGTAGTACAATGATTGATAGTTATAGACTCATATTTGTTTAGTCTTCTCAAGTAATTCAACAAGTTATCCATACACAAATCATCTTGCCTAGATGGTAAAATTAGTAATTTAAGGGAAATATATATAACTTATATTCTTAGTTGTAAGTAACACAAACAAAAAAGTTTCTAGCCTAGGATGGTAATGCTACTACTTTATGTGGGCTAAAAGTACAAAAAAAACATTTTTGCTTATGTCTCCATCATATCTCTCTCTCCCTCTCTCTCTCTCTCTCTCTCTCTCTCTCTCTC
>MNCI01013139.1:3409-13594 GCA_015680685.1 Gnetum montanum
CCTCATGCCAACATTCCCAATTGCAATGTCATTATCCCTTGATTTTCAAAACATTCAATTCAGCAACATTTTCATTTCTATTCCAACTTCATGGTTAATTAACTGTTGCAGAATTCTTTACAAGAAAGAACATAATCCTCCTTGAACAATTTCAGTTCATTAGGATTCTGTACCTCACCATTTGCAAATAAGTCCACCTGTTCCATGAAATGGTAAAAATGTGCCAACACTTTCGTTTTTCCTACCTTTATCCTCACCTTTATGTTCACGATGGCTGTGCCTAGATGTGGAAGGAGAGGGTGAGTGATGTGAAGAAGGGGAAGAAGAAGGGGAACCATCGCCATGATGATCTAAGTGCTCATCCTTATCATGAATGGTTATTCTCTCTATGAACAGTTGGTGTTCACGGGCATCAAAATCGTTGAGCATAGGTTTTGATACCCAACCTCCTCACCATTGTTAGGAGGGGGAACATCATTTGTTAGAGAATCCATGATAAGGGGTTCCTCATCTCTTATTTCGCTAAGGATGTGTGGGGCTTTGTCCTTCAGAAAAGTATGTTGACTCTCCTGCCTTAAGTCCCTCATACGTTGGGCATCTATGGGATAATAATCCCTCATCTTAAAGTCTTCCACAACATATTTAGCATATAATTCAGTCATGCCTGTCTGTGCCAAGGCACGGAAAAGCATGCGAGAGACTAATCGATTTGGGGGTAACACGATGTTACCTTGAAAATCTCTCCATTACAACTGCTCGTCTTGATGGAGGATAAAAGTGAAGTTTGGAATATACTCATCGGGATGAGTATAAACTATCTTGTATTGTTTAGGACTTGGCTGATTTTTGCTATGTGTTTTATGTTGCTGACTATCTCGTGTATGGTCCTTAGGTGGTGAGTTGCTCTTATGAGAAGAAGACATTGTTATCGGTGTGCTAATTCATTGTTATATAAATTTTTCTTTTCATTAACTTGAAGGTTCGTTTAGGCTCACAACGATGTGAGTGATATCCTTTATGTTCTATTCGACACACAAATACTTAGTCCCCGACAATGGTGCCAATGATGAGTGGCGAGGTACCCCTACACTCAACCATATGAAACGAGCGTAGCACGCATGATCTGGTTGAACTTTGTAGACTAAATGCCTACATGCCCCATGGAACACTTGGGGTTAATCATTCGTTGTCTTCCTAGACTTACTTGTAGTTGTCACGNGCAACCGCGGCTACCAAATGCTAATCGTTACTGGGATCACCACGCGTAACACACATGCTCGAAGTGGTCGTACTGAGGCACTTAACTAGCCTAAACGTGATAAGCATCCATTCCTTGGCTATCCATACACATCCTTGAATGCTCGTAACCAAGTCGTACTTATCCCACGTTCTAGGAGATAAGGGTGAGACTAATTGCGATGAGCAGCCGATTCCTTGATTAGCCGTACACATCCGTAAATGTTCATAATCAAGTCGTACTCATGCCGTGCTATTGCAGGGTAATAAGTAACAGGTAGGAAATAACATGTAAGAAATAACAAGTAATAAAATCCTATTCCATGCATTGCAAAGTTTATCCACAAAGCTCGTCTTTATTGCCGTACACAACTTGCGTTCAGGTACAATGTTGCTTGAATAAAGATCTGTTCACTTGGGGACTCCTACTACGGGCACATGGAAAATATTCTATCTCTGGAGTGATCAATCTGCCAGAGTTTCCCTACTTCTAGCCCAGGATGGAATATATGGGGAGTGCCGCCTCTTATTTATAGATTTGGAGGCAGACTACGATATCACGTACGCAACATCGCAGGGGACAATGCGATATCACGTATGGGATATTGCATGGGATGCAATATCGCGGCTCATGCAAATCGCATCTCATCACTTCCTATAGTTATCTCCATGATATTTGTTGCTAAGAAAACACTTAGCAACCATAGCTCAAATTTCTAATAACTTCCTATGGAAGTTATAACTTCTAGGATGGTTATAAATTAATCCCCTAGATATTTGTAATACCCTCACCTTCTCATGATGATTATAACTACCCTGAAGTCACCATAAAAAGGCTTTAAGGGTAGAATGAGAAAGGGGAATTTGGTGGAGAAACTTTGAAGACTATTGAAGATTGTAAATGCATGGCTTGCTAAGGACATCAATTCAACTTCTTTATTTTAATCTTGTGAGTTCATTTCTTCCCATTTTGTTTTAGTTGCTTAGCTAATAGTTTAGATAGTATTGTGCTTGGCATTTAATTTTGGGATTTTTTTGTAGATTGCTTTTATAGCTCTATTTTTATGCAATATTAGACTCCTATTAAGATTTTCCATAGAAGAGCTTATGCTGTTGAAAAGCCTCAAAAGAAATTTAATAGTAATGTCTTAATGAAATTGCCTGTTTTGAGCATAAAGGATCTAGGGAAATCTTTCGTATTTTGAGATAACTAAAATAGTTTACTTGTTTTAAAGTGTATTGCCTTAATATTTCAATCTTGAAATTTTTCAAAATTTTTTGAAGGCTCTATTGAATGAATCCTTGACAACAATTAACTAGCCAAAATAGAGACTCATACTTTGTCATTTGTGCAACATTTTTGATAGTATAATAAGATTGTGTTTTACAGAATTGCTTATTTAGCTCAAAGAATTTGGACAATTCATAGTTAGATTGAATTAGAATAGCTTAAATGCGAAGTATTTTATTGTGTCAATTTATCTTGCTTACATATTTGAGATTTCACACAAATCTGATTTCTTTTCTTTCTCTTTATGAGTCCATTGAATCTTTCTCTATTTCTAGTTTTCTTGTGGAACTTTTTCTCTAGGGAAAATTAGGAGTAGATTAGTACAATTGTGTTTGAATTTTTTTGCAAAATTTTATTTTTTACAAGTAGCATACTATAGGAACTATATAGACTAAGTGATTGGGAAAAATAGGAATCTTCAACAACTCACAGTATTTTGACAAAGTTAGATGAATTTCTTTTATGATAGCCACTTATAGTTTCATACAAAACCCAATCATTTTAGCATTCATAATAGAAAACACATACTCATGATTAGTTCATTTCATAACTACTAAGTCTATTTAGAGGTATCTGGGCCTTGGTGTTGCCAAAGACCAGCAAACATCTAAACCCTATGTAAAGAACACCTTTAATTTCGTGACTCCCAAAGTCACAAGACTCGAAGACCATCAACATTGGTAGTCCCAAATGATCACCAACAGGTTGCTGTGAATAATTAGCACAATGATAAGAAAGAACAAAAAGATTCAAAATTTTGGTGTTGTCCATCTTGGTTCTAATCCTTATAATTAGCTAGTTGGAGGTGATAATCTGGAAGATCAGGTGCATAAGGAATATCATTAGAACAAGAATAGGTATGATGATGTGCATGATAACAAAGATGTAGAAATTCACAATAAGAGGAATATTGATGAATCCTTTGATAAGATCTAGAAGGTATGGAGTGAGCTATGGAAAGTTGATTATGTGATCCTTCACTACTTGTTTGATGGTTAGTGATTGAAGATGGTCAAGGATATTATGGATGCTATGCATGTGCTCTACCTTTTGAGTAAATAGCATGCTTTATGAAATCTAGATTATGTTCCCAATGATGATGAAATAAATCACATGAAATCTAACCCAATAGATGTTCTTAATATTCTTGAGGGAGGTGGAGTTAGATGATTCTATGCAAGAAGATGTGCAGATCAAAGAAATTCTTGGAATATATAAGGACTTGATGTTAGTAGAGTTGTTTGCATGACATGTCTTGAATCACAAAATCAAGCTATTGCCAAGAATTTTATCTTCTAGGTTGCACTAATAGAGAATAAATACATCCAAATTGAAAGAATTAAAGAATTAAATAACATATTTGATGAAAATGGACTATATTAGACCCTTACAATTACAATATGGATTTTTTATTTTATTTGCAAAGAAATAGATTGATATTCTATAGCTACGTTATGATTTCAAATTTCTTAATAAGTACACTATTAAGACCTGTTATCTAGGAATCTAGTATCTTTGTTGTTGAACCTATTTAATAGGCTTATGGGTACTCAAGTTTTCTCTTAATTAGACCTTTGTTAGGATTACTATCAAATGTGTATTATAGAAGGAAATGAAAAAAAATTAACATGTATCACTCATTATGGCTTGTATGAGTGAATATTCATGTCGTTTTAGTAATGCAATGTTGCAACCATATTTTGTACATTCATGACCAAGATGTTCTACTTACATATTAATAAGTTTAATGTGATATAACCTAATAACCTCATTATGTGCTCTAGATTTATGAAAGAACACCTTTATCACTTAGGAAATGGTGTTCTCAAAATTTTAAGAGAATAAATTTGTATGTTAAATTAGAGAAATGTGAATTTAAGAAATTAGATATGAAATTCCTTAGTCACATCATTAGTGGAGACAAGGCAGAACCAAACCTAAGCAAAGTTGAGATTCTACTTAGCCTATCCTAAAGGATGTACATGAGGCATACGAATTCTTGGGATTGGCAAGCTATTGCTAGAAGTTTTTCCAAGAATTCTTAGCTATCTCTATGGCCTTGATCAATTTGGAAAATAAGGACATCCTTTGGAAGTTGGATGATAAATGCAATTAAGCTTTTGACAAGATGAAGATAATTGCTAGAACTGAACTTGTATTGATCATTTGTAACTTCTCTAAATCATTTGATATCCATATTGATGCTTTAGATACGCAATTATAGGTGCTTTCTTGCAAGACAATCATCCATATGATACATGAATCAAAAAAGTTGAATCCCATAAAATTGCTGTGGCCTATGCACTAAAATGAGATGTTCACCATTATGTGTAATCTTCATACATGACACTAATATGTTCTTTGTGGTCTTGTGATGAATTTTTTTCAAGAGTTTATCTTTAAATTCACATACCTACCAACCAAGCCAAGAGAATGTAATGGCTGATGCATTAAGCCATTATCATTGGATGTATTTAATAAGGTTGTGGATCAACCTAATAGCTCTTGGATGATGACCAACTATGAACTCTAGGAAAGAATTTGAGATACACTTTATCATGATTAACATGCTCAAGAGTTGTTAGAGCTATTTTGAGATGATGATAATTCAAAGTTTAGGGAAGTTGATGGTTGCACATGTTTAAATAAATAAGAATGTATGTTTCAAATTGGGATGCTTTACATTATCAAATCATTAATGAATGCCATAACACTTTATGAATAGGCAACCAAGGCATAAAAGAATTATTATACTAGTGGAGCATAAATTCTATTGGCTAAATTTGGGAATTTATGTGGCTAACTTTGTGTAAAGCTATTTGGTATGCTAGTAGTATAAGAGTTTAAATTAGAGAGTAGGACTTGCTCCATTCTTTGAAAATCTTAGAGCTTTCATGGATAATTGTTTCTTTGTACAGTGGAGAGCTTGATAATAAAAAGTTTCTTAAGTGTTATGATATGTCATTCAAAGTGATTACTTATGTCAATCTAGTTGCATACATGATGTGGTTACTAGCATATCTAATGAAATATCATCAAGTGTTCCATGTCTCCATGTTGAAAACATTTAGTCCTAGAGAAGTTGATTTAATAGAAATATGGTATTAGGGATCTTTAAACATTAAGGTTGTAATAGGATTGTAGATATATTTCATCATTAACATGTCCACAACTAGATGTGCTGTTAATCAAGAAGTGAAGTTTGTGGTGCACTAGCAAGATACATCCTCAAAGGAGGATACTTCAAAGGAATAACATACTCTGAGGCATAAGTAGATATTCACTGCAAATTTTTCTACAAAGAATCATATTAATTTATCTATGTGGATCTATACAAGTTACTAGCTTAGTGTTGCCACTTGTTGATGAAAGTCTTAGTATTGTTTTTAAATAAAAAAAATGGTGGATGTAAGATAGACTAAATAACATCAAGTGGATTTGAGATGGATCACTTTTTAGGGGTGAAGAACTAAGGTGTTTCCTTCTCAACTATAGAGTTGAAAGAATGCAACAGTGAAGATAAAGTCTCCAAAATCCTTGCTTATGTTAGTGTTAGGCTATAATTAGACATGTTAAGTGTTCCCCCAAGTTATAACGTAGTCTTTACTTGGATGTAGAGGATTAACTCTATATTCTTGTATTACTACCAGTGGTAGAGAACTGGCTCACATGTTAAGCAAGTAGATTTTACTCCAAGTAGAAAGGTTAGCATAGTTTATATAAAAAAGGAAAATTCTTTTTGTTAACCTGAGTTAGGTGAATATTTCTAAGCCTTTTTTGAATGCTAATTTGTGTTTAACATTCTTGCTTCATGATTGTATAATCCTAGTTTATAGACCTTTTTATCTACAACTATTGGATGGGTTTTTAGTTGTTCAATTACCTTCAATTTTTAGTGTGATCTCTATGTTTTGAAAATGAATGAACAAATAATTAAGCTCTAAGGATGTTACTTGATTACGAGTATTGATGAATGTGTATGGCTAATCAAGGAATCAGCTACTCATCGCGATTAGATTCTCTGACCCTTATCTCCTAGAACGCGGGATGAGTACGAATTGATTACAAGCATCTACGGATGTGTACGGCTAGTCAAGGAATCGGCTGCTCATCACGTTTAGGCTAGTTAAGTGCCTCAGTACAACCACTTCGAGCACATGCGTTACGTGTGGTGATCNGCTTAATCATACACCGTGACACATACAAGTAAGTTTGGGAAGACAACGAATGATTAACCCCAAGTGTTCCATGGGGCGTGTAGGCATTTAGTCTGTGGAGTTCGACCGGATCACGTGTGCTACACTTGTTTCGTATGGTTGAGTGTAGGGGTACCTTGCTACTCATCATTGGCAGCGTTGTCGGGGACTAAGTGTTTGTGCGCTGAATAGAACATAAGGGATATCACTCACATCGTTGTGAGCCTGAATGAACCTTTGGGTTAATCAAGAAAAAAAATTTATATAACGGTAAATTAGCACATCGATAAAAATGTCTTCTTCTCATAAGAGCAACTCACCACCTAAGGACCATACACAAGACAGTCGGCAACATAAAACACATAACCAAAATCAGCCAAGTCCTAAACAATATAAGACAACATATACTCATTGCGATGAGTATATTCCTAATTTTACTTTTATTCTCCATCAAGATGAATAGTTGCAATGGAGAGATTTGCAAGGTAACATTGTGTTACCCCCAGACCAATCAATCTCTCGCATGATTTTCCATGCCTTGGCACAGATAGGCATGATTGAATTATATGCTGAATACGTTGTGGAGGACTTTGACATGAGGGATTATTATCCCATAGATGCCCAACGTATGAGGGACTTAAGGCAGGAGAGTCAACATGCACTGTTGAAGGGCAAGGTCCCGCACGTCCTTAGTGAAATAGGAGATGAGGAACCCCTTATCACGGGTTCTTTAACAAATGATGTTCCCCCTCTTAAAGATGATGAGGAGGTTGGGTATCAGAACCTACGATCAACGATACATATCCCTGGTTTTGATGCCCGTGAACACCAACTGTTCACAGAGGGAACAACCACTTATGCTAAGGATGGACACTTAGATCGTCACCATGATCAGGGCTGTAGCAGCCAAAGAGAAGGCAAGAAACATCATCATGGCAATGGTTCCCCTTCTTCTTTCCCTTCTTCACATCACTCATCCTCTCCTTTCACATCTGGGCATAGCCATCATGAACATAAAGGTGAGGATAAAAGTAAGAAGGATGAAAGACCTCGACGGGAAAGTCGAGAGAGAGGACAAGGGCAAGGACTTAGGGAGAGTAGGGAACAACGCAGACATCACAGGCATCATGAAAGAGATGATCATGATGGGCCCCTACTCATAACCCAAAGTATGCTTAACATAACGGAGGCAGTTAGGATTCCCACAAGGCATTTAAAAGATAGTCGGATCAAACGTTGAGACATGAACAACATCTCACGATTTGAAGAGGGATACAATGATGATCCGCAAAATCATTTATAGGCATTCCACGATGCCTGTGCCTTGCAGAATATAGAAAATGAGTGGGAAAAACTTAAGTTGTTCCCAAGGACACTCACCAAGGAAGCAGAGAGCTGGTACCAGTCCTTAGAACCAAAAACCATCAGGAGGTGGAGTACGATGTTTGAACTGTTCAAGGAAAAGTATCAAACGTACTCCAGAGTGTCCAATTTGCGTAAGCAGATCCAAGGCTGGAAGCAAGGTACACATGAACCCTTGGATGCTACCATGGCCTGCTACTACACATTGTTACATCGTTGCCTAGGTCATGGGTACGCTCAGCGGGATCAACTTCGCCACATCGTGGATGGGCTAAGGCATGAAACTAGAAGAACCCTTGGAACTTATGCCCAAGGGAGACTCTCACAACTTAGAGCCCATGAAGTACATAGCTTGTTGGAACAAATAGCAAAAGAAGAAGGTGAGCTATGAAAAAGGGAAAGTACAGAAGAATACAACTGTGATCCCTCTCATAGAAAGAAGGGAGTGAAATTCTGTGATGAAGAGGATGAATCACCAATCGAAGAGTTGGTGAACCAGAAAACCTTGTCGATCCAAAAATTAACAATAGAAATAGTGGCTAAGGTAGATGATGTATGGAGTTCCTTAGACTCTAAAATTGAAACTATTTTAAAAATCGTAGAAGAGTCTAAGGTAGAACAAAGTAGTGACAAAGGTATGAAAAAGTGGAGAGATTTAAGCCCTGCACATAACAAGGGTAAGCGAAAAATCACTAACTTCGATGTGGCTATGGACTCTAACATAGACGATGACAGTGGATGTGAGATCTACTACTATGACCATCCTAAGGGATGTTGCCCCATCATCTCACATCTACAGGAGTCTGGGGTGTTTGCGCTTAATACAAGACTCAACCAACGGCAACCACCCTAAAGGTTACCTTATCCACAAGGTAAGCCAAGGTAGTTCCACCAACCAGTAACCTATTATCCAAGTGGAACTCCACCACAGCCCATCGGACAACATTAGCAGTGGAAATACTCACAGTCATGGGGGGTGCCATCGCCGAAACATCAAAACCCTTACCGATAGCCTGATCCTTATGGAGATTATGTGTAGCAGATGATTTCTCCAAGTGACTCTATGAGTCACACAACCCCCAACTGTCACTACCAAGTTCGGAAGTACTTCAGAAGGACTCCCTCTCCTCCATGAGACACTCCATACCCACACCATCCTCCTAATCCATCCGCACCTCTTCCACCACAAGTGGTTCCCATAACACCTCCTGCTCCAACAATGTAAGGGGAACTTCCTCCTCAACCGTCGCAACGTCACGCTGCGAGAGTTGTAAATATCCAACCTGCTACTAGTTCTGACAACTATAAAAAGAGAAGACCCTACTTCAGAATCAAAAGCCTAGACAAACTCTCGCAACAACAAGAAGTTGGGGCCATGTACACTCCTCCACCATCTAACACTTTGGAGCACCCTTCTGTCCAAAATCAGAGCTTAACGCATACGGTTATGTTAATGCATACCGTAACTAACTGGATCAAGGTAGGCCACCTTCCCAAGAAACTAACTAACCTTGGGAGTCCCTTAATCTATTTGTAGATTGCCAGAAATGAACCACATAGGGCTCTTCTTGACTCAGGTTCCGGAGTTAACTTGATTTCACAAGAGATGTATCATGCCTGGAACCTGCCACAACTTAGGAAGAGAAATGTTCAACTAGAGCTAGCAGACCAGTTGATCACCATTCCCTTGGGATTGGTGGAGGACATCATTACCACTATGTGTGGTTGGTCTTACCCAGCTAATTTTTTGGTGATTAAAGTGAACAACAACGAAGGGGACTTCCCAATTATAATGGGAAAGGCATGGCTTAGTACAGTAGATGCATGCCTTAGGATCTACAATCTTTCCTTGGAAATTTCTAAGATAAACATTTGTGGAAAAATCGAGAAGAGGAAAGTTCCATGCATCACATACAGTGAGTCATTGGGTGATGATATGGAGGAAATGACTCTATGCAATAGGTGTGCCCATGAAAGTTTGAAACAAAGATGCTTGTATGTAGCAACCACACAACCAGTAGTAGACACCCTATGGTTGACAGCTACTAGAAGGAGCAGAGAAATATGCATGGAACGAACTGAGGAAACCCATGCCAACAA
>MNCI01013139.1:13785-86080 GCA_015680685.1 Gnetum montanum
TTTTTACCTTTAAGTCACAATGTTGATACTAAGGTATGTTTCTTTTGATATGGCAGGCAATGAGACCACTCCATCCATCCATCCACCAGTTTCTATGGTCTCTCTCAGCTTGGAAATGTACAGTCCCCTTCTAATAAGAACTAAAATGAATTGATGACTGGGTATTTCTCAAACTAAGGAAGGACTTAAGGATTGAAAAGGGTGTGATTTCAAGGGAACTTGATGCTTCTGTGTTGGCCATTCTCTTAGGTGCTTGGATGTTTTCTTCTTGAGTTTTCTTGTTGTTTCGATGTTACCCAATTATCGAAAGTTGAGTAAATAAAAATAAGAAGTCTTTGCATGGTGTGGTTCTCACGCATAAAAACACAAAACACAAAAAAAGAAAAAAAAGAAAAAAAAGAAAGAAAGTGAGAATTCAAAGCACACCCCTTAGAAGAATAAACTTGGGCTATAAGCACTCGTTATGGAACCAAAAATGTTCCCTCTAACTAAGGCCCTTCTCGCATTGATGTGAAGTCTTTGTTCCATCGAAATGGTGGTGACTCTCGGGGTAGGCATTCTTGTTATCCAAGAGGATGGTTTAGCCGAATGCATTGATGTGAAGTCACTGGATGTGGTTGGTTTGAGGCCGGAGTTGAAATGAGACTTGCCAAGTCACATTAATCATGCAACACACAAGGGGCTGTACACCACCTTGTTCTTGGGATTGCATTCCATTCTCTTCTCTCCATCCTTCTCTCCATTATTCACCTCATTGCCAGTTGTATCATTAGTATATATATTTTGGTTGATGCATTGTTTTCTTTTTGGTAAATTCTTGCAGTTAAGACTTTAACTCTTGTTCCAAATGACATTGCCAGAGCCTACGGACTCTTTGAATGTGGGTTTCTCAGGGCATTAAGGACATAAGCCTACTTTGGGAAGGACTCACTGACATTCCTATTTGGAGCATTAGTTAAATTATTTCCCTTAACATTTTGCAATTAATTTTATTTTGTTCATTTCCATCTTAACACCCATTTCATCAATGCCATAGTTGTCCCTTTCTATCTATCTTTCTTACTCCTTTTCTTTCTCCATTCTAACGCTATCGGAGGTTCGCGATTAGTCATGGGGGTACAGGGCCCGATTTTTTCGATTTTCTCCTAGCCCCAAAATTTTTGATTTTCTTCCTAACCCCTACATCTTCAGTAGTCATCATTAATATATTCCCAGATCCATATCAGCCATACCACAACCTAGCCAATGGACTTACACCGCAGCAAGATATCAACTACATTGAGATTCATTTACCCTTGCTAATTAAGATTGTGTTGTGTGTGTAGATGGTGACCATGCAACACCGGATTGGATCTGGAGCAAACACTTGGAATGGAGTAGTGCTGAAGTAGCTATGTAAGGAGCAAGATCGATGGCGCGCTTATGGATGGACAATGAAGATGCAATCTTGGCGTTGGCAGCAGCAACACTTCTTTCTCTCTCTCTTTCTTAGCTGCCAACTAAGGCCTGATGTCATTGTAATAAGGTGTTCACCCTTGTTGTCATGAACACCAATTTTGTCAAGTCTTGTAATAATGATCCGTTCACATGTCATCCCATTTGTTCCATTCCCCTCAATAATTCCATACCTTCTTGATATTATTGTAAGGAACTCGAGGACGAGTTTTCATTCAGTCATGGAGGTATGATGAGATGCGATTCGCATGAGCCGCGATATCGTATCCCATGCGATATCACGTCCTCCCCTACGATGTCGCGTACGCGATATCGCGGTCTGCCGCCAAATCTATAAATAAGAAACAACACTCCCCTTATTTCCCATCCTAGGCTAAAAGTAGGGAAACTATGGTAGTTTGATCACTCCAGAGATAGAATATTTTCCATGTGCCCGCAGTAGGAGTCCCCAAGTGAACGAATCTCTATTTGAGCAACTTTGTACCTGAACACAAGTTGTGTACGGTAATAAAGACGAGCTTTGTGGATAAACCTTGCAGTGCATGGAATAGGATTTATTACTTGTTATTTATTACATGTTATTTATTACTTGCATTAGCATGGCATGAGTATGACTTGATTACGAGCATTGACGAATGTGTATGGCTAATCAAGGAATCGGCTACTCATTAAGATTAGATTCTCTCACCCTTATCTCCTAGAACGCGGGATGAGTACGACTTGATTACAAGCATCTACGAATGTGTATGGCTAGTCAAGGAATCGGCTGCTCATCACGTTTAGGCTAGTTAAGTGCCTCAGTATGACCACTTCGAGCACATGCATTACGTGTGGTGATCCCAGTAACGATTAGCGTTTGGTAGCCACAGTTAACTTAGAGTTAGGTCCTTAGTTAGAGTTAGTTAGTTTCTCAACCCTTCACTCTTTAGCATAGAAGACATAAAACCATAAAAGACCATAAAAATCATATACCTCGGACTTGCTTAACCATACACCGTGACACATAAAAGTAAGTTTGGGAAGACAACGAATGATTAACCCCAAGTGTTCCATGGGGCGTGTAGGCATTTAGTCTATGGAGGTCGACCAGATCGCGTGTGCTACGCTCGTTTCGTATGATTGAGTGTAGGGGTACCTTGCCACTCATCACGTACACAAGATTAATCCTAGATGCTTGGTGCATATTTCTTCATATTATCAAATAAGTATTTTCATTTCAAATAGCATATCCTTCATGTTTTAGTATGATTTTAAATATTATAGAAATATATAAAAATCATAAAATATTATAATTAAATAAGAATACAAAATTTTTTATCTACTTAACATCATAAAATAATGTTGTGGTAGAGCTTGACCATACAATCATGCATTTTTTGGATTCATTAGATGGTGTTTATAAGAATTATAGTTTATATTATATTTCATTCTATTATTCTAGTTGTGCTTGATATCTAGTAATACTTACAAAAGCTTAACCTTAGATGCTTGATGCATATTTCCCTTTCTTATCAAATAAGCATTTTCATTTTGAATAACATAGCCTTCACAATTTACTATAATATTAAATATTATAAAAATCATAAAATATTAAAATTTGATAAAATTACAAAATCTTTATGTACTTAGCTTCATAAAATAATTCCTTGGTAGAACTTGATCATACAAGTCTACCTTAGTAGTCCTAATTGCTATCACTGGTGCAATCTTTGGGAAGCAATTGTGTTATGTAATGATGTTTAAAATAGTAAATAAAAAATTGTATAAGATCTTAGTTATTATTTATTAGTACTATTTTTATTTTATATTTGTTGATTCAATTAAGTTAAGTTGATGGTTAGCATTATGAAAGGCAAAGTTATTCAATAGAATAAGACTTTTAGATCATAAAAATTTTTAATATAGAATGGAGTTAAGTAGGAATGTTGGAACCAAAAAATAAAATGTATCATAAAGAAAAAAATTTAGATTTCAATCATAATGAAGAATTAAATGGAGATAAAGCTTGATCAAAACATAAAAGGGATAGAGTCCAGTAGGACTTGGGAACATAAGATGACTCAGTCACCTCAACAAGAAGAAGCATGTCCTAATGATGAACTTCTAGTTAATCCTTGGTCATTTTTCCAATAAGTTAGAGTGATGAAAAAACATCTAGATATTTTCTTACCTAATACATTTTTATTTTTACATTAAAATATACATGGACAAGAAGAGGTTAAGATGGCAATATCACAAATGTCCATGACAAACAATACTTAAACTACTTAAGCAAATACTCTAACTTAAAGGACTTTATTCAAGAATAAAAGGGCATGTAAGATTAGATCATGATTATAAACATGATGAAAGGTAGGAAGCCAATAACATTGTAAGAAGCCATAGGTGGAATCAAATAGAGACAAACATATATGACTTATATAGTAAGAAGCCAAGGAAATTTCTAATGAGGAATAGTGAAAAATTATATTAAGTGGATATTTAGTGAATGATGATGAGGAAGATAAAGTAATAAATCATTATCTGGAATTTATTCAAGAATTTCTAATAAATGATATAGATTTGTAACTAGTAAATAACCTTAGATATAAACACCATCAAGGGGAGATCCAACCTAAAGTAGTTAAAGTAGACAAGCTCAAATATTGAATAGAAATAGTTAGAAAACACAAGAATGATGAATAGAAATCAAGGAAACATAGGTTCTATGAAAATTATTTAGTAGTGACATAGATGATGATTGCAATAGATTAAATAAGAATAATGATATACACATAGAAGTAATAGATCCTACAAAAGTGAACATCATGATGAGTAAATCCAACATTCCCCAAAAGAACTAGAGAGAATGCAAGACAAAGAATTCCACTGAGAATAAGAAAGACCTCATAAATCAAGACATCATTTTAGTGATGAGAGATCTCATAATCATGACAATAAACAACTTCTGTCCACTAATGCTCATATTTTATTATGTTTGTGTAGACCCAAAGGATTTATCAGACAAATGGACTTGTAAAAAATACATTAGTAGTAATAAGTTTTAAGTATAGTAAATGTGTTCAATATTCATATAACTTGAACACATCTTCTATATTATTTCCTATAACTAATACTTGTACCTTGTATAGCGCATACAAAGATTGACTAGAGATTTGTCATTTTCTTTTAAAGAAATTTATTTTGTAACATTACATGTTGGTCATCTTATACCACTAGTAGGAAACATAATGGCATATCTGATCTTTGGGTTGCTTATTATTCCATCTTCCAGTTTCAACTTAGAGATGGTATGATCCCATTATTACTATGCTAATTAGCACTCTTACAAACATTAGAATTATTGTATGTAGATATTTTGTTTCATCATGTTTGCCACCTCTAATATTTTTTAGTAAAATTAAAGTTCTTTATTGTATTTGTTTCTTATTTTACCATCTTTCTAAAACTTGCTTTGTAATAAGTTTCTAAACTTGTGTTGCATTTAGTATTCCAATAATGTTATTAATACTAATTTTTGTAGCAACAATCTTTCTTCATGAAATTACCCTTGCTGTTAATATTTTTGGATGATCTTTCCTAAGATCTTATTGCTATTTTAATTAATCAAGTAGAATGTTAAGAACTAACATTACTTTAGCTTCAAATTGTAACAAACTAGTTTTTAGTAAAAGTATTGTATTTAGAACTTAAGTTTTCACCTTGAATTTAATCAATAAGAACTGCTTTTGAGGGTTTTTAATTTTCTTTCATGATTCTTCATCAAAACATGGGCCCCACACCACACACCTATAAAGCACTACAAGTTGTACAATTATTTGAAAAAGATATTTTTGAATTGTCCAAGTTTAAATACGGCTATATTTGTTGTTCATTGTATCGAAAGCCTTCTAGCCATTTGCAACTCACTTGATATATAATACTTTCACTTATAATTTTAAGAGAATTCTACTTCAAAACCCTTATATGTATCCACAATCTCAAGTCTATTATTTAGCTAGAAAGTGTAATGTCTCTTATTTGTATCTAGGATTGATGAACTTTAATAACATGATCTGTAGGTACCTTTTTAATCCTCTTTGTTAGTTCATTAATAAAAATGCAAAACAATATTGGTGATAGAGGACAATCTTACTTTACTCTTAAATTATTGTAAAACGGACAAGATTGTATAGTTTCTTCATCTTCTAATTCAAAAATTATTTCTTTGTATTTCTCTCACAAAAAATTCAAATGCTTTAGTAAAATCCAAAAATAAAATAAATATTTTACCTTGTTTTTCCTTTGCTTGTTGAATGAAATATTTGAGAATAAACACTTTTTTTTTGAATTATGGTTAAGATATTACTCGTAAATTATTTTCTTTTACTCAAGGTCCTAACTTTTTTTTTGTAAAATTATACTTAACAAATTTTCAGACAAGTTACTACTCATTATTAATTTGTAATTATTTAAATTTTATTTACCTCATTTTTAAAAGGCATAATAGTTTTACTAATCATCCATTGTCTAGTTAAATCATTTTGAAGTCCTTTATCAAAAATATTCCAAGTTTTTCTTTAAACGAACTCTTCATCACATTTTAATAATTTAGCATACAATCCTTCTATATCTATAGCTTTTCTAGAATTTGATTTCTCAATTCCCTTCATTACTTCATCATATATAAGCTATAAAATATTTGAGAGCATGCATCTAGTTATGGTATTTGTCTGGTGATAAAATAAATTTTTGTAAAACTCTTTTATTTATGAATATAAAATATCATTTCTTTGAGAAAATTTATTTCTAAAAATTTTCTAGAAATTTTGTGGATCTTGATTTATCATTTACACTATATTATCTATCTTGAAGTAATTTCATAAAGTCATTATTCAAATTTTTTTATTAGATTTCAAGAAGCATGTTGTAAATTTAAGAAGTAATATACATTTCATATGAGTACATGAATGAAAGTATAATTAAAAGTTTGAATATGAACAACATATATTGTTTTGATGATGAATAAAATGCAGATTCACATAACCACTTTTAAAATTTTCATATGATTATGTTCTATAAAACATTAAAAGAAAGTGTTAGAAATTGAAATTATTCTTTATAACACTAACTAAGAAGTTAAAAACATGATACATATCCATGGAACAATGCTTTAGTTGTATGTAGAGATAAATCTTTAAGGCATTTAACGAGGGATAGTAAACTTACCCTAGGTTATCTAACCTCTGTAACAAATTTAAGGATAGAAATAGAGAATATATGAGTTACTTGATGCAACATTAGGTAGGTATCTAGTGAGAAGTTGATGTTACAACTTCTTCAACAATCCAATTTCACACTATTCCAAGCTAAATTGTCAAAGGAGAAATTATATTATCAATGAGGAGCAAAGCTCAACTTTCAACACTATTGACAACCTTGAAGGTCATATAAGTTTCCATTGATCCCCCTTGAACACTCTCAAAGATGGCTCATACTTTGAATACACCAACTTAGTATAACAAAATACTTACAAAAGACTCTTCACCTTTCATAGACTACTCGTTTTCTCAAGTACTTTAACTTGTGTCTCTTGCTTTCTTTGTAACTCTCTTGCTATTTTTTAATCTTTCTTTTCTTTACCTTTAAACTTTGACATACTTTTATAAGATTAGTTTTTTATTATTAGTCATCACGTCTTTAAAATTATGCATTTTTGATTATTTTTAAGGAATTGCAACTCACACTCCTACTAGTAATCTAGGCTATGAATAGCTACAACTCACATTAGCTTACAATCTTGATGAGGTTCCAATTCTTAGGCCATTGGAAGTGGATTCAACTTACATAAGCTTGCAATCTCATCTTGTGAGTAATTGCAACTTGCGTAAGCCATCGGTCTTAGGTGTTAACCAATTGTAATTTACACCAACTCACACCAGAAAAAAAACATGAATATAAATGCTAGCTTGTTACAATTATGAGTGACTGCATGGAATAGGTTCACTCCTTAAGATTTCACCTTTAAATCACTAAATCCAGATAATATGAAAGATAAATCAAATTGCTAGAAAAATAAAAAAACTAGCTATCTTTAATTATCACATGAGAATATTACAATATAATGGATACCAAATCCAAGGATCCAACACATTCTCTTACAATTACTTGGGATATGTTTGAAAACTTATATGGGGCTTCCAGAATTATGCACCATTGCCTTGATAGACTTTATCACTTCATTCATCAGAATTTGCATGTGGAAGCTTCGGTTCCTAGTCTCTTCCATGGTCTTCAATGGTCTAATGGATCGAACCTTCTACCCTATAAACCTCATGTGCCCTTTCAATTGTTGCATGATTCCTCTACGATTGTTAACCATTGCAATCGAGCATGGCACAAAGAAGAGCCCGAACAGTTTTGGCTCTCTCTCTTTTCTCGAGTTTGGAGCCTTCCGACTCTTCCAAAAATTAAGCAATTTCTTTGGTGCCTCTTGCATCAAGGCCTGCCTATCGGCAAACGTCGTGAATACCTTGGGATTTCAAACCCTACCTGCCCTCTCTGTGGAGGTCCTGAAAATTTTGTCCATGTTTTTTGGCATTGCCCTTTCGCTCAGTCTTCATGGGAATGGGTTTCTAAGGTTTTTCCTTTGTGCACATTTTCCCACGAGGATATCTTATTTGGCTTTTTGGCCACCCCCTCTTCTGACCTTCTGTTTCTTTGGAAAGTTATTAGGCCCCTCGTTCTTTACTTCATATGGAAGCGCAGATGCACTACTCTTTTCCAGAACACTAATTCGTCCAACTCTAACCATTTAAATATTATGGAAAAATCTCAAATTCTTCGCCTTGTGCATTTCCAAATTTTATCTCATACTTCTAAGTTAAATTTGGATACTAATCAGTTGTTTTTTTGTTTGTAGCCTTGGAGCATATACACCAACTCGTGCACTCTTTCCAATCTCGATCTGCTACATCGGAGTGTGTTATCATCATAATTTTGAGCATTTTGAGCTCTTTGTTGTTCTCCTGGTCTTTTAAACTCGCAGTTCCTAAGGATTCCTAGCATTTGGTAGCTCTTTGGCATGTACTCCCTTCTCTGGCATGTACTCCCACACCCTGAGAAAGATTATGTTTCAAGATGTTTTCTTTCAACACTCGTATTTGTCTTTGTTCTTCTTCCTATTTATCCATCAATATGTTCAGATGTTGATCATGTACTTATTCTCATTGAATTAATAGAATTCTCTTTTTGGGGTCCGACACCCCCCCCCATACTGTTGTAGAGCTTGAGGTTCTACAATCTCACAAGATTGACCTCAATGTAAGGCTTAATATCCAAATTATATCTCACACATAGATCTACAATCCAACCTAAGAGGCAAAGAGTTTTTGCTAAGATCACTCTCACACTTAGCTATATAAATGCATGCACACACATTAAATCCCTCTCTCAAATGTTTTTTCACCTCTCTCAAGGTCTTGAGATGTATCCTTATTATGATCTTTGTTCAGTAGTACTTATGCTGTAGAATGTGAAAAATAATTAAGAGGAGGAGCACAGGTTACGTAAGGATAAGGTACTAGAATTATGGTGAAGAATACTTAACATTAAATCAATCTAACAAAGAAATAAACATTATCATTCAATCTTAAGAATAATCTCATTACAAAAAATCATTAACAAACTTCAATCCTATATCTGCAAGTTCTCTACAATATCTATCTATCTATTTTCTTTGTGTACCTCCCCTTATCTATCTTTCTAGAATTCCTCTTATAGTTCCATTTTAAATTGGTGCAAAAATGGCTTCAATTGATGGTTATAATAACTTCTAGCTAATAGCTGCGACTGGGTGTGAGTTGCAGTTGGGTTGTAGCTTCCTACAAAAGAAGAATCACCACATCAATTAATTGCTATGTGCTATCATGATCAATGTCTCAGTCAACCATTCCCAATGATCAAGTATTCAATTCAAAATAACTAAATAGTTGAACTAAGTAAGAAAAATTCATAATAATTGTGATAGGGATGTGAGTAACAAGAACTCACACTAATGGATTTACTTTTCCAGTTATAAATTAAATTGTAAGAGGATCTGAGTGGCATTTGAAGGAAACTCTTAACTATAGGCTCATGCAGTTTGCATGAGCTTGTAGCACCTTATCCAACTTAGATATAGCTTTTGTGCTACCGCCATCTCTATTTAAAGATAACTCCTCTTATTGTCCAGTCCTTTGATGCTAGAATTCAACTCCTAATGACTGTAGAGTAGGCATTGTTTCATTGATGAGTTGGAAACTCATTAGAACTTACATTATGAGTTAAGACTCTGAGTTGTAGGTTGCATGAGCTCCCAGTTGCTCATTCAAGCTTATAAAATAGATGAACAAGCAAGGGATATCAATTCACATTCTAACATGGCCCCTAATTAGCTCTTTATCATCTCAATAAAAAAGAGTAGAAGAATGCATGTGAATAAACGTAAATATAATAAATAGAGATATGATAATAGAAATAGTCCCTAGTATAATAAAATTTAAAATATACATATAATAGAAGAGAAAGAAGAAGTGGGAGACAAGGTGCTCAAGCTAGAGAGGCTGAGCCTTCCCCTGAAGGGAGTGTAGGAGTCTCTGCTGAAGGAGAAAATTGAGACACATCATCACCTACCTCCTCACTTATAAAATTCTACTCCATCACCTTGTCATTCACTTGGTTACTAGAACCAAATCGTCCATCTTGATTAGCATTGGTGATAAAAAATTCCATGGGTAAAAATTTTGTGACGACTAATTCACCCACCTCCATGTAACTAATAATTTGGTGGAGATCCCTCATCCTGAAAAATAGATGGTGTCCTAGGATCTCCAAATTGGAGGTCAAATAATACTACCTTCTCTCCAATCTATCACAATAGGCATGGAGATTCATCTCAATCTCAATATATTGTGTAATGAGATCTGCCTAAAGGACATCAAATGAGGCGATGAGCCAAGATTTGGCTCCCATCAAAGCTTGATTAGCCCTCGCCATATGCTACTACTATTGCATATTGGCATAATGGACCTCCCAAGTAGTCCTTCCCTCATCTTCTAGAATCTATGGATCAAGGATCCATTGAATCTCCTCAAATTATGTCTTGGACAACAACTAAGTGTAGAAGGCACATCCCAAATTTGAGAACTAGTCCTTACCCCATGTGACAATCTCCTTGATGGGCAGGTTAGGTGGCCAAATCTAGAAGTTCCAATACAACAGTATGATCACCAATGGGAAAGGGACCCCATTGGCATCTTGGACCACCAATTCCATCCTAGAAAGTATAATATATGGATAATTGAGGATGCAAGGATCCTTTGAATCACTGATCACCAACATGCCAAAGGACATGACATGTGTAAAATAAGAGCTACCCAAGATGTACATCATGATAGCCATTGCAAGAACCCTCCTTTTAGGAGAAAGGTTCTTGTAAGACCATTCCATCTCATCCATTACTACAATAGGAAAGAGGTCTACCAACTAGGCCTTATGCTCTAATGATGCTTTTACAAAATGTTGTCTATTCAGTCCTACCCATATCTTAAGGACCTCAACAATGAGGGCCTCACTAATGTCATAGGACTTAGTGCTAACTTGAAGAGTTCATGAAGTAGGGATGGTCCTCCAAAATTCCACGAAGAACTGGCAAGCCTCCTACTCATAGAACACCTTACTTGCTATTAAGATAATATCCAAGTTATGCACTATCAAAGTTGCTATAACTAGTGAATTCACTAGTTCTATGAAGGGCTTGAAGTTCATAGGTTCCCCCAATAGCACCGTAGGAAACTTTGCCTCTTGGCATTCACACCCTAAGTGCCGCATGTAGTCCCTATGAATGCATTCTTGGTCATCCTCCTAAGCATGTATTTGTGCTATTGGATCTATAGTCACTAAACATTATCCATAAAGATGCCCCCTATTGTGTTGGGATGAGTGAGAAGTTCCTTATTGTAAGGAAGATTTGTACACATATATAGATAATATAATGCATAAAAAAAACATGAAAAACATGTAATAAAACATAAAATACAAATTGTAAATACATAATTAAGATAAATGCAAAAAAAAAAAAACAAAAAACAAAAACAAAATAGAACTATAACAGTTGACAATAATAATTCTTAAATCTCAACATTGTTGATGCCCCTACTAGGTCTATGTTGTCCCCAACATAACTGCTAAAGAACAAGAGTTTTGAGGTCTACCTTAGGAATTTTGGAAAAGAAGGAAGGCATGGAGGTCAAATCTAGTGGGTATGCTTGCAATGGAAACTTGCCTAAGCTTTGGAATGTGTCCTACTGTGCTCTGCAATGCAAAATGAGGTTTTGTTTTCTAGAATGTGCTTTAATTTTCTATTTTTTAATTAGGTTGCAATTGATAGTGAGTCACAACTCCTTGTAACATGAAAAAAATGTTTTTAAAAAATTTGAAGTTGTAATCAACTACAAATCACACTTATCAAAATACCTAAACTCCAAAATGCGATAGACTACAATCTATAGTCCATTTAAGGTGTCATATTTTAATAGGTTAAACCTCCAAGGTTATTGTGGCTCACAAGTAGGCCTGTAGTGAGACTCTAAGAAACTATGAGTTGCACCCTCCCCATATTTTGTAGCTCAAAAAAACTCTGCAATAAATATTGAGGAAACAAAAATAGGAAGTGTAGTAAGAGAAAAGAAAGTAAAAACAATGAAGCAAAACTTTGTGATAGTAGGGAATTCAATGTCAATGGCTATATGCTCTTCTATAGGGGAGATGGTAAGTTGTGTGGCTATAGCTTGACCTTTCATTGAGGCTTGAGAGATGTAATGGAGCTCAAACTTGATTATTTTGGCTTTCCAATGGGCTATATGACTACTTTCATAGATATTGATTGTTATGGCTCTAAGCACATTATTCTTGAAAATGACATTAACTTGGCTCCTAAAGAGGTAGTGTCTCCACTTCTTCAATGAGAAGACTAGGGCTAGACAATACTTCTCTATTTCAATGTATGAGGTCCCAAAGGAAATTAATGCATGGCTTAGGTAGTATACCAAAAACTTTGATCCATCATCTCATTTTTGACAAAGTAGAGAGGAGATGGACATGTTAGAGATGACAAGGTAGATGTAAAAAGGTTTATCCTTTTAAGGTGGATAGACCATGGGTAGTTGTGCCAACTCTTGCTTAAGCTTTTCAAAGGCTCCTTGGCATTGAGCCATTCACTCATAGCCAACTCCTTTCTTAAGCAAGTGTTGCATGGGTTGTAATTTATTTGTAAGCCTGCCAATGAACGTACAGATTGTAATATATCTTGTAGTCCCTAAAGCTTCTTAAGGTTAGTTGGTGTTGCCAAGTTGGATATGGCTTGAACCTTATTAAGATCAGCACATGTTCCCTTTTTGGATACTACAAAGCCAAGCATCTTACCGATTTTGACATCAAAGACATACTTATTGGGGTTAAGCCTAAGCTCATATTTGAGACATCATTTCAACACAAGGTCAAGGTCATGCACATGATTGCTAGCTATTCTGGATTAAATGACTATATTGTCCATGTAGTAATTAAGCAATCCTAGCATGTAATCACTAAAGATATACATCTTTACTCCTTGATAAGTCGTGCTTGCATTCTTTAGACCAAAGGGCATCATGGATTAACAAAAGGTTCCCCAAGGATCATGAAGGTCATAAAAAGTTGATGCTCTAGATTAATTCTAACTTGGTTGTAACCCAAGAACCCATCCATGAAGGATAACAAGACATGTCTAGCCATAGTATTGATAAGTTAGTCAATATTGGGCAAAGGGAAATCATATTTGATAGTTGCCTTATTTAGGTCTTGGAAATCAATATAAATGTGTATACTCCTATTTTTCTTAGGGACTACCACTATATTGGATACCCATTTTGTGTAATCAATAGCTTGAATGAAATCACCTTGATATAGTTTTGTGATTTCATTTCAAATTGCTAGGACTAAATCTAGTCTAATCTTGTGAATTTTCTATTTAACTAGTCTGATACTAGGGTCTATGACTAGGGAAAGACCTTAATGTTGTTTTAGAGGACCTTGGTGATGTGTTGAGCTTGTTGAGGTTTTAGTGTTTTCTCCTTACCACTATGTGTCATGGTAGGAACCTCAACCAAAGAGTCCTTAGTAATGTTGCCAACCTCGAGATCAAGGGTTTTAACTAGGTTTTCTAGCTACTAAAGAGGTTTCTCTAATAGGCTATGTGGTCAATAAGGCTTTCAAGATCAATATCTAATTGATTGAGATCAATGAATCATTCAACATCTACATGAGGTCCACTTAGGTTCAAAGGTAATTCGATTTGCTTCTAAGTGTCCATACTCGAATCCTGCATATCAACCATAAGCACAGTAAATGACACCTATGTGATAAGATGAGTAGATAATACCAAAATAATGTAAAAGACTTTATCAATTATGCATGGATAAGCCAAAAAATGTTATGTTGATGGTCAAACATGATTCAAACAAGATCAGTAAATGTTATAATAGGTAGGCTAAAACAAACAAGACAAAACAAAGGTCAAACAAGTTCAAATGAAGGCCGAATGATGGTCAAATTTGATCAAATGAAGTCAAACAAAGGTTACAAAAGAAAAGGAAAAGTAAATAAGGTAAAGTAAATGATAACTATCATGAAACAAAGCCAAATGATGAAAAATGAGGCCAAATGGAGGCCAAATGATGGTTGAATCCCATCAAGTGATGTTCTGGAGGTTTAAACAAGATCATAGTGATGTTCAATGGTGTTAACTAATGTTACACCAAGTTTACTAAAGTCAAAAGATGCCAAATGATAGAAAGGTTTGATATAATAAGGCTAGATGGTGCTAAAATGACCTAAATGAATCCAAATGATATCAAACTATGGGGCAACAAAGGTTATTAATGCATAACAAGGTCAAATCAAGTCAAAATAGAATGGAATAAGGCCAAACTAGTTAAGGTTGGTAACATGGAGTAAAACATGGTCAATATGGATCAATCAAGGTTAGATTTTTTTCTAGTTTTAGGCCTTTGTTGGCCATGACATGAGGCTACAGGGTTAATGGGGGAGTTTAGGGACTTGGAAAAGTCATTTTAAGTTTTCTTGAAGGCTGAAATGAGACCCCATCTTCCAACTACACTAGAACCACTCTAGACCCATGCTAGCTAGTGTGGATGGGGTAAGCTTGTGTTAAATCCAAAAATTAATTCAATTTTTAAATAAGCATCCTTGTAAAATTCATGCATTTGAATCAATTTCATTTTACATTACATATTCTTAATTATTTGATTAGTGTTTAATTAATGCCTATTTTAGTTTATTGTATTGCAGTGTATAGTTCATTATAATTATATATATTATATAGAAATTGTATATAAATCATATAAAAATTATAAATATTAAAATTTGGGCAGTGGTTGCATGTTTATTTTCGGCATTTGATTTCCATTTTTCCATCTCTCTATCTCCAAGCAACTACTGCACCAAAGTTAGGTTTCACAAACTGCAATTGAGTGACTTTCGAGATAGATTACCACCCTTCATCAATAACATCTACAAAATTCTCCACCATTTTCAATCTAGAAGCCCCTATTTTGAGGTGTGCACACAAAAAATGATCTAGAATCTTTGCCTATAACATATCATTCTTCATCATTGAGAATAAAACTTCAACCACTTTTATTTCTACTCCTTTGACCTTGAATTTCCTCCCATCAAGAAAAAACTCACAGTCTTGAAGCCACTTGTGAGCTTGGAGCAACCATTAATGATGACCAATGTGAGGAAATGTAGCCATTATGAGATCACCAAGATGCCGCAAGGATCCTAAAACTCTGTGCAATGCCTGTGGGGTGAGGTATAAATCAAGAAGATTGGTTCTAGAATATAGGCTTGCTGCAAGTCCCACATTTGTGCCTTCAAAGCACTCTAATTTGCATAGAAAGGTCATGGAAATGTACATATAGAATAAGTGTAGGCAATAGTAAAAGAGCTAAAAGAAAAATCTATAACTTGAATCACCTGTTCTCCAAAACATGAGATTATCTCTTTCATCTCTCTCTATCTACTGATTTTCAGACCCTGTAAAGAAGGTTATGAATTCTTGCACCACAAAAAATATTCCTAGCTTGTTGAGCCATAGTTCATTAGAAAAGGAAATAGACTAGGGTTGGCAACATGCTCATCTAGGTAAGGGAGGAGGATAAGTGGATTACAACAAAATGTAATCCACGTCAACATGTTTACACATTGTTGATAATGCACTTCCTCATTTCTGTGTTGGTATTAAGGTGGTCTCCATATCCCATAATGTGGCCTTCATATCCAATAATAGATAACATGTTATTGTGTTAGCATTAGGGTGGTGTCCACATCTAGATGGGGTTTTGGGTCTCTTATTTTTCAATTTTTTCTCATGGTAATCGATTTCGTGGCCTATCAATGCATTCTTGATGGGAGAACAAAGGCACCAAGGAATCACAACAGGATTGCAGTTTTGGTTCCTTTCATAGATTCTTGGAGGTTGCATACACCATCGTTGTAGAGCGCCAGTGTGAAAGAAGAATTTGAACACCAAGATTAATTGAAGGCATTAATGCTTGGAGGTTAGTTCCATTTGCTTTCGCATTTTGTATTTTGATTACTTGTGTAATCTGGTTTTTTGCACAATTATTTTCTTACATATGGTATTGGAGAATTAGATCTCTGTCTTGATGTGGTTTTTGATAATGGTGCAATCTAGAGATAGTGTTGTTTAATATTTCTGCGCATAGCTAGATTTTTGTGATTTTTGAATGCATTGTGATTTCTTGGAATATCATGTTGTAAATTATATCGCAACATAAGGAATCTAGTGAAAATTCTTCAATAAGGGTTAACTTAGGTATGAGTTCAACCTTCCTAGGAAACATTTTCCTTAGTGTAATAGGTACAACATTAGTGAAGTTATGTGTACTTAGCATAATGAATGATAAATCCTCTATGTTTCATAAGGAAAATCCTCTATGAAGTTTGTGTACTTAGTGTAATAGGAAACATTAGTGTTATGAATGATAAATCCTCTATGTTGTGCCATCGTAGATTAGGACATATTTCTATTCAGAGAATAAAGAGATTAGTAAATGATGAAGTACTTAGTACTTTAGATTTTACTGACTTTGATGCTTGTGTAGACTGCATAAAGGGAAAGTAGACAAATATATCAAAGAAAGGTTCCAAGAGGAGTTCAAACATATTAGAGATCATACATACAGATATTTGTAGTCCAGATATGGATGCACATGGTCAAAAGTATTTCATTACCTTTATTGATGATTACTCATGACATATGTATCTCTACATGCTTCATAACAAGATTGAAGCTTTAGATGCCTTTAAGGTATTTAAGGTTGAAGTAGAGAAACAATATGATAAGCAAATAAAGTTAGTGAGATCTAATAGAGGTGGTGAACACTATGGTAGATATACAAATGATGGACAAGCACCTGGTCCACTTGTTTAGTTTCTTCAGAGCATAGAATTGTTGCCTGGCACACTATGCCTGGTTCTTCAAAATAGAATGGTGTGGTAGAAAGAAGAAACCAAACATTATTGGACATGGTATAGAGTATGCTTAGCAGCTCCAAGCTTCCTATGTCCTTATGGATTGAAGCTCTCAAGATGACGATGTATGTATTAAACCAAGTTTCAACAAAGGTTGTCTCAAAGACACCATTTGAATTATGGAAAGGTTGGAAATCAAGTTTGTGCCATATACATGTTTAGGGATGCTCTTTTGAAGTAAGAGTCTATAATCCACAAGAAAAGAAGCTAGTGCCAAGGACCATATGTGGGTATTTCATTGGATATGATGAGCTATCTAAGGGATATAGATTTTATTACCCATCACATACTACTAGGTTTGTGAAATCAAGGAATGCTAAATTTCTTAAGAATGACTTGCTTAGTGGGAGTAGTAGATCTTGGAACATTGTTCTTGAGATAGATCATACAGATGCTCAAGCCACTACTTCAAATGATAGACTGATTGTTGTGCACAATACACCTAGAGCACAAATGTGTAATGAACAACAACCAGTCATTGAAGTTCCACAAATTCCTGATTAAGAAGTAGTAGGTTTAGTTGAACAAAAGATACTAGAACTTGTTGAACATGATGATTCTCAAGAGAATGATGAAGCAACATTGAGAAGATCTACTAGAGAAAGGAAATCAGTGATTCTTAGTGACTATATAATGTATCTACAAGAGTCTGACTACAACATAGGTGCCAAAAATGATTCTGAAACATTTTCACAAGCCATGAGTTGTAAGGAATCTAACTTGTTGTATGATGCCATGAAACATGAGATGAACTCTATGTCATCTAATGGAGTCTGGGATCTTGTCAAGTTTCTTGATGGTGTAAAAGCCATTGGATGCAAATGGGTCTTCAAGACTAAGAAAGACTCATTGGGCAACATTGAAAGATATAAGGCCAGACTTGTTGCTAAAGGGTTCACTTAGAAAGAGGTAATGGATTACAAGGATACCTTTTCTCCTATATCTAAGAATGACTTCCTTAATGTTATCATGGCATTGGTTGCCCATTTTGATCTTGAATTACATCAAATAAATGTGAAAAAACATTCCTTAATGGTGATCTAGAGGAAGAGGTTTATATGAAACAACTTGAAGGATTTTCCTCGAGTGATGGTGAGAAATTGGTATGCAAGCTCAAGAAATCCATATATGGATTAAAAAAAGCCTCCCATCAATGGTACTTAAATTCCATGATATCATCACTTCATTTGGTCTTGAAGAAAACATCATGGATCAATGTATATACTAGAAGGTCAATGGGAGCAAAATCTATTTTCTTGTTCTATATGTGGATGATATCCTTCTTGCAATCAATAATAGTGAATTTCTATATGAGGTGAAACATTTTCTCTCTAAGAAGTTCAACATGAAGGATCTGGGTGAGGCATCTTATGTCATTGGCATTTAGATCCATAGGGATAGCTCTAGATGTATTTTGGGATTGTTGTAGAAAACCTATATCAATAAAGTTTTAGAAAGGTTTTAGATGAAAGATTGTTCACCAAGTATAGTACCCATTATGAAGGGTGACACGTTCAATTTGAACCAGCGCCATAAGAATGATTTAGAGAAGAGTTAGATGAGAAAAATTTTGTATGCTTCAGTTGTTGGAAGCCTTATGTATGCTTAGGTCTACACAAGACCTGACATTACATTTGCTATGGAAATGTTGGGCAGATAGTAGAGTAATCTAGGTATTGACCACTGGAGGGCTGCAAAGAAAGTGATGAGGTACCTTCAAGGTACAGAAGACTACATGCTTATGTATAAATGAACTAACTCCTTGGAGGTGACTAGCTATTCTAATTTAGACTTTGCTAGCTGTGTTGATTCATAGAAATATACATCTTGTTATGTTTTTATGCTAGATAAAGGGGCCATGTCCTAGAGGAGTGGAAAGCAAACTTTGATTGCTACTTCCAAAATGGAGGCAGAGTTCGTTTCTTATTTTGAGACTACTTCACATGCTGTATGATTAAATAGTTTCATAATAGGGCTTAGAATTGTGGATTCTATATTGAGGCCATTAAGAATGTTTTGTGACAATTCAACTACTATCCTTATGGCTAAGAATAATAAGAATGGTAGTTGAAGTAAACACATCGACATAAAGTACTTAGCCATAAGGGAACACATTAAGGAAAACAAAGTAGTCATTGTACATATAAGCACTAAATTAATGATAGCTAATCCTTTGACAAAAGGAATGCCATCAAATTCATTTAAGGATCATGTAGTTTGGGTGGGACTTGTTTCTATAATGTGATTTGTTTTATGTACAATTTTACAGTCTTAATGAAACTCTTATTTAGTTGTGCTATTTTCTCATATGATTTGTACATACAGTTATTAGAGAAAATAAACATATGGTAGGACCTAGAATGAACATTGGGTTTATTCATAGAGTTAAGTTACCATGTAAGGAATGAAGTTTTGAGAGATAATACATTGTAATACATGGAAGATAATACTCACATTGAGAGAAACTATCACCATGATTCATGAATTTATTTCTTGAAATCTGGATTTGATTAAATATGGAGACCAAGTGGGAGATTATAATCCACGTCAATGCAGTTACACATTATTGATAATGTGCTTCCTAATTTCTTTGTTGGCATTAAGGTGGTCTTCATATCCCATAACGTGGCCTCCATATCCAATAATGGATAACATGTTTTGCATTGGCATTGGGGTGGTGTCCACATCCAGATGGGGTTTTGGATCTCCCATTTTTCAAATTTTTCTCATGATAACTGATTTCATGACCTATAAATTCATTCTTGATGGAAGAACAAAGGCACCAAGGAATCATAGTAGGATTGTACTTCTGGTCCCTTTCATAGATGCTTGGAGGTTGCATACATCATTGTTGTAGAGCATCAGTGTGAAAGAAGAATTTGAATGCTAAGATTAATTGAAGGCATCAATGGCTAAAGGTTAGTTCCATTTGCTTCCACATTCTATACTTTGATTACTTATGCAATGTAGTTTTTTGCATAATAATTGCTCCTCCACAAATATGACTCATGGGTTAGTCATATATGAGGTGACAATTTATGCAACGAAGATAATAATTAAAGTAAGCTAGTACCTAATTTTACCTGGCTCATCAATTTGGCACTATTGTTGAAGAGACCAATAGAGTTAATCATCATCAAGGGTTTTGTATGTTTTAATTTCATTTTGTAATTTTATATTTTAGGTACATTTTATTTTATTTTATTTTTGTTTCTTTCATTTAACTAATTTGAGAAATGGTTTCTTTTACTTGTTTTTCTTGCATTAAAAAAATTTAAAAATAAGGAAAAATCCTAAGAATTAGCTCCTCTTATTGTACAACTAGTTGAAACTATTAAAAAAGTTGCAATTAAAGTTGTGATAGTAGGAGTTATCAAATTAGTTTGTAAAATATTAGGAATGGTAGCCCATGAATGTGCCAACAATTTCTTGTTAATTGAAGCCAAGAAAGCAACTAAAGAAACCAACATGAATTCAACCTTCTAGGACCACTCTTAGTCTTTACAAATGTACACAAGTTAATCAAAAACAAAACCAAGAGGAACTAATATAATCAAGGTCTACTTATTCTTATCCTTTGACAAAGAAAAATTCTAAAGAATAAACACAATAGAAATTTTCCATCTCTGTTAATCCTCTATTTGATATTTCAACAGTTACAATAGTAACCATGAGTTGAAGTATAAGAGCAAGATTTCAAAATACTACCCTAATATCAACTTATGTAACAACAATTGGAGGGACTATCTAACTAGTGAGTTTTGAATTTTAAAACTCCACCACCAACCTTTATTTCTATACCAAATCCTATAGTAACCCCAATTGTAACCTCTACATATATGATGATATCATCTTCACATCATACACCTTTCCCATTTACCTTAGGTTCAATTCCTCTTTCCTTTGGTAGTTTGAGTTCCAATGTTCTAATTGGCTAGCCTTACCTAGGACAAACCCTTGGAGAATTATTAAATACCTTAAGGCTTGTTGGTTTTTCCACAATGAAGGAATGTGAAGGTCAAAAACATTCACTTATTACCTATCTTTGAAGGGACAAATGATGAGGATTTGGTTACCCACATAAGAGAATTTGAAACAACATTAGCCATGTTAGCATCTCAAAGTTGGGATAGAACTAAGATGATTGCCTTTAAATCAACCTTGAAGTAAAAATTTTATGTTTGGCTACAAACCCTTAGAACAAATATTAGTTCATGGGATGAATTTAAGAATCTTTTTCTACAAAGATTTCTTTCTAATGATAGGTTGTATTAATTAAGGAAGCAGTTAATGAGTTTTATGCAACATGAGGATGAAGACTATGAGAGTACCTTAGATAGATTTAAAGAATTATGTTTAAAGAATCCAAATCATGGATTTCTAGCCCATCAATTAATTCAAATCTTTGTAGAAGGCTTATTACCTTATTGTAAAAAAAATTTTGACTTTGCATGTGGAGGAAATATTTTAAATGTGACACCAAAAGATGGCTAAAGAATCATAGACTCATTGGTAGATCAAAGTAAACATTGGCCAAAACCTAACATTATGCAAGGCATGATCCAAAAAATAGAATAATTAAATAAAAAAGTGGATGAGTTGACACAATTAATTAAGAAACAAGCTCATGGAATTCAAAGTGATATATGCAACATTTGTAGTAGTCCCCAACATGACCAAACAACTTGCCTAGCCTTTTTATATTGTCAAGAGGAAATGAAAGAGTTAGTAAAGGCTTTCCAACAATATAAGAGTCAACCAATAATGAACTTTCCTCAATGACCAATTTACCCACAACTATATCCTCAAAATACTTTTAGGCCATTGAATAATCCAACTAATGAACACTTGGATAAACTCATCCAAAGTCTTACTTCCTTCATAGAAGAAAGTAAACAATTCATGAATGAGACTAGAAGAAGATTTCAGGACTTAACTAGACATGAATCACCATTCCAAACTAATGCAAATCCTACATCTCAAAGAAAAGGAAAAGAAAAATTACATTACATCACTACAAGGAGTGGAAAAACAAGTGAACCTAAACCCCAAAAGAAGGTGACATTTTAGGAGGTAGGGACACAAGAAGAAGTTCAGCCACAAGTATTAAATGAGGAAGATCAACCAACTGGGGAAAGAAAATAATCATTATTCTCTAGACAACTAGTTTTACCTCTTTTCATTAAACAATTGCAAGAGGGCTTTACAACTAAAGCCCATCTTAAAAATATTTTTAGTGAATTGTATCTGCATATTCCTTTGGAATAAGTGGTAAAAGACACACCTCTTTTTGCTAAATACTTAAGGGAATTATGCACCAGGAGAAGAAAGGAAAAAATTCCTAAACATGTTTATTTGGTTGATAATCTTTCTCAACTTATACAAAGTCATGAAATTCCTAAGTACCAAGATCCAGGAGTTTCTACCATTCTAATTAAAATAAATGGACAAGTAATTAGGAATGTCCTATTGGATTTAGGAGCTAGTATTAATATTATGCCTCTTGAATGGCTAGGTTACTTGATATAGAGGACATCAAAGGAGTAAACATGACAATATCATTAGTTGATAGATCAAAATTTAAACCAATAGGAATAGTAGAGGACTTGATAATCAAGGTAGAAAAAGAAAAATACTCAATTGACTTTGTTGTTTTGGAAGTAAAAGATCCTAATTTTTGTCCTATTATATTAGGTAGACCTTGGTTAGCTACAGCTAATGTGGTAATTAATTGTGGACCAAGATAACTTTAACTCTCCTTTACTAATGTTACTTTTACACTAAATATATATGATAAGGTAAAAGAAGATTACTTAAATGTAGACTTAAAGGAAGCAAGAATGCTCTACACTTTACCCACTTCATCAATGGCATAAGATAGGGAAATCTTAATGTTCAATAACTTTAAGGAAGGACCTTTAGAACCCTCAACTAAGGAACACCAGGATCTCCTTGATCAAATTTTGAATTTAGTCTTAGGGAATATTCAAGAAATAATTCAACTATTAAATAAGGATTCCTTGGATCTTAGAGAACTACCTAGTAGACTTAAGTATGTTTTCCTAGATCATAATAAACCATTAATAATAAATTCCCAAATTGTTAATGAGAAAGAAAGAAAATTATTAGAATTTTTACATAGAAAGTCTAGGGCATTTGCATGGAGTTATGAGGATCTTCACTAAGAAATCTCACCCAACACCTACCAACATCATATCTATCTAGAGGACAATGTAAAACTAGTAAAAATTCCCTCAAGATGAATTAATCTAGCATTAAAAAAAATTGTTAAGGATGAAATTTCGAAACTTTGGAAAGAAGGGATTATTTATCCAATAGTTGATAGTGAATGGGTAAGCCCCATTATTGTAGTTCTAAAACAGGGTGGAAAGTGAACACTTTGTATGGATTATCGAAGGTTAAACCAAAATACAAAAAAAGACCATTTTCCATTACCATACATAGATCACATTTTGGAAAAGTTAGAGGGATAGGAATATTGTTATTATTTGAATAGATTTAGTGGTTACAATCAAGTAGCCGTTGCCCTTAAAGACCAGCATAAAATAACCTTTACATATCCTTATGGAACTTTTGCTTATAGATGACTACCTTTTGGCCTTTGTAATACACTAGCTACTTTCCAAAGAGCCATGGTTTTAATGTTTTCTGATATGTTAGAAGATTATGTTGAAGTTTTTATGGATGAATTTTCAGTATATGGGAATACTTATGATGAAACATTGCAACATCTCGAATGTGTCTTAGATAGATGTATTGAAAAGAATTTAAAATTAAGTTGGGAGAAGAGTCACTTGATGGTTACGAGTGGCATAGTGTTAGAACATGTTATTTCTAAAGATGGGATAAGGACGGAAGATGAGAAAGTAAGAGTCATATCTACACTTCCAACTCCAACTAATTTAAAGACTTTTTGATCTTTTTTAGGACATGCTAGGTATTATAGAAGATTTATCAAAGACTTTTCAAAAATCGCTAGACCATTATACATGCTCTTAGAAAAAGATGTTTCATTTGTTTGAACTAATGATTGTCAAGAAGCATTTTTAGAATTCAAAAAAATGAGTAACCACATCCCCTATATTAAATGCATCTAATTGGTATTTCTCATTTGATTTGATGTGTGACGCTAGTAACATAATAGTAGGGGTAGTTTTAGGACAATGCATTAATAATAAGCCATGAGTGATTTATTATGTGTTCAAAAGTTTAGACCAAGCCCAAGAAAATTATACAACTATAGAAAAAGAATTATTAGCCATTGTATATGCTCTAGATAAATTTAGACATTATTTAATAGGATATAAGACTAGAGTATATATTGATCATTTAGCCATTAAATTCTTAGCTACTAAAAAAATAGAAAATGCAAGGATAATGAGATGGTGATTATTACTTCATGAATTTAACCTTGATATTTTAGATAAAAGAGGTAAGAAAAATGTAGTGGTAAATAATCTTTCAAGGCTAGAAACTACTGATGAGAATCAAACACAATGAGTATTTCATGATGAATTTTCTGATGAACAACTTTTTTCTACAAGAAAGGATCCTTAGTTTGCTGATATAGCCAACTATCTAACCACTATGAAAATCCCTATCAATTAGACTAAGGAAGAAAAGAAATTTTTCTTACATACCATATCTAGGTACATTTGGATTAGGTCATATCTCTATCAAATATGTAAAGATAACATAGCAAGAAGATGTGTGGCTGAGAACGAACAACAAGAAATTCTACAAATGTGCCATGATGATTTAGGAGGTAGCCATTTTTATAGCAAATGTAATTCTATCAAAATATTTCAAAGTGGATTTTATTGGCCCTTAATTTTTAAAGATGCACATAAGTATGTGCAAGAATGTGATAAATGTCAACAAACGAGAGCCATAATAAAAAGACATGAAATGCCCTTAAAATAAATTTTAATAAAAGAACCATTTGATATGTGGGGTATAAAGTTTTTAGGACCATTTCCACCATCTAATGGATGTCATTACATTTTGGTTTGTATCGACTGTGTTACCAAAAGGGTAGAAGAAAAAGCCAACCCAAAAAATGATGTTAAGGTAATTGTAGCATTCCTTAGAGAAAATAATTTAATGTGTTTTGGAACTTCACAAGTAATCATTAGTAATCAAGGAACCAATTTTGTAAATGAAAGAAGAGAAAAATTCCTTAAGTCTTATGGTATTAATATAAGATAGCTACTACCTATCATCCTCAAACAAATGGCCAAGTAGATAATGTTAATAGAATTGTCTTGAAAATATTAACAAAGACTATATGTACTAAATGGAACGATTGGTTGAAACAATTACAAGACACACTTTGGACTTATAGGATTACTTATAAAGGATATTCACCTTATCAATTGATTTATGGTAGGTTATGTCGATTACCAGTTGAACCTAAATATTAATCTTTATGGTTAGCCCAACAACTTAATTTTGATGAAAACACGAACCAAGCCTGTCGAATCAATCAACTTCATGAATTTGATGAAATGAGGCTACATGCTCTTGCCAAGAAAAAAATTGTAAAGAAACAAATGAAGACATTATATGATAAGAGTATCTTTAACAAACACTTTTCCATTGGTGATAAAGTCCTTCTATACAATATGAGATTACATAAATTTCTAAGTAAATTAGCAACTAGGTGGGAAGGCCCTTATTTAGTTTTTCAACCCCATGCTAATGAAAGTGTTTTCATATCACCTATTGATAATTCCTCAACTACATTCCTAGTTAATTGACAAAGGCTTCAATTATATTATCAACATCACATTGAGGAACCCGGAGAAGATGAACTAGTAGAGCTAAGTGACCCAACTTATTCCACTACTAATGAATTACATGACAACAATCCATTAGAAGTCTTAGCTCTCAAACATACCCCTAAACAAGACTCTTATGCTATAAATTAATAAAGAAAGTATTTCTAGTCTACAACTTTTACCTTGAAAAATGTAGAGAACAATAGTATCTTCCTTAATTAGTTGGGACTTTAAAGAATTCATTTACATCATATTTGAAATGCAAGGAAGAAGGACAACTCCTCATACCTTGAGATAGGCAAGTTTAAACCCAAAATCCAACTAAGGATGAGCCTTAGATTAATAAGTGTCTTACACATAATAAACTTCATTATTTTTAAACAATATTCTTTAAGTATAATGTTCATAAGTCAAGGTGGCTAAATAGCTCAGTTTTGGATAATGCTTATTAGTTTTTGGCTTTTATTAAATACTTGCTTGGATGAGTCACTAAGGTGGAAAAGGTGTGTTATATTGGATTTAGTTTCTCTAGTGGTAAAGGCATCTACTAATATTAAGTAAGATCAATGCCATGTGAGCAACCTTTACAAAATGAATTTTGCTCCCACAAGAACTACATGATTGAAGTCAGTCAGATATTGAATTTGTTGTTAAAAAAATAAAAAAAATAACAAAAAGAAAAAGGAAAAAAAGCAAGAAAAGAAAAACAAACAAAGAAGAAAAAGATGGCCCCACAAGAACCTTCAATCATGAGCCAAGCCGCACTTCCACAAGAACCTTACAGTTGGGGCGATGCTTCAAACTCACAATTTCAAGCATACCACAAGAACCTCCTTCTGTGAGTAGAGTGTTTAAGGGTCAAGCAATGACTACTAATCAAATAAAGGTGCCACTACCTTAGAACTAGGGTATAACATTGGCAGCAAAGGAGTGACTCCTCCATAGTTGGTTTCTTAATAGGCAACTTCACTTCTAATCATTCTTCTTACTCTCTTATTTAGTTACTTTACTTTTGCTTGTACTTCTTAGACTATTATTTTCCTTTTGCTTTTGTTTTTATTTCATTTTTAACTTTTTCTATCCCTCTTTTTTATTTGTGTTAAGTTATCTTTCTATTTTTCTTTTGGATGGTCATCTCTTCTAACTAGTGATACTTTTGTGCATGGGTTTTCTTTGTGTTTTCCATCCTATTTTCCATAGGCATTAGTGGTTGAGATCCCTACTATGGTGGCCGATGATGGATACTAACACTCATTTACCCATTGCCTTTGGTACCCTCTTATTCATCTGGATATATAAAACCTAGGGCAATTTTTGCTTTTGGTATATCCTTTTACCATGTTTCTTTTTAATAATTTATGTTTGCTAATTAAACTTAGGTATGTTACATACCTTGGTTTAATTGGGTTTGTAGGGGTTTGTAGGGGTGGGGTGTGTGTGTGGAGGAGAGGAGGGCAGAAGATAACCAATTGATAAAGAATATGATAGTAGGGTATAACCAACTTGGTAGCTAATCTTAGAACAAGTTAGGGAATGAGTTAGGTATAAGTAATGCATCTTGGATCCTTAAATCATAAGAAAGATTTAGTCCTTGAGATTGTAAGCCATTCTTATAGCTAATGAAGTAGACCTTGTGAGGTGATGTTAAGCCCAATTAATCCTAGGTAGGGCTTTCTAAACCAAATTATATGTGTACACATATCCAATAATAAGAATTTATTATCAATAGAGAAATAATCATATGTACATAATTAGTAAATAAATATTTGGACATTTGGACAATGGACAAGTTTAATTTTTATTTTGTTATTTTATGATTCTGAATGTTTATGATTTTTTTCTTGTTAAATGTCTATATGTTTTTTAATGTATTAAATTTTGGATAGCCTAAAATAGCATCTTGGAATAGTAGTAGCATAATTTTACTTTGTTTATAGTTACGCATTTATTCATGTTTTTATTTATTTATTTATTTATTTTATTTTCACCTTTATTACTAGGTATTGGCCAAAGGGCTGTATTAAACCTCAAAATTGGTTCGGTTTTTAAATAAGCATCCTTGTAAAATTCATGCATTTCAATGAATTTCATTATACATTTCATATTGTTAATTATTTAATTAGTGTTTAATTAATTCCTATTTTAGTTTATTGTATGGTATAGTTGATATAATTATAATGTGATTATAATTATATATATTATATACAAATTGTATATAAATCATATAAACATTATAAGTATTTAAATTTGGGCAGGTTGCATGCTTATTTTGGCCATTTGATTTCCATTTTTCCATCCCTCCATCTCCAAGCAACCGCTGCACCAAAGTCGGGTTCCACAAACTGCAACTGCGCCGATGCTCAGAATTCATATGAATGGGTTGCCCTCTTCTTTAGGTTCATCAGGATATAGTTGTTGTTGGTATCTTCTTGCGTGGTTGGATTATTTAATGCTTAACAATCATCTCCCATGGAAGCTTGTGAGTTCTTGGAATGGAACTGCACTGATGACATCGTTGGCAACAAAGAAACCATGAATCTGCAGCAACAGTAATGGAAGACTTGAGTATTTTTCCTGTGGATGATCTTCTGGACTTCTCCAACGAAGAAATTGCAAGATACATTGGTGACGGTGACACCACTAACGATGGTAATCATTGGCCCAATTGCGTCTCCTCACCCAAAACCATCATCACCGACTCTAACAGCAACCATGATTCCTCTAACGTTGCCATTCCCCAATCCAATTCTGCGTAGCAACCTCATCATCTTTACATCTCGGAAGATGATCTAGGATAGTTGGAATGGCTGTCAAATTTCGTGAAGGATTCATTCTCAGGGCAAGAATCGGTAGCAATGCTGATCCCACCATGTTTTGGCTTAGAATCAGCCACACCCACAACAGCCGAACCAGTGGGCTACAGTTCCAACAACTCAACCTCGAGCTGGGTGACTTCCCAGACGGATTATTGTCCTTCATCAACAACATCTGCAAAATCCTCTACCAATTTCAATCTGGAAGCTCCTGTTTCGGAGCTTGCACGCAGCAAAAGATCCAGAATCTCTGCCTGTAACATATCCTCCCTCATCATTGAGAACAAACCTTTAACCCACTCTCATTTCTACTCCTTTGACCTCGAATTTTCTCCCATCAAGAAAAATACCCGCGGTCTTGAAGTCGCATGTGAGCCAGACGCAGCCGTTAATGGTGGCCAATGTGAGGAGATGCAGCCACTGTGAGACCACCAAGATGCCGCAGTGGCGCACAGGTCCGAAGGATCCCAAAACTTTGTGTAATGCCTGTGGGATGAGGTATAAATCAGGGAGATTGGTTCCAGAATACAGGCATGCTGCAAAGTCCCACATTTGTGCCTTCAAATCACCCCAATTTGCACATAAAGGTCATGGAAATGCAGAGATAGGAGTGCAGGCAGCAGCAGTAGCAGCAGAAGAGCTAGAAGAGAAATCTACAACTTAAACCGCCTGTTCTCCAAAACACGAGATTATCTCTTTCATCTCTCTCTCTGGATTTCTAGACCCCATGAAGTAGGTTACGAATTCTTATACCACGAAAAATCTCCTTGGCCTAGACCCCATGAAGGGGAACGAACCAGGGTTAGCAATGTGCCCATTTGGGTAAGGGAGGAGGATAAGTGGATTACAACAAAATGATCTGCAATTCTCTCAGAGCTCCATTCGATTTGGCAGGAATAGGGACTCATGTTGTGTGTGCTTCTAAAATTATGGTGATGGAGGACACACATGTAGCATGGTAATTTTCATGATAGTACCGCTTGTCTTTCTAGGAGAAATATTGTGACACAGCCATGGCCATCACTCATCTCTTGGTTGGCATGCCTCTTCTGCCACCTCCATAGACTCCATGATACCCTAAGAAGGATGCCAAAGACTCCATGATACCCTAACTCCATGATACCCTAAGAAGGATGCCAAGACTTGGCAGTTAGCACCAAAAATAATAGATTGGTATTAGATCCTTAAATATCAATCTATTATTAAAAGGATTATTTTTAAATATTGCTAAAAAATTATTTAGTATAAATAATGGCATTTATGTGGGGAAAGGGGGATATTGAAGACGAGAAAGAGGAGTCAATACCCAAGAGAACTCACATCAAGTTGAAATCAATTTCTCTTAAAGAATTGTTAAGTGAGGATTCATTGAGCCTTGTGGCAACTATAGACCATTGGAATCCATTGTCGGGCTGTTGAGGTTGCTACATTGTGGAAATAGCAAGGTAGAATTGCATTAGGTTAAGTCTCCCTTGTAATCCTCATAATCTATGCTTGTATTTATGATTTCAATTTGATTTAATCATTAATTTCCACTCTCAAACTTAAAGATTAGAAATTAGGATGATAATTCATGTTTTCACTTATGAGTGATAGTCATAAGTGTGGTATTTGATTCTAATTATTTTATGTCTTGATGATCTTTTTGACTTTGAATTATTCCTCCATGGATACAACTTGCAGGTCAGTCAAAAATGAGGTGATAATCTATGCAATGAAGATAATAATTAAAGTACTTTAGCACTGAATTTTATCTAGCTCATCAGCTCCAACATGATTAATATCAAAATTTTGGTTTTAGGATCTATTTTGTCCAGTTTTGGGGTTCTAATGATTTGTATTGCTAGCGTAGTGGACTAGAAGTAAAGTTTGGTTAACTTTGGCTTTGTTTTAATCCGCTAAAAGTTACAAATGCCATCATGAACTACTATCTATGTTGGGACTAGGCTAGCCAATGTGGCCCCAACGTGGCTCCATGAGAAAGATGAATCTGTTGCCTCCTAAGATCAAAATTTGTGTTCTGTTGACTTTCCATGATAGCACAGGGGCATTAGGATTGTAAATTGGTCATTTAAAGACTAAAATAGGCCTTTGGAAGCAAGGTTTTGAAAACACCACGAAATTTTGGCCTAGCACTTTTAGATAGGACTCAAGTTAATTCATGCTGCTGCCTAGCATGAGTATAGCATGACCAAACTTGAGAGCCTCTAAAACAACATCAAACAGCCCACAATGGAGTAAGCAAGGTCTCCCAAGGGCCCACAGATGAATACAACAAGTCTCGGCATCAAGAATCAAGGGTTTTAGGCCCAAAAAAGTGCAAGTTTGGTCACACATACTTTGGTCATGCTGCCCAGTGTATGACCAGCGTGACCAAACTTTGGAGCCCTAAAATCGTGTCCAAACAGGCCGAATTTGGGCATGCAGACCCCCCTTGAGCATCACCGGAGTCCTCTACAGCTCCCAGCATCTAGAACCTTGAAATTCGAGCTCAAAATCACATGTTTTGAGCCACTTTTAGTTGGTCATGCTGAGGTCACGCTACATAGCATGACCACAACATGACCAAATAAGAACAGCTTAATTCAGACACCTCCAAGTAGAGTTTTGACATGAATTTAACTCCCGGGAGCTAGGAAACAAGTGTACATGTTCATAGGGTTTAGAAAATCAAGATTTGAGCTTCAAATGTGTCATTTTAACTTGGTCATGTTGAGGTCATGCTGCACAGCATGACCATAGCATGACCAAATAAAAATAGGGCAAATCAACCATTTTGGGGCATCAACATCTACATCTGAACAACCCCCAAGGACCGGAAGCACTTGTACATGTTCATAGGCTTCAAAAACTCATAATTTGGGCTCCAAATATGCCATTTAAGCTTGGTCACGCTGGGGCCACACTTTGTTCACGCTGCACAGTGTAAGCACAACGTGACCAAACTAAACAGGTTTGAAACAGAAGCAAAACGGAGTCAAAATCAATACCCAGACCACCCTGGAGAATAGGCAACAGTTAGGCATCAAAAAAGGGGATCAACATCTAAAAATTAGCTCAAAACAGAGCATGAACACTTGGTCACACTAGGATCACACTTTGGTCACGCTGCACAGTGTGACCAACCAAAAGTGTGCCAAAACAACCTCCGAATGAGCTCAAAATAGATGTGCAAAACCCTCTAGATCTTAGGCTTCCAGATCCACTCTTGGAATAGGCTTCAGAGGTCGAAAATGGGCTCAAAATGCATCATAAACATTGGACACGCTAATGGTCATGCTGGCCAGCGTGACCAACCAAAAGTGTGCCAAAACAGCCTCCAAATGAGCTCAAAATAGACATGCAGAACCCTCTGGACCTTAGGCATCCAGATCCACTCTTGGAACAGGCTTTAGAGGTTGAAAATGGGCTCAAAATGCATCATAAACATTGGACACACTGATGGTCATGCTAGCTAGCGTGACTACAGCATGACCAACCAAAAGTGTGCCAAAACAACCTCCAAATCGGCTCAAAATAGATGTGTAGAACCCTCTTGACCTTAGGCATGTAGATCCAATCTGAAAATGGATCTCACAAGTCAAAAATGGGCTCAAAATGCATCATAAACATTGGACATGCTGATGGTCATGCTGACACTCTGACACCAGCATATGCACAATGTAAAAACTTGGACATGCTGGATGCCAGACGCTGATGCCAGGACACATTGCAGACACACCAGAGCTAGATCCATGCATGTTGGAGGCCTTGGTGGAGCAAAAATAGCACAGATCTACAGATCCAGAGGCTAGATATCCAAATCCACTCTTGTACTTTAACATTCTTTGTACATTTTGCATTTTTCAGTGTATCAAACTCTTACACTGTTGATTACACATGCTAGCGTAAGAGCTCTTGGTCACGCTGCACTTTGTACAATGTAAAATTCTATGCATTCAGTCAAAACGTTCACACCTATCACCCAATCCGCATTTCCCGCATCCGGTAACCATGGATCTTCCACACAAATCCAAATTCTGTGCTCAAACTTGCATAAATACCTTGATCTCACACTAAATCGAGGTTGGCAATTCTAAACACACAAGAGCATAGAACGTTGGGCAAATTCTGCCATACAAAACTTGGTCACGCTGAGCAAGCTTGAGCATCCAAAATCTCACACGTCAGACACTTTGGAGTTAGAAACCTACACTCTCCCAGCGTTTGCATTCCCACTGGGGCTAAACGTCTAACTTGCGATAATCTGCAACTACGTTCTGACCGGTGCACATTTGTAATCTACATTGTTTGCATTTTTTTGCCAGCCAGTTTACATTGTTTGCATTTTTACATTGTTTATAGTTGTTTACATTCGTTTCGCTGTACACGCTTGTTTACATTTTGTTCTGCCGTTCGCACCCGTTTACATGTAACCTAGCGCATCGCAACAGCGTACGCTGGGGAAGTCCTTGTTTGATCTACGTGCAGACCATTCAAGGCACTTTTCCTTCGTTTATTTCCAGCTTGCCCTCACACGAAGGTAGGGCCTGTTGTATCTCTTTGGAGATCTTTAGGCATTTATTTTTCTTCTACCCTTACACCAACGATTTTGGATAGTACAGTTTTTGGCGCTAGAAGGAGGGCCCTTTCTCTATTAGATCCACCTCTTAGCATCCCAGATCCAGTGTTCACATGTTGTTGTCAATGCAAGTGTTCCTACTCTACCTTGTTCCCAATGTTTAGGCGCTATTTCCTACTGATAAATCCTATTTTCCAGTCGAAAAGCTATTTCAGAGTTTTCTAGGCATGTTCCTTCTTGAATCACAGTGTCCTACACCTTCCCCTCTCAGATCCAAACACTGCTCTCACCATCCTACACTCTCTGCCAGTTTTAGACATTGTTTACAGCGTCCCTCATCCTTATCTCTCTTCTTTGATGCCATTCATAGCGTCCAGATCTAAGTTTTCTTCTCAGATGCTATGTCCAGTACTTAGTTTTCTCACCCAGGCGCCCCATCCAGCATCCAGACGCTATGCCTAAGCTTTAGATGCTGTACCTAGTTTCCACACGCTACAGTTGGTCACGCTGTAGTTGGTCACGCTGGACAGTTAGTCACGCTACAGACTTGTCACGCTAGACAGTTAGTCATGCTGCAGACTTGTCACGCTGCACACGCTGCAGTCCAGTCACATTGCACACACTACACATTGCACACGTTGCATCCTCAGCCTGGACCACACACTGCACTTGTTGCCTTGTTGCCTTCTCCGTACGTTGCCTAGTCACATCACCATGGAATCTTCCCAGATCTCCAACGCACATGCCCACGTAATCCTCACACAAGAACAATATAACTACATCTGTGTGAAGATTAAGGTCAACCTTCCCATTGACCACATAGAGAAGGAAGCGAAATGAAACTTTGAGCACATATACATGGGGGGTCATGAATTCACTCCCTTCGTATATGACATCATCCCTCTTTTTGAGCCCTAGCACCATCTTATCTCCTAGCTCCTTATGGCAAGGAGCCAAAACTCACGTTGACCCACTAAGGAGCCCCAAAACCAAGACGAGGAAGATGACTTCGCGACACAATCTAAACATGAGGATTCGTATTACTCCCTCACTCCCCATGCCTATGTGAACCCATCATTCCATCCTCGCGTGGGATAGATGGCCCCTTACCAAGCATCAACAAGCATGCAAGCACCGGTGTCCCGACATGGAATACCCATGTCTTTGTCAACCCAGTACATGCTGCTAGTGCAAACACATGGGGCCACTTTCATTACATCGGTGCCATAGATCTAGGTTGTCACTTCATAGTTTGTGGCTAGGCAAGGAACCATACCCCTTATTCAACAACCCACTCACTTCAACATGCCACACTCCACAACCACAACTCTGAATGTTGCTCCACAACAACAAATGACAACCCAACAATCTCCCCAACCAACTAATCTGCCTACCACCGAAGAGTGGGTAGAATCCAAACAAATGATGCAAGCGTTAGTTGAAGAGGTAAAGCACCTCAAAACGACAAACACTGAATAAGTTAAAGTACTGGACTTCTACCAAGATGATCCAATTAGCTCTTTAGTGCCATCGTTAGCTTTACCCAAGGGAATCACACTCCTACAGTTAACCAAGTACAATGGGAAGGGAGACCCGAACGCTTACTTGGTAACATTTCGATCAGAGACTCTATTGCTTCAAGCTTGGCCTCACACAATCCTACATGTGTTCACCATATCTCTAATGGATAGTGCCTTAGACTAGTACCAAGCCTTGCCACGTAACTCCATATCCTCTCTGGAGGATCTGTTACATCAGTTCGTCACCCGGTTTAAGTACAACCTCAAGCTTGAGGCCACACTAGACACTCTGATACAGGTGAAACAAGCACCACTAGAGCTTATGCAGAAGTTCATTCAAGGATGGAGTGCAGCCCTTAACGAAATTCATGAGCCCATCCATGAAATGTATTTGCTTACGATTCTAAAGGGAATCATGAATGACTTCGTTAAGTCAAAGCTATACTACCTAAGTGCTCAAACATTGAGCCAAGTGTTCACACAGATCAAGAACATAGAACAAGCTGCACAAACCAGTAATGATCCCACCTATGTGGGTTATAAGAACCAACACATTGCCAAACAATAGACAACAACAAAAACTATAGTTGCAAGTACAAAAACAACAAACACTAGTACCAACCTGACCACAATGACAACGGCCACACCATGGCCCAACTTTCAGCGCAAGGATTGCTCTAAGTACAAGTCGCTACCCGCGTGACCTTCTGAAATACTAGAGCAACTCCTTAAAGCTGGGCAAATCCAATACAAACATGTAGTGGAGAATGCTCGCTGCCGACAGGATAGGTATTGCGAGCTACTAAGGAACCCCACCTTAGCAGCACCAAATGAGCCCCCAGTCCCATGACACTTCAAGTTAGATCAATTCTGTCACTACCACTAGATGTTCAGTCACAATACTGACAACTGTCGTGCCTTATAGGATGATCTTCAGATAATGATAGAATGGGGCCAACTTAGCGTCAACACCCTGAATCAACCTAGCATAGAAGATGCCTCCTATGTCATAAACTCCATTGGCATAGATAGTAAGCCTAAACCTGTGGGGCAACCTTTTGTGATTCATGTGCCTCCCAGCAAGGCAACAATCCCCTCCGCCTCCACGAGCAAGAGGCCTCCCATCCTCATCAAGGTGCCATCTAGAGCACCGACGACACCTTTTGTGGTCAAAGTACCACCACAGTCATCCGCTAAGACATTAAACTGGAAGGAAGCATCATCGTCCACTAAGATGTTAAACTGGCACGATGCACCAATGACAACATCAAAGAAACCTTTCGTTATTAAGGTGCCACAACAAGCTAGTCAAAAAACAACAACACCTCCTAAATTACCATTTTTCATAAAGGTGCCACCACACTGGGGCCCCTCACCTACCCAAAGCCCAAACGTAGGCAACATGGGTAAGCCTACCAAATGGCAGTAGAAGAGGACAAACGAATAACGAACAACATCCACAGTTGAAAAAAAAAGCCACACCAAGCAAGCAACAATCGAATGCTGGGGCCCCTACCCCTCATCTCAAGCAAACCAGGGCCAAGCCCTCTACACAAGAGGCCCATCCCCCAACCCATATGAAGGAAGCCAAAGCAAACACAACGACCAACAACATAGACTTCGTAGCTACACTAGCCCAGGTAAAACAAACGCTCAAACAAAAGAATGCAATGATGAGCTTGTATGACTTGGTCATGACTTCAGCTGCTCATTGCAAAGCCTTGGCTCAAACGTTAGCATCCTTTCCTATTACGGAGGACATCCTCGCAAACAAGGAATCCATCTGTGCAATGATTTTGCAACACACACCACAAGGATTAGGTTCAAACACCTTAGCCTTCCACGACGATGCAGTGAAAGTCAACCTCGAATGAGGGGAGGTCACAAAAACTCCATTGTCAATTAGCATACGTGTTGGGAAATGTACCATTCACAGAGTGCACATTGATGACGGTGTAGTAACAAACGTAGCTTTATACTCTGTCATCGACAAACTAGGCATGGCAGATGAGATCATGCCAACGAAAACCACGTGTTTAAAATCCTTCAACGGATCACGTGTCACAGTTAAGGGCACAATCAACTTAGCCTTTGTGGCAGGAGAACAATTCCCCACTAGTGCGGAGTTCACTATCATAGAAGAGATGCCAAGTTTCAACATGATTCTTGGTAGACATTAGCTAGCCCAACAATGGGCCGTTTCCTCACCGATACATCAAGAAATCTTCCTTCCATACAAAGGTGGACAAGTCATCATACATGGCAATAACACTCCCTTTCAAGCCATCCACAACATAGACATGTCACAAGTCTTGAAAGAAGAGTCTCTTAGTGGAACGCCCATGACAACAAATGCAACACCTAGAGCTAAAACTCCCAAACGAGTGCTAAAAATTGAAACCCTCATAGAGCAACCAAAACCTAGCATGCCTTCTAGACCACGTCTGACTAGGAAACAACCACATGGTCAAGGCTCCCTTGTGGCCAAAAACACATCTGATCCTTGCCCACTCTTCACCTTTGTTCGTTGTGCATACGTCACCTTCGTTTGCATTGTACTAGCTTATGCATTTGCATTCGACCTGAAAAGGCCTTAAACTAGCCTGTGGCCCAAAAAGGCCTTAAACTAACACATGGCCCAGTACGACTTTAAATTGCCACGCATGGCCCGAAAAGGCCTTAAACTAGCCCGTGGCCTAAAAAGGCCTTAAACTAACACACGACCCGGTACAACTTTAAACTTCCATGCATGGCCTGAAAAGGCCTTAAACTACCACTTTTCGCATTGTTTTCTAAGTTGCTTGTGCATTTAGGTTCTGTTTTCAGTAGTTACTACTTGACATTATGTTCTCTAGTTTCTTCTTTTGCAGGATCACCTAGACATACGTGCATGCATCCACAGATACGTCCTAACATCATGATGGTAAACTGATATCATAGAACATCTTGGAGTTATGATGATAAAATAACACAATAGAGCTCTGTCTGGTATGAAATTAAACTACCACATTTTTGTCTACCAGAGTTTACTAAGACTATAAACTAGCTTGCCTCTTCACAGTCCACCACGGCTATAAACTAGCATTGCATTGTCCGCTACGACGCTAAACTGACAATGTCCAAAGGGTTACGATGTAAAACTAATCCATAACAGTCTGCTAAGAGTATAAACTGGCAACATCATCATTGGCCTACGGATCTACTGCTGCATTCAACTGCCTGTGCTCATCAAAACTTGCTACACGAAGCTGATGTTGTTCAACATTTTGCTTGCCTTAAGCTCCACACGGTGGCTCCATTCCACCAATTGCATTCAGGTCTGAAGTGTTTAAGCTAACATCACTTGTGGTTTTCTTGTCTTCTTGGAGTTGTGTTTGTAGGATGACACTTTGAGGTGTTCACGCATGAATGCAATTCATCACAGTGACAAGGTACCACATTGTTCCTGATGCACACAACTAGGTTAATCAATCCACTCATGAGTACATTCCCAGTTCCCGGTGCATCCCTTATTCTCCAACATGTTCTCCATATCCTACTCAGTTACACCTCCTGGATACATCCCATTCACCCCAAAAATTGAACCACACCGTTGCATATTGTGACTCTCCAAGCAGTTGCAACCCGCAACACAACATAGCACATGATACAACTACAAGCACACGAGCACGAGTACAACATTGAAAAAATGCTATTTCCACAAAAAAAAAACAAAAAAAGAGAGGAAAAGATTAAAAAAAAATAAAGAAAGAAATCAAAGAGCAAAATACATCATAAGGCCATTGGCTCTTCCCATACAAGCCCCAGGTGGGAAGGCAGTTGTCTTGAAAGAAAACACTCGTGTCTCAAGAAATCATGTCGTACCACATCATTGCGTGGCTTTGGCTATTGACAACGGGTTTCCTCTGACACTCCCAAGGGTCCTGTTTCTCCAAACAATGCACCACCTCATTGCGTGGCTTTGGCTGTTGACAATGGTTTCTCTTAAACATGATACAAGAGTCTTGTTCCTCCAAAGGATGCACTTCCCATGTCTTAACCCAAGTCTGCTTGACACTAGCTATTGACAAGGACCAACATGAATTGTTCACAAGAGCATTCCTCTCCCATAGTTAAACCAAAATAATCCCTTGATCAATCCCCAACCCCACAGTTATAACCTCCTTCCCCTACATCTCAAAACTTCAGTTCCTGATCCAATGTACTTTTGAACACGGTGCAATGATATTCGGCCAGGTTCCCAACAGACAGTGCTTGATCTGAAGTTGCTCATGGTGTTTTGTACTTCTTTGTCAACGCCTCTCGGGTAGATTCCTCTAGGCATCAACAAAGAGGGGCCAATGAAAACACCATGAAATTTTGGCCTAACACTTTTAGACGTGACCAAACTTGAGAGCCTCCAAAGCAACATCAAACAGCCCACAATGGAGCAAGCAAGGTCTCCTAGGGGCCCACAGATGGCTATAGCAAGTCCTGGCATCAAGAATTAAGGGTTTTAGGCCCAAAAAAGTGCAATTTTAGTCACACACACTTTGGTCACGCTGGCCAGCGTATGACCAGCGTGACCAAACTTTGGAGCCCCAAAATCATGTCCAAAAAGGCTGAATTTGGGCACGCAGACCCCCCTTGAGCATCACCAAAGTCCCCTATAACTCCCAGCATCTAGAACCTTGAAATTCAAGCTCAAAATCACATGTTTTGAGCCACTTTCAGTTGGTCATGCTGAGGTCACGTTGCACAGCGTGACCACAGCATGACCAAATAAAAATAGGGCAAATCAACCATTTTGGGGCATCATCTTCAACATTTGAGCAACCCCCAGGGACTGAAAGCACTTGTACATGTTCATAGGCTTTAGAAACTCACAATTTGGGCTCTAAATATGCCATTTAATCTTGGTCACGCTGCACAGCGTGACCAAACTAAACAGGCCTGAAATAGAAGCAAAACGAAGTCAAAATCAACACCTAGAACACCCTGGAGAATAGGTAGTAGTAAGGCATCAAAAAAGGGGATCAACATCCAAAAATTAGCTCAAAACAGAGCATGAACACTTGGTCATGTTGGGATTACACTTTGGTCACGCTGCACAGCGTGACCAGCCAAAAGTGTGCCAAAAAAGCCTCTGAATGAGCTCAAAATAGATGTGCAGAATCCTCTGGACCTTAGGCATCTAGATCCACTCTTGGAATAGGCTTAAGAGGTTAAAAATGGGCTCAAAATGCATCATAAGCATTGGACACGCTAATGGTCACGTTGGGATGCTGACACCAGCGTATGCACAGTGTAAACACTTGGACACGCTGAACGCCAGATGCTGGATGCCAGAAGCTGATGCTAGGACACACTGCAGATGCACCATAGCTAGATCCATGCATGTTGGAGGCCTTAGTGGAGCAAAAATAGCACAGATCTGCAGATCTGGAGGCCAGACATCCAGATCCACTCTTGTACTTTAACATTCTTTGTACATTTTGCATTTTTCAATGTATCAAACTCTTATACTGTGGATTACACACGCCAGCGTAAGAGATCTTGGTCATGCTACACCCTATACAATGTAAAATTTTGTGCATCTGGTCAAAACGTTCACACCTTTCACCTGATCCACATTTCCCGCATCCGATAACCATGGATCTTCCACACAGATCCGAATCCCGTGTTCAAACCTGCATAAATACCCTGGTCTCACACTAAACCAAGGTTGGAAATTCTAAACACACAAGAGCATATAATGTTGGGAAAATTCCGCCATACAAAACTTGGTCACGCTGAGCAACCTTGAGCATCCAAAATCTCACACGTTAGACACTTTGGAGTTAGAAACCTGCACTCTCCCAGCGTCTGCATTCCCACCGGGGCTAAATGTCTGACTTGCGATAATCCGCAACTACGCTCTGACTAGTGCACATTTGTAATCTACATTTTTTGCATTTTTTTGCCAACCAGTTTACATTATTTGCATTATTACACTATTTACATTACATTTGTTTCACTGTACATGCTTGTTTACATTCTGTTCCGCCGTTCACACCCGTTTACACGTAACCCAGCGCATTGCAACAACGTACACTGGGGAAGTCCTTGTTTGATCTGCGCACAAACCATTGAAGGCACTCTGCATTCATTTATTTCTAGCTTGCCCTCATGCAAAGGCAAGGTCCGTTGTATCTCTCCGGAGATCTTTAGGCGTTCGTTTTTCTTCTAGCCTTACGCCGACGATTTCGGACAGTATAGGTTTGGTACCATACCCCCTTGGACTACATTGGCTAGTGTAGTTGGAGGTGTCCTTAGTGTGGATGAATGGGATTTGGACTTCTGGTGATTAAAAAAAGCTAAATTACAATAGGCTTCAAGGTTTCAAGGTCCTTGACTTTTGCAATAAGGTTTTAGGCCATTTGGAGTGTGTGATGATGTTGGTAAAATCTTCCTAGAATCCTACCAGCATTAAGCCACATTGGCTAGCGTGGCTCTAGCCCTTCCCAACATAGTTACACTTGAATTTTGATTTTTGGTGAGTTTTTGTGGCAAATAGACCAAGTTTTCAAGTTCCTAGGGTTGTTGATGTTCATGGCTAGGGTTTTAGGTCATTGTTGTCAATTTTGAAGGCTGTTTGAGTCTTAATATGGCCATATCCCCTAAGCTATGCTGGCCAGCATAGTCCTAGTGTGGATGGAGGGAATGTGATGGATTGTTTTCATTTTGACTCAATTTCTAGGGTTTAATGGTCTTTGATGGCTTTAATAGGGTTTTGGGGTTGGGAGGATGCATTGGGATGTTGATTTGGCTAGTGTATGACCTATTTTTTGGTTTTTGTGAAGCATCCATGTTGGGACCATGTTGACCAGTGTGGATGAAGGTTTCCCTAGCATGGTTAGGTGGGTTAAAATAATATTTAACTTGTTTTTCCTTGTTATTTAACATTGTAAGATTACCAGAGGCTTCAGGAATGTCTGAAGGATGGGTTTCACAATTTTGAAGGTTTTCAAATGCTCAATTAATTTCCACAAGGGTCAAAATCCAAGGAGCCATGTTGGGGTGACATTAACTAATGTGGTTAGAGGATTTTCCAACGTAGTTCCTCCAATATAATTGGTTTTGACATCTTTTGAGCTTTAAGTAAAAGTTCAGATATGGAGGAGGTAGAAGTTGCTACCAAAGGACTTTCACACCTACCATAGTCTCTACGAGGAGAAGGATGTTGACCTTTTGGTATGTCAAAACATTAAGGAAAATGGAGAACATATAATGTTTTGTGGAATGTGATGTTGTTCTAGGGCATAAAGGAGAGCTCAATAGATGATATCTATAAAGAGATGAGATGACATCTACAAAGAGACGTCAAAGTGAAGACTACAAGGACTCAAGAGAGATTGGACAAGGACTTCATAAGCAAATTAGGAGTAAGGGCAAGATTAAGACAAAGCTAAATGTATCAAAGTATGTTGATTTTTATTAAGGATGATTCTTGGACGTTTTGGCATAATTCGGAGTGTTTTTGGCTCATTTTGATGAGTCTAGTAGGTTATAGAGTCTATGGGGACTTGTTTGGAGGCATCTAGAGGCTCCCAGCATCAAAATAAACATTTTCATTTTTGGTCCCTCCAGAAAAGACATCTTCCTAGAGGCATCTTCTCAGAGACATCCCAAACACATCTCCCCTAAAGAGTAGACATCTTCCAAAAATTGCAAACGTCTTTCAAGACTTGAGGTCAAATTTAGAGAAACATGTTAATCTTGAAGGAGACATCTACATTAGCCATTAAGTGACTGTTGGATGAATTCCAAGGTGACTTTAGAAACTTCAAAGATATAAGAAAACATCAATTATTAAGAATAGGGCAAGTGAATGTATGTGAATGTGAATAGTATACATCAAGCCTTCATTGTCTAATCTAGTGTACTTGTGTACTTCATTGTAACATCATTTTGTATTGTTGTATTGATTATTTGTACAACTGTACCTCAAAGTACAAGGACTTGTAATTTAGTTACATCATTTTTTTGTAACTTTGTTTTCTCTTTTGTTGCCCTATGGGGTTGATGTGCTTCTTGCAAGAAGGCATCATTCTTGAGCTTGTTGGGATCTTACGAGATTGAGTGTTGGTGTAGTGCCACAACACATTATTGCAAACCTCAAGTTTGTAAAGGTTGTGGGATCTTGAAAATCACATTCTAAGCTCATTGGGATTTTGTGGGGTTGAGTGGATTTGTAGTGAAAAATCACTTCATTACAAATTTTAGAGCTTGTATAGGATGTGGTACCCTTCAAATCACATTTTGAGAGTAACTAAGTTCAGGGGTGTGCTAGCAAACTACCCTATGAGTGTAGACTATCCATGTTAGGAAACCACATTAAAATTGGTGTGTACTTTGTGTTAAATAATTTTTATTTGGAAACTTATTCATCCCCCCTCCTAAGTTCAATGATCCTCAAAGGATCCTCCATCATGACTACCAAGTACATAAGTCTTAGCCACTTTTGTAGTTTTATTATTCAAACCTAAACGTTTTTCTTGATGTAGGCTTATTGCTTGCATGAAATTTGATTTTGTAAAGTTCCTACATTAGATTTGGGTCATAATTACATGGTTATAGTGTTTCTTTAGATTTGATATTTGTTCATGCTAACTTTTAAATTTTATCTTGCATCATTTTATGCATATTTAGTGCTTCTTAGCCACAAAAAAAAAAAAAAAAAAAAAAAAAAAAAAAAAAAAAAAAAAAAAAAAAAAAAAAAAAAAAAAAAAAAACAGTAATGCCACTCTTTGATTTTTTTGCTAAAAAATGACATAGAAATTTTTATCCCTAGGGCCTAAGATTTTTGACTTATGGTTAATTATTTACAAATTTTTCCGTAAGTAGTGCACAGTGGGTTTTAGGTTTTTTCACTATTTTACTCCCTCAAAACTAGGTAGTGTTGATATTGTAAGAAATTTATTTTTGCTAGTGTCCCAACTTCCTAGGAATTTCAAAAGCCATTTGAGCGGGTTTGGCATCATTTTTGGACATTTTAAAATTTTTCTTGATATATTTTTTCTTAGTGACTTAATGTAGCCATTTTTCTACAGTTTGGGGTTTTCTTGAAATTTCAAAGTATTTTTAGATTGTCTTGTGAATTTTTACTAGGGTTGATAATGTAATGTTTATATTAAATTTTTCTGAATTTTTGTGTATGCATAGTATTTAGACATAGAAAAAAAAGAAAAAAAAATTTAGTGAGATTTGTCATTTTTTAGTTGATGTTAGCTGTCCAATACAGTCACAGTTTTGACTATTGCAACCGCAAACCCCCCAAGCTGTATGAGTAGCATTGTTATGTTTTTGGTATATTTGTGGCCATGTTTAAAAAACCCTAAGGTTATTTACATGTTGTATTTTAGTTTTAATAGTCACTAGAAATTTTCAAAAAATTTTATATCTAATTTCACTGTGAACTAGGATTTCTACTCAAAATTTTATTAAATGAAAGTTGGAATTTTGCAACTATTATTATAGGCTAGATATTAGTATAGGCTAATTTTCATGGTTTTAATTTTTCTACATAAAATTTCTATAATTTTTATGTGTATTTTCTCCATGAGGTTGCTATTAGTGTTCATGGGTTGTTTGACTTTTTTCTTAGTTTTTGCTAAGCTTTGTTTTAGATTTTAATGGTCATGGTTGGGTTGTGTAGGGCCTTTATGAAACCCATCCTAGTGGTGATTAAGCTAGTTAGGCTTTTATGTTGCATCCACACACCAAAGCTGTAATGTCCCTATTCACAAATGATGCTGCTACATAATGAAGATGGTGCCTCTTCATAATAAGTGTTATCATTATTGTAACAAGACTCGAAAGGACATGCTATAATTGAGATCTAAAAGGGTGCATTATAATAATGGATATGTCTCTTGAGGTGACCTTTGGGGATTTTACCTAAGGTATTTTATACCCAAGCTTAGAGGTCGTGCCAACATGGAGTTGTAGAGCTAGTAAAGGTGAGTAATGGGAGCTAGCTAAAGTGGGATAGGAAGAGGATTGACTATCCCTTTTGGCCAGTGATAGGCCTAACTATGGTGGCAGTGTTAGATTACCTTTAAGGGATAGATGCCAAAGGAAGAAAATCCCAAGAAACACTCTCAAAGTATGATTAGGATATACTATTCTACATCAATAAAGCATTCTTTCCTCTTTTCTTCTCCATTTTCCCTATTATTTTCATTACACATAATGTCAAATATTACATATATTTGACATTTGGTATATTGTCTTCTAATACATAATGTCTAAATATAATGTATATTTGACGTCTTCCATGACATCTAGGAATAGAATGTCACAAGAGCCCAACACCAAACTTATTGATATGGTGTTGGAACATGGCTCCCTGTGGTTCAAACCAGGGGTGAAAGAATTCTTGGCCTTTCTATTAAAGAATTTTAGTATGATGGTGTGGTCACACTTATCATCCCATATGGTAGTTGTCATTGTGAAAACCTTACTACCCTATTCTGCTAGCTTGATCATCAAATTCATAGTTGACAATCCTGAGACTCATGTTGAGGGTGAATAGTTCAATAACATATACATTAGAGGGAGATGTACGTTGTCCAAAATCTAGGATATGCTTGAATTCATCCAGTACAACACCAACAACACATTACTAGTTGGTCACCATGTCAACACATTATTTCAGAATCCCTCGGCTATTGTTTATCATGTGGAAGGATAAGCATAATTTTAATTTTTTTGGTTTCATTATTGTGTTGATTAATGATTAAACTTATGTTATTATGGTACATGTACCAGGTGACAATAGTGGTACCAGTGGTGATGACGTTAGAAATGCTCCTCAACTCCCTCTAGTTGTATCTTAGTTCCATTTGTTGATTATGTCTTTGGCTATTTTTATTTTTTGATGAATTTATTGGCTATTGTGTCTAGTCTTACCCATTGTGTAGGCATGGTTGTTGGACTCTAATTTATTTTATACATTGTATGAACTTTCCTCACACTATGCTGCTATGGCTATGAGCTATGGATATTTTAGCTATTTTTATTATCTTTTAAACTTAAATTTTGTTTATGTGTTTTAGAATTTTAATTTTATGCATCTTATGCATTTTATGTTTTCATTTATGTTATAAGACTATAGTGTAATAATTTGGTAAAGTAATATGCAAACTGGCTAGACAACTAAAATGTGAACTAGGTTGTAATTGGATATATCAAGTTATACAAAATATTGCAAGTTTTATGCCATGGTGGGTCATGCATTACTAGTTTTAGGCCATGGTAGGCCATAACGGACTGCTAGTTTTAGGCCATGGTGAGTCATGCGTTTTTTTACCAGTTTTAGAATTTAGCAAGGCCAAGCATTAAAAGATTTTTTTTTTAAATTTCACATTTTATAGTGTTTTTATATATTTTTATGATTTGAAAATTCATATGGTATTTTTAGATTTTCTGTTTTGAAATAGACAAGGCATAAAAATGTGAACTCTACATATGGATGAACTATAGGTTACATGCTAAATAAGGCTAAACAAAGATAAAAAAAATGTTAAATTAATCAAGGAAAATAAAAGAAGAGGCCACATGGTTATGAACATAGGATAAGAAAATAGGAAACATACGTTCAACCATGCAGGTGTTTCATAATCTTCAAAAGATTAGGAAAGTTGCAAGGTCTACATTGCATGATCTTGTATTCTCCATTTCCTTTGTTAACCAAATTGAAGGGGAGCTCTTCCTATGGTGCATTCATGGTTCCATTGTTGTCAGTTTTGGCCTATTCTACTCTAACAGGCTTTTGGAATTCATCATTAATAGTGGAAGTTTCTTCCTGAAACTTCGGTTCAAACCCTTATTCTAGGTAAACATTATTAATTGCCAAGGGACTTGCATTGTCACCATGAATAATTATTTTAGCTCCCTTGTAAGATAGGTGAATTTCTTGATGGATAGGTGAGGAAATAGCTTGTAATTGAGCTAGCCAAGGTCTCCCTAGGATGATATTGAAACCTAGTGTCTTCCACCATTAATAAATTGGTTGTTGTTGGGAATTGTTCATGTCAATAGAGATTGAGACTTTGACTACAACCCAAGATTTTTTAAAGGACTTGAGAGCAAACATTGAGGTATGTTGCATGTGTTTTGCTAAGCCCAAATGTTTGACAATGGGATAGGATATAATGTTAGTGATCACCCCATCGTCCATGTGCACCTTATGTACCCTGTATTGCCCCACTCTTATTGTTATGAAGAGAGGAGCCTTGGTTGTCTTTCCATGCTAGGGAGTGATCTTGACCTCACTATCATGAAGCACTAGTGTAGTTGACTTCATTTCTTCCTTTGGTGAAGGTGGTATCATCATAGCATGGATGGACTCTTCACTAGTAGGAATGTCTTCACTAATAGGGATAAAAGTCAACATTTTTACTAATGCCTCACAATGAGCATTGGAGGTCATTACTACATCATATATGCTAAGGGATGTATTCTTTTGTTTCAAAGACTACTTAACCTGTTCCATTACATTGGGGAAGTCTTTGTAATTTGTTGTTGGTTTTTCATTCTTAATGGCTTTAACGTCCTTCATGTGTCCTAAGATGTGAACTTCATGTATTAACAGTTGTGTCTTGGCCTCTTTTCCATTCCCTTGTGGCTTAAGGTCCTCCCTTGGTTAACTAGTCAAAGTGGCATGAGCACTACAGCTCATAGAGATGGATGAAGTAGGAGTGGGCTTCAATGGGTCTATCTTCTTCCATGCTTTGGACTGCTTGTTGTCTTTATTTTTGGGCTTTGGCATGGGCTTATTACATTGTTTTCTTGATGATTTCTTATCATTATTTTGATGTAAAGAAGTCATTGCATTAGCCATCATGAGAGGATGTTGTTTGGTTGTAGTTATTGGTTTAGTCATGGTGGGAGGGGGCAATCAAATAAAAAAAGGTTCCTTGGAAGGCATAGGTGATGGTATCCTTACAACAAAAGGGGGCTTTGAACTAGACATAGTTGAAGGGCCCCTTTCATTATGAGGAGGTACCCAAATCATGAATGGCTCCTGTGCAGGTTTAGAGTTGTTGTGTACGTTGAATGTTGTTATGGTGTAAGGGCTATTGGTATTCAACGAGTCTTTGTAGGCCTACATGGATTAGTTCTATGACCTACTTGGGTTAGAGGCATCAAGGACCAACTTCCCATTGTCTATCATCCTTTGCAGGTTATCCTTGAGAGCAAGGTAGAAGTTAATATCATGACTTGGTAGTTGATGATAGTGACAGAAATGGTCAAGTTTAAAGTACTTAGGTATGGGTGGGTCATCCTTGATTGGTAGAGTGGGGTTCTTTATGATCTTGCATAGTTGATCATGCCTCTTATGGGTATTCTTCATCATCTATTTATATTGGATCCTCCCACTGTTTAGCAAATAATTAAGGAGTTTAGATGGTTTGAGTCGTAACCTAGTGTACTTTGACCAATATTTTCTTATGCAATTAGGACTTATGTTACTTGATGTAAAGGCCCTAGATTTTGATTGTTGGTTTTTAGTTGTATAGGCCTTGGGTTGGTTTATTTTAGATCCCTATGTGGTCTTGTTGTCTTTGGCCATAGTGGCCATAGCTACATTATTTTACCTTCCCTTCTCCTTATCCTTCTATGTATGTTGGTTTTTGTACATCACATAGGCAAGGTCATGACTTGCCTTAGCAGCATCCTCTATGTTCTTGGTTTTGGAGAAGGCTTGATTGAGTATACATGTGTCTAGGTAGTAAATTTTGGACTTAATGAAGTCATTAACCATCTTCTTGAAAATGGTGAGAAGATGTATTTTAGCTATGGGTTTAGGAATCTCATTGAGAAGAGCATTCCACCATTGTATGAATGTTTACATAGGTTTAAGGGGTCCTTGCTTGACCTTCATCAATTGGTCAAGAGTCATGTTGGGTTTCAATTTATACTTGAAATGGTTAATGAACTGTGATATTGAGTCCTTAAGTGAGGATATTGATCCTTGGGGTAATGCATAGTACTAGTCCAAGGCTTTCCCAATAAGGATCATAGGGAAGATGCACATTACGATATGCGGCCATGCCTATAACAATAGGCACTTGGAGTAGAAGGTTATGAGGTGAGCATTGGGGTCACCCTCACCATTATATTTAGTAAAGTGGGGTATGGGGATGCCTAGGGGAAGAGTTATTTGTGGGATAATATGACCAATAGGATCATCCTAATAGAAGTCCATGATCTTGACTGTTTGAGTTATTGAATTTTTGAGCTTCTATAACTCTTCCATAAGGTCTTGGATCATTTGGAAGGCTTTATCCAAACCTTGGAACATCCTTGTGAGTTGTGGCATTTGGATGAATGACTATGGCTATGTATGAAGGGGAAAGGTTGGGTAATCATTCTTGCAATTGAGCTGAATAATGAAAAGAAGGTTTGTGTCAATACTTATGGCACAAAGGGGACAAATAGTGAATGTGATCCTTGTGTCACTTGAGTTTCCATTATGGATCCATTTACATGGAAAATGAATGAGTAGTGATTATGACCATTGGTGATGATCATGTAGATCGAGGCTATGTAGCAAAAGGCATAGAGGAGAAGAGAAGCATTTTTTGGGGCATTGATTGTGCTTGGTATGCTACTATGAAAGGTGCTAGCCCAAACATGGTAGGGTACATGGGAGACAAGGGTTGGGGGACCTACCCTATGGGGAAGGTAGAAGAGTTTGAGGTGGGGGTAGTGGCTTTGGAAGTTGACTATTGAAAGAGGCTTCCTAAGAATTTTTTAGGTTTAGGTTCAACCTTGAACTCATCCTATTCTTCATTTTGCCCTTCGAGCTTGACTCCACATCTTTCTCATCCATCTTAATTAAATGAGATAGAATACATGTATGGGCATCCTTTAGAGGTAACTTGTCATACAAGGAAGGAATATACTCCTTCCTATTGTGGTGGATAAGCTTATATTCACATTTGGATTCAGCCTCTGCACATGGGATGAGTAAGCCTACCTAGATTTTGGCATAAATGAAATTATAGCAACTTTCATCAATGATGATAAAATACGTGCTTTGTCCCCTTAGCCTAAGTAATTGCCTATGCTTGGCCATAACAAAGTCTTTTGGGTCATAAACCCTCATTGCATTTTGCCTCGATGCCATGTCTATCAAATTAAGGAGCAAAACTATGGATTGGATGAAAGACATTATCAGTAACTTTGATTTTGGTTTAAGAGATATTTTTTTAGAAAACTAAATGAAAATTACAACACGTGGAATTGCCCTAGGTTTAAAAAGGGATTTTTGCTAAAGGCTAGTTGCAATTGCAACCATAAGTGTAGCGTAGGTTGTAGGGGTAATGTTGGAAGAAAACCAACTAAGTTGGCTTTGCTAGTAAGGATTGTGTGGGTAAGGTGAGGTGGAGAGAAGGAGGGTAAGTAATCAATGATTGTCTTACCCAAAAATACTACATTGGGATACCCCCTATTGGCAAAGAACATGTTTATTTTGAAAGATGTTAATGTAAAACTCTAATTTTTCAAGAGCTATGTTGGAGTCTTAGAAGGGACCAATGTTGCCTTTGCCATAAAATTTCATAGCAAGGGTGTTGGACTATTAACATAAAGCAACATTGGCCTTTGGAACATACAAAGGTAGGTTTAATTGGTAACCATGCTGGCTTTGGAGAATCTAGCAACTACTGTGAAAATTTTACAAAAATCCAAATCACCTGCAATCATAATGTTGGGTTTTAGTTGTAAGAAAATGGAAAGTAATGTTGAATTTTTTTTTTGCTTAGTGTTTAATGTGAATTTCAAGAGTTTAGATTTGTGAAAAATAAGAAAAAATTGTTTCAGAAGGGGAAAAATAGGATTTGGTGAAGATATCCAACAAAGGCCCTCCTTCTTACATTTGAAAATTGTAGCACTTGAAAAATTCCATCTTTGGAAAAAACTAAAAATTCAAGGTAAAACAATTTTAACTCTAGATCCCAAGGGCCTTCGAGAAATAGGATATGAGGTACCTTAGATGGTTTTGTTAATCACCTAGGGACTTAGGGCATGTAAATGTGAGAAATAACTTAAATAAAATGCAGATCTAATTACAAAGAAAGCATAGAGAATAACTTCAAAATAAACTTTCATAACAAATGAATTGTAAGTTTTATTGAGAAAAAAAAGATTATTACAAAAGCAAAGTTTGAATGTTTACAAGTTTTGTGCTTGAATGCACAAGAAGTTGCTTAGACAAAGCTTGAAGATTGTTGAAGCTGACAGCTTGTGATCTGTAGTTAGCCTCATGATCTAGGTACTTCTCAACTTCAATTGCCAAATCTTCTTGGGGGGTTTTTAGCTTAGATCTACCATGTTAGTCATAGTGGGGTAAGGTATGTGTAATGTTGATGTAAAGGGGGTAAGGTTATTACTTGAATTTTTTGGTATTGCAATGGTGCTATGTTGAGAGTCTCCAAATGCCTAGGTAGCTACAACTTTGCCCAAAAGTCTTATAAAATGCCCAAGGTCTCAAGTGATTAAGATTGCAAAAGGTTATGAAGTTTGCTCAATTGAAAAGAACCTACTCAATGTGTTTGAGATTGGCATATAGGTCTAATGGTTGCTATTTTTATTGGCCGTACATTTTTATCATGATTATTGATAGATTGGCTTGATTTGCAAGTGTGGTAGGCCATGATTTCTAGTGTAGTTATTCTTTTCTAGGATTTTTTGATGCACCTAGGCCACCAAAATCACTCTAGATATCAAATATAGTAAATGGAATTTTCCAACCACATTGGGTTCACCCATCTATGTTGGCCTCATGGGAACAATGTTGGAGTTTTGAAATCTATGCTAGAATTTGTGGGGTAGTGCTTGAATTGTTTGAAGAATGAATTTCCCATCCACTGCAATGCTGGCTTTGAGACATCCATGCTGGGTTTTGGGGAAACTTGCTAGGTTTTGCTAGAAAAATGAAAATCCAACACTGCTTGGTGTAGGTGGTTCTATAATAGTTGAGGTTATACCCCCACAAAAATCCATGAAAATGCCAAATTCGATACTTCCCAAGGCATTTTCAACATTTCCAAGCCTAAATATAGACATGACATGACTTTCTCCACTCGAGAAGTGAGAATATAATAATTTATGAGGCATTTTTTAGCCCCCAAAAGTTATGGTATGTGAGATTGTAGCTCATGGCCTATAGACCCCACATTTTATAATGAAATTCTAGCCTTAAGTTTAAGGGTGAAGTTTACAATGCCAAATAGGTTACACCATGCATTTTCTTGGTGGTGGTTCATGTACTAACACAAGAAAAATCAATACTCTATCATGTGATAAGTGTCAAAATATCAAGTAAAAATCCTAATTAACATTCCAAAAAATCATGATTACAGCTTCTTGCCCTAATGTCTTTAAAATGCTTCTAGGATTGTTCCTAGGTTTTATTTTCTTTTTGTCAAAAGCCTGAAGGTTGTTTCTTATATTGGTGGATTCTCGTAGAAGTTAAAAATCAATTTAGAAACTCATCCTTAAAGCCTTCCCAAGACTAAATGTAATATTGTTATAATGATCTATGTCATGATAATGCATGATCTCTCAATATAAGAGGAAAACCACTAATTTTAGTATGTTCTTTAATGTTGTTACCACATATGACTATTAGTGTTTCAAATGCTTGTATATGACGATATGGGTCTTTATCATTTGTACCATAGAATTGAGGAAATACTGATAAATTTTTAATCTCAACATCTTGACCAATAGGTAAAAAATGGGGGTTGTACGCNTAAAATTGTAAAAATTAATTAAATTGATTACATATGTGTGAAATCCTATTCCTAGATGTCATGGAAAATGTCAAATATACGTTATATTAGATATTATGCGTAAGAAGACAATATACCAAATGTGACATCCTATCCCCAGATGTCATGGAAAACATCAAATGTACATTATATTAGACATTATCCATAAGAAGAAAATATACCAAATGTCAAATATATATAACATTTGACATTATGTGTAAAGGAAATAATAGAGAGTGCAGAAGGAGAAAGAGAAAGAAACAAAATGCTTTATTGATATGGAATAGTCTATCTAAATCATGCTATGAGAGTGTTCTTTGGGATTTTCTTTCTTTGGCATCTATCTTGTAGAGGTAATTCAACATTGCCACCATGATTATGCCTAGCACTTGCTAGAAGGAATGGCTAGTCTAGTTCCTATCCTGCTTCACCTAGCTTTTGTGACTTACCTTTACTTGCTCTACCATGCCATGCTTGGCACAACCTCTAAACTTACGTATAAATGCCTTAGGTCAAGCCCCCAAAGGTTACCTCAAGATACATGTTTATTATTACAATGCACCCTTTTGGATCTTAATTACAATTACCCTTTCAGGCCTTGTTACGATAACAATAATACTTGTTATGTAGAGACATCATCTTCATTATACAATAGCATCATTTGGGAATGGGAATGTGACAATCTACCCCGCTTATATTTCATTTGTCCTTGAACGAGTTCACATTCACTATCTTTTCCTAGCTCCAATGTTTCTTTTATGCTCCTATGCTCAAATAGTTTGATTTCTCCTTTAAACTTGAAGTTGTTTCTTGCTTATTCTAAAAATAAGATATGTGTGAGAAAAATATATGAAAAATTAAATATTACTTTCTCAATTCTTACTTTATTTTTTATGATAATGATAAGAGTTGAATTAAAGATTTTCCAACCACCAATCACCAATCCTAACTAGGGTCACATAAGATGCAACTCGAATTTGGTTACCCAAATGAAGGCAAGGCAAATCCTTTATTCTTAACTTTTACTACCTTAGATGTTTTAATTATCTAATTAAAATATAAATTAAAAAATAAGAAAAATAATAATAGTTATCAATAAAAATAAGAGTGAGATACTTCTTGATCTTAATCAACCTTATGAATTAATGGGAGTAATTTTAATTTTTCCATAAGTGGTATATGATTAGATGGAAGGGCTTGATCTTGATTCTTCTCAACTTCTTCTTTAGAAATTAACTCTAGTAACTTGGAAGAATCAGAAATTGTACCAAATATAATTTAGTATCTCAATGAAGAATGTTGTTGATCCATCCTCATTAATCATAATACAGTAATTGGTAAACTGTGGTTCTTGATGAGCACTATTCATCAACATCATTTGTTCTTGAATTCTGGAATCTGATTTATCTATTGAAGATTCAAAGTAGAATATGCACTGGCCAATGGAATTACATGTTGAATTGATGGATACATCTTCTTCAAATTAGGTTCATTTTCCAAGGATTCCTTTACATATCCATATTTTAAGAATTGATAGATACCACTTCCAAATTTTACATTGAAGTCTCCACAAAGAATAATTGACACTGGATTAGTATAACTTAGGAATAACTTATTCTTTAATATTTCTTTTATTTACTTAATTAGATATGCTCCTTGACATAATCTAACATCTAACCATGTTGGTTTGATAATCAAATGTGTGTTGACCACACATACACATCTTCCTAATAGATGGACTTTTAGAATTACTACCAAGGCTATGTGATTTTTTCAAAATCTTGATTTTTCTTTCTTTCCCATTACTAGAAGTTCTAGAATTTCAAAAATCATATTTCCCAAAATCCATTCAAATCTTTGTATGAATTCAAACTTGGATTCTATATAAAAGATCATGCAACCATCCATGTTGTGATTTTTGCAATAAGATAGTCTATATGTCTCAAAAGAAGAACTTCCACAAGAACCTTTTTACTTGTACATACCTCTGTATCCCATCTTTCTCAAGTCTATTTGAAATTGATATAGGAATTCCCATGGCAAAACTTATTGTAGGCATAAAAAATTAGCATCCAAATCTTATAACTTTGCCAAAATGCGTGAATATTGATTTTTGTGCCAATCCAAAGCCCATAGTGGACATAGCGGATGTTGTATCTTGCCCACTAAGGATCTTGCAAGCACATTGTATGTTGCAACTTTCATTCTCATTCTTGGATTCTCTTTGGATCATTTCTCTTCATGGATATCATACACTTTGTCAAAACAATATTATGACTTTCCATGTTGTTTTGCAATATGATTTGACTATAAGATGAATTAATATACATCTTCTTGATCATTAAAGACCATTCTGTTTCATCAACTGATTCAACAAATGATTCATTGATTGATAATCAACTGATTCTTCAACTAATACATCAACTGATTAATTGATTTACTACATTATCTAATTCTTAATGACCTTTCTACCCCCCTTAAGAACACTAACTCTGGCAATGTAACTAATGACATGCCATAGAGATCTTAAGGTCCCAAAAATGTTAAATTTATTAGGCATAATTTATGATATCAAAAAATTATGAGGTGCCTAGATGATAAATCTAACCTTGCCATTAATTTTAGAAGAATGAAAAAATGTTATAAATGACTATTCATATATTGAAAAAGGATAATGTATACTTAAGTTATGTCAAAAGTAAACATTGAGGGTGTTGAGGCACTATATTGGGATAGTGTGAAAACCAATTTTTAGAGTTTCATGGGGGAGATCTGACTTCACCATTGTGTTAGAAAGGTTTAAGCCTATAGGAAAAAACTCTTCATTTACTAAAAAAGGCTTCCAAAATCAAAAGTTATGGGTTCTGAATTTTAGAACCTTTGGTGCACAAAACAGGATTTCTCAAGAGGTCACCCATTCTAGTACCTCTCCAAAGTGAGTGCGTTTAGTTACAAAATACATATCTCATGTGCATTCAATGCATCAAATTCCTTTCTTTAAAAATTTTTCCCACTTACTAAATTTTAAACTAACGATTTTTTGATGAAAATTTTGAACTCTTCATTAGTTGATGAAAAAAAATTGAAATATTTGTTAGTTGATGAAAACTTTGAAATCTCCATTGGTGGATGGGAAACTTTTTCTGTCAACAAGGCAAGGCAAGAAAAATGGTAGAAGTAGAGGCAGCACTGGCGGTAGGCTTTGGTGATGCTGGGCAGTGGGAAGTAGTGGGCGCTGGGTGATGTTTAGCATTGGGTGGCATTTAGCAGTGGGTAGCTGGGTGGTTGAGTGATGGAGGGAGCATACAGTTGTGCATGGAGACTACAAGTGGATCTAGAGAGAAGTCATTTTTCTAGCCTACATGACCTAGGTAGAGGTTGGTGTGGCTTGAGTGGCCCTAGCTGGCAAGCATGGCCCACGTAAGGGCCTATGTGACTTCAAACGAGGCCAGCGTAGCTTGCGCTAGGACTTGCATGACGCTAAGTGATCAATGAAACTCACATGAAGGGCCAATGTGGCTTGTGCAAGGACCTATGTGGCCCAGATGGAGCCTACACTCATGTTTTTAGTGAGGGTTTTTGGTAGGCCAGAGGGCACTAGGGGTTCCTATGATTAACAACATCATTAGTGCTTGTAGAGTGCTAGGGGTGCCTGTGATTTGTGACATCAATAATGTCTACAATGTGTCAAGGGTGCCTATGATTAGTAATGCCATTGGTTCTTGTGAAGTGCTAGGGATGGTTGTGATTTGTGACATTGATGATGTTCGCAGAGTGCCGGGGTGGCTGTAATCTATTATGCCATTGGTATTTGAGGATATTGTGGGGGCGAAAAATCACAATAGATTTTTTGATGATGGCAAAGGTGATGACAGTAGTAGTGGTGATGATGGAAGCCCATGTGCTATCACAAAGAAGGCATGACATAGGATAGATGATGCAGACTATGCAGACTATGCAGCAAAGCAGACTATGCAGACTATGCAGCAAAGCATAGCAATGGAGGTGATTGATGATGAGAGCAAGCGATGAATGGTGTCATGTGGTGCAATGTGAAGGAGGGTAGCACAAAGAAGAAAATGGTGGTTGCTTGGTGTCATTGGTTAGAGTGGTGGCTAGAATAGAGGTTACTCCTACTCAGCAGGAAGGCATGCACATGGCCTTACCACATAGTGAGGGTTTTGGCAATGGGGAATGTATGACATGTAGGTAGTGACATCTATAGGTGAGCAATGATAGAAGCAGGTAGGCGACGACAATAGCAAATGATGAAGGGAGGGTGCAAGAAGGCAGTAGACAAAAATGACAACATTAGGTGGTGTGACAAAGTAGGTGATGTCTAAATAGAATTACGCTATAGCTTTCACAGGTAGAGGGCGATGGCCCTCAAATAGGGGCTACACGACCTGTAGGGCCAGCACAGCTTGAGGAATTTTTTAAGGGAGGTTTTGGGTTTGAACCCACAACCTCTTGCTAAATTTTTTTAAGGGGTCAATTTTTTTTAAAATAATAATAATTTAATAATTTAATATTATTTAATGCATACAAAACAAGAAACTTTAAACATTGATATCTTTCAAATTGTAACTCCAATTGAGATGAAATTTGTACCGTTGGAATCATCTTAATAAGTACTATGCATTGGGCATAGTCTTAGGGTTCAAAAATGAAATTGGATTTTCAAGATTTTAAAAGATCCAAACTAGCTTATTCTTCCAAAATGACATTACCAAGTTGATATATGATGACTCATAAATGACTTTAAGTTACTTAGGATAGTGAGTTTCAACAAAAAAAATAAATTCAAGTCATGGTTACTAGCTTTTGGGAGAAACTTAACAATGAACTTAATCAATTAATATTTATAGTATTGAGATGGACAAGAGTTACCTAGACCAGTGTATCCTTGTCTTATGAGCATCTCATGCAATTGATGAATCTTGATGAGGCATAATTAGATTAATCAATGATATCCATGAATGAATTTTATTGGTTGGTGGGATATCTCATACATATGGTAAGTTTGGTGATGATCAATGATTTTCCCTGTGTCGTGGCTTCATGGTTCATCATCAACTTCATGTTTTAGTTGGCCCTTGGTTCTGAATGACCCTTGGGTTGTGGTTTGCTCTAATATCAATTATGACATCTTATCCCCAGATGTCATGGAAAATGTCAAATATATGTTATATTAGACATTTTATGTAATAAGATAATATACAAAATGTCAAATATATGTAACATTTGACATTATGTATAAAGGAAATAATAGAGAAAGTGCAGAAAGAAAGAAAAGAATGCTTTATTAATATGAAATAGTGTATCTAGATCATGCTCTGAGAGTGTTCCTTGGGATTTACTTCCTTTGGCATATTCCTTTAGAGGAAATCCAACATTGTCACCACTGTTAGGCCTATCACTAGCCAGAAGGAATGGCCATTCCACTTCCTGTCTCGCTTCACCTAGCTTCCATGACTTGCCTTTACCGACTCTACCATCCCATGCCTGACATGACCTCTAAGCCTAGGTATAAATGCCTTAGGTCAAATTCCCAAAGATTACCTTAAGAGACATGTCTATTATTACAATGCATCCTTTCAGGTCTTAATTACAACTATCCTTTCAAGTCTTGTTATAATAATAATAACACTTATTATGAAGAGACACCATCTTTGTTATGCAACATCATTTGGGAATGGGGACCAAATGTCAAATATATGTAACATTCAACATTATGCATAAAGGAAACAACAAAGAAAGTGCAAAGAGAGAAAGAAAAGAATGCTTTATTAATATGGAATAATGTATCTAGATCATGCTTTGGGAGTGTTCCTTGGGATTCTTTTCCTTTGACAGCTATCCCTTTAGAGGCAATCTAGCATTGCCACCATGGTTAGGCTGACAATCGACTAGAAGGGATGGCTAGTCCACTTCCTATTCTACTTCACTTGGCTTTGATGACTTACCTTTTACTAGCTTTACCACTCCATGCTAGCATGACTTCTAAGCTTGGATATAAATGCCTTAGGTCAAATCCCCAAAGGTTACGTCGAGAGACATGTTTTTTATTACAATGTGCCATTTTGCATCTTAATTACAATTGCCCTTATAGGTCTTGTTATGATAACAATAACACTTGTTATGAAGAGGCATCATCTTCATTATGTAGCAGCACCAGTTGGAAATGGGGACATTACAATCTACCCACCTTAAATTTTATTTGTACTCAAACAAGTCCACATTCACTATCTTTTCCTAGCTCCAATGCATCTTTCATGATCCTATGCTTCAATAATTTGATTTCTTCTTTGGACTTGAAGTTATTTCTTGCTTATTTTGCAAATAAGACACATGTAAGAAAAACATATGGAAATTTAAATATTACTTTCTTACTACATTTTCTAAGATAATAATAAGATGTGAATTAAAGATCTACCAACCATCAATCGCTAGTCCTAATGAGTGTCACATAAAGTGCAACTTGATCTAGTTACCCAAGTGAAGGCAGGAAAAATTCTTTATTCCCAACTTGTATTACCTTAGATATTTTACTTAACTAATTAAAATATAAATTTAAAAATAATGAAAATAATATTAATATAATTAAAAGTAAGGTTGAGATACTTCTTGATCTTGATCAACCTTATGAATTGATGCAAGTAATCATAATTCTGTGGTATATGATCAGATCGTCTTGTTTAGGATGGAAAGGCTTGATCTTGACTCTTCTCAACTTCTTCTTTAGAAATTAACTCTAGTAATTTGGTAACTTGGAAGAATCAGACATTGCACCAAATATATTCTAGAGTTTCCATGAAGAATGTTGTTGAACCATCTTCATTAATCATAGCTAAGTAATTGGTAAACTATGATTCTTGATGAGGACTATCCATCAACATCATCTATTTTTAAATTCTAGAATTTGATTTATCTATTGAAGATTCAAAGTAAGAAAAATATGCACTAGTCAATGGAATTTCATGTTGAACTAATGAGAACATCTTCTTCAAATTAGGTTCATTTTGCACGAATCCCTTTATGCATCCATATTTTAAGAATTGATAGATATCACTTCCAACCTTTGCATTGAAGTCTCCATAAAGAATAAATGGAATTGTATCCATATAACTCAGGAATAACTTTCTTGTATTTGCTTAATCAAGTATGCTCCTTGACACAATCTAACATTTGAACATGTTGGTTTAGCAACTAAATGTGTGTTAACCACACATACATATCTTCCTGATAGATTGACTATCAATGCCAGGGCTATGTGATTTTTTCAAAATCTATTCTTTCTTTCCTATCTTTTGGAGTTCTAGAATTTAAAAAAATCATATTTTCTAAACTCCATTCAAATCTTTGTACCAATTCAAACATAGCTTCTTTATAAAAGATTGTGCAACCATCCACGTTGTGATTTCTATAGTAGGCTAATTTGTATGGCTTAAAAGAAGAACTTCCACAAGAACCTTTTTGCTTATAAATACCTATGTATCCCATATTTTCCAAGTCTAGTTAGAATTGGTATAGAAATTCCCATTGCAATACTTCTTGTAGGCATCCAAGGCCGATGGTGGACATAGTAGATGTTGTTTCTCACTCGTTAAGGATCTTGCAAGCATGTTGTATGTTGCAAATTTCATTCTAATTCTTGGGCTCTCTTTTGGATCATTGCTCTTTATGGGTATCATACACCTTGTTGAAATGAGATTTTGAGTGTCCATGTTATTCTATCATATTTTTTGATTGCAAGACGAATTGATATATCTCTTCTTGATTGTTGAAGACCATTTTGTTTCATTAATTGATCATTAACTAATACATCAACTAAACTAATGCATCAACTAATTCTTAATGACCTTTCTATTCCCCTTATAACATTGACTCTAGTGGTGTACTAATGATAAGTCATAGTGATATTAAGACTATCTGCAAAGGTTAAGCATTGAATCTTAAGGTCAAAAAGGTTAAATTCATTAGTCCCAACAAGGCATAATTAATTATCTTTATGTCGTTAGTTCATGACATCACTAAATTATTAGGTACTTTGATGATAAATTTGACCTCATAATTGAGTTTAGAAGGGTGAAAAATGTTAGAAATGACTATTCATATGTTGAAAAAGGACATCGTATGCTTGAGTTTTTGCTAAAATTAAACTTTTGAGGCTTTCAAGGTACTATATTAGGCAAGGGATGAAAACCAATTTTTGGGACTCCATGAGGTAGATCTGGCTTCACCATTATGTCTGAAAGGTTGACATCTATAGGAAACAACTCTTCATTTGTTAAAAAAGGCTTCCAAAATCAAAATTTATGGCTTCTGGATTCCAGAACTTTTTGGCATGAAAAAATGAGACTTCTTGAGAGGTCACCAATTCCAGTACTACTTTAGAATTAGTGCACTTAATTACAAAATTCTTATATCTCGTGCTACCAATGTGTTAAATTATTTTTTGAAAATTTTTTCTTGCATTTGTAATTTTAATCTAATGTTTCAACAAACAAAAAACTTAAATTCTTCATCAGTTGATAGAAATTTCAAATTTTTCATCAGTTGACAAAAAAATTCAAATGTCCTATTAGTTGATAGAAAATTGGAATTCACCAGAGGTGGTAGTGATTTGTGGCTTCATTAGTTTCTACAAAGTGGTAGAGGTGGCAATGATCTATAGCACCGATGGTGTTCGCGGAGAGCCAGGGATGGTAGTGATCTATAGTGTCAATGGTGTTTGTAGAGCACCAAGGATGGTAGTGATCCATGGTGCTGACAGTGTCCATGAAGTGTTGGAGGTGGTTGTGATCTATGGTGTTGATGGTGTCCACAGAGTACTAGGGGCGGTAGTGATTAATGGTGTTGATGATGTCCACAGAGTGCCAGAGGTGACAATGATCTATAGTGTCAAAGATGTTCATAGAGCACTAGGGACAGTGATCTACAACATTAATGATGTTCATGGAGTGCTAGGGTTGACGGTGATCTACAGTGTTGATGGTATCCTTGGAGTGTTTGGGATGGCAATGATCTATGGTGTCAATGGTGTCCATGGGAACTATAAGCAATAAAAAATCATAGCGTATTTTTTGATGATAGTGGTATAAAGGGCTACAATGGTGGCACAGGGGGCAAGAATGCAGCAAGGGTTTCTGCAGAGAAGCTAACATGGCATGGATCTAGTGAGTGTTGTGGAAGGATGAGCAATGATTGTAAGGTGACAACATACTATGGGTAGTGTGTATGATAGTGTGGAAAAAAGGTAGATAGATGTGATGGCAAAGAAGTGGGTAGTGGTACCATAGATGAAGGTTTCTTTGTTAGTGCGTAGTGGAAAGGCACTTGGCGACGATGGCCAAAATAGTAACAGTAGGTGGCTAGGGTTCAATGTGCAACTATGGCACAATGACAGTGCTAGGCTTTAGTAATGACAAATCAGGATCGTGGATGGCAAGTGGCATGCAAGGGTGGAAACAAGGATTTTAGCAACCATCTGGTAGACCAACACAATGGCATAATAGTTCGGTGTTGATAGGGCCAATGTTGCCATAGGCAAGGCTTGTGCCACTATTGGTAGGCATAGTTGTCCTAGAACTAGGGGATAGGGCAACCATAGGCTCCGAACCCAAAAATTATTTTATTTATTTACATTTTTTTTATTTTTTAATTTTATTATTAATATATATATGTATGTATGTATGTATGTATGTATAATCTAAGGGGTCTGGATTTAAACCCATGACCTCTCGCTCTTTTCCCCTCCTTTTTTTATAATAATAATTTAAAAATTTAATAATGTAATATTATTTTAATGCAATTATAATGAGAAAATTTAAACATCAATATCTCTCAAACTATAAGTCTGATTGAGATGAAATTTGTACCATTGGAATCATCTCGATGAGTGCTTTGGACATAGTTATAAGATTTAAAATGAATTTGAATTCTCAAGATTTTGAAAGATCCAAACTAGCTTATTCTACTAAAATGACATTATTGGGTTGATGTATGGATGACATGATAACTTATAAATGAGTCTAAGTTGCTTAGGAAAATGAATTTCAACAAATACAATCAATTTAGGTCACGGTTACTAACTTTTTGGGAGAAAATTTAACAATTACCTTAATCAATTAATATTTATATTATTAAGATGGGTAAGAGTTACTTGGAGTGGTGTATCCTTGTCTTACCAACCTCTCTTGCAATTAATGAATATTGATGAGGTATAAGAAGATCTTCATCAGTCAATGATATCCATGAACAAATTTTGTTGGTTGGTGGGATCTATGTCTTTTGTAGATGTTTGATCCATTGTTCATAAACTCAATGGAATAGTACCTTCTACCTTAAATCTCATACATATGGTGCATCCAGTGATGATCAATGATTTTCCCTATGTCATGGCTTCATGGTTCATCATTAGATTCATGTTGTAGTCTCTCCATGGTTCTGAATGGCCCTTGGGTCATGGTTTTCTTTGATACCAATCGTGACATCCCATCTTGAATGTCATGGAAAATGTCAAATACACGTTATATTGGACATTATGTGTAAGAAGAAAATATACCAAATGTTAAATATATCTAACATTTGACATTATGCATAAAGGAAATAACAGAGAAAGTGTAAAAAGAGAATGAAAAGAATGCTTTATTGATATGGAATAGTGTATCTGGATCATGCTTTGAGAGTTTTCCTTGGGATTTTCTTCCTTTGACATCTATCCCTTTAGAGGCAATCTAGCACTACGACCATGATTAGGCCTAGAACCAATTAGAAGGAATGGCTAGTCCACTTCCTATCCTGCTTCACCTAGCTCCCATGACTTACTTTTTACTAACTCCACTACTCCATGCTGGCATGACTTCTAAGCTGAAGTATAAATACCTTAGGTCAAACCCCCAAAGGTTACCTTGAGGGTCACATCTATTATTAGAATGTGTCCTTTTAAGTCTCAATTACAACTACCCTTTTGGGTGTTGTTATGATAACAATAACACCTTTTATGTAGAGGCATCATCTATGTTATGTAGTAGCATCACTTGGGAATGGGGGCATTACACTTAGGGTACTAAATGATGAGGTAATGAGTATGGTATTTAGTGTAATCCTTGATGTGAAATTTTTAGTTGAGACATAGATTGTGTTTGGGAAGTATGCACATTAAATATTGATTGGACATTTTGAGAAATATGCATTAATGATTGGTTATTAGAATATGGTTGTTGGGGTTCTTGCAAAAATGTAGTTTGGTATGGTGCTAGTGGTTGAATAATTATGTGACTTGATGTAGGAATAGGTTGTGGATTAAAAGGAATGGTAGGTTGTGCAATTAGTTAATGAATCTAAGGAACATTAGGATAGTTCATATGTACAACAAGTTGTCCTAATTGAGAAACTATTGGAGAAATATTTGATGTGTTAAGTACTTGGGTTGAAATAGGAAGGGAGTAAGAAATTAGTTGATTAGGAAATGATGGCCATGTATGTTGGGTAGTTTGTGTCAAGGCATTTAACAAGGTTTTATAATTGGCTTGTAAATGTTGTTGACAAAAATTTTTAGAAGGGTTCTTAAGAGTATTAGAATAATACATAGCATGAACTTGTGAAAGGACAAATTGAGGACAAGAAAATGGATCAACCATTTATGTGGATAAGGAAGACATTTATTGTGTTTATGGAGTAGAACTCAATTAACTTTTATAATTAAAAATCAATGTACCAAATCCAAACTCAATAGGCATACCAACAGTCATGAAGACTTGATTGGGTTAGTGACATTAAAAAATAGTGTTGAAAATTGACTCCCACTTGTTGTAATAGTAATTAAGATATGAAGTCTATCTACTACATTAATTCTAGTGCCTATACTTGTAGGATTTTATGGATATACCTATGAGATTGGTGGTGCTTCCTACAAGAATGAACTTTGATCCTCTAAACCTATGGAGTTCTGCAATGAAGATGATTCTTTTGATAACATTGAAATCTTCTTATTTCTTTTCTTGGATATGCATGAAGAAGGGACAATATCACATACCAATCTTTGACCTTTCTCATGAATCCAAAACATAAACCTATAAATAAATAACAAGTAAAGAAGAGACAAAAGAAAAGAATTAACAAAATCAAAGTCTACTATAAAAACTATTGAGTGTGAACAAGTGCTTCATCAATCATTAGTACCTCCAAATCAATAAGAAACATCTCCACATCAATCAACATCACTTGAAATTATAATAATTATGATAGACACAAATTGATAGACTGATTCAAATATATAGAAATGGTTAAAATATGAAAAACCAAAAAATCAAACAAATTTTAAATCTATAAAATATCACCATAACCCACAGCAATCACAATAGCATTAAAATGTTATGATCTTTGTTTAGTAGTACTTATGCTATAGAACATAAAAAACAATCAAGTAGAGGACCACATGTTATGTGAGGGTAAGATGTGAGAATTATGATGAAGAACAGTTAACATTAATTCACTCTAAAAAAGAAACAAACATTATCATTTAGTCATTCAATCTCAAGAATAATCTCATTACAAAAAATCATTAACAAACTTCAATTCTATATCTACAAGTTCTCTAAATATTTATCTCTCTATTTTCTTTGTGTATTCCTCCTTATTTATCTTTCTTATATTTCCTATATAGTTCTTCTTTAAACCAGTGCAAAAATGACTTGGATTAATGGTTATAATGACTTTTGAGTAATGACTATGATCAGATGCAAGTCACAACTAGGTTGCAAGTCCTTGTCCAAAGAACAACCACCAAGTTAATCAATTGCTATGAGCTACTACAATTAGCAGTCTTAGTCAACCATTTCCAATAATTGATTATTCAAATCCAAAAAGTTAAATAGTTGAACTAAGTAAGAAACATTTATAATGACTGTGATAGGGGTGTGAGTTGTAGGAACTTGTACTGGTGGATTCACTTTTCTATTAGAAATTAAATCACAGATGCCTATGAATGGCATCTAAAGAAAACTTTGTGCAGTGAGCTCATGTGCGTTGCATGAGCTTGTAGTACCTTGTCCAACTTAGATATAGCTTTTGTGCTATCACCATCTCCATTTAAAGCTAATACCACTTACACTTTAGTCCTCTAATGTTGGAATTTGACTCTTGATAACTATAGGATTGGCATTGTTTACCTGATGAGTTGAAAACTAATTAGAAATCATATTAGGAGTTAAGACTTTGAGCTACAGGTAGCTGCAAGTTGCATGAGCTCCCAATTGCCTAGCCAAGCCTACAAAATAGAGGAACAAGGTGCAAGGAACATCAATTAATTTCTAACAATCCTTCCTTAAACAAGCTTTACACAAGCTCTCCTTGGTCTTCTCTTGCTTACTTCTTGCTTGTTATTTCTCTCTTTGTGACCAAGCATGAACACAAAACATAATTATAAATATTCAAAAATCCCAAGAACATTTTCCAAATGGCTCTCTAGAAGTTTCCCACATGGATCTTACCTTCCCTAGATATTTCCCATCAAAATTACCATGTTGGAGCTTCATAGAATTAAATGAGACATCTCTTGGTCTTTTTAGATGTCTTCATATTAATTTTGAATGTTGTTAAGGAATCTTACATGAGTATGAGATGTTTTCTCTAAGGACAAGACATCTCCCTACTATCAAAAACATCTTTCCAGTGTCCAAGAGATCTTCTTAGGATCCAAGACATCTTGTGCAAAACATCTCCTCATCTGCAAGACATGTTCTCTGAGAAGACTATAATTTGATCAAGATGTCTTTTCTGACTCTAAAACATGTTCTTTAAAAACTCATGTCTTCATGAAGATATTTTATAGACTTGCAAAATGTCTTCCTAGAGCTAAAAACCTAAAAAAGCCACTTGTAGGGAAAATCATAAGGGAATTGTGAGAGATATCCCTACACCATCTCTTCCACCCTTTAAAAAGAGAACTTAGGTGAATAATGGAGTAGGGGTAGAATGAATTCCTCATTCAAAAAGTTTGGTTTATGGATCCATATAGCATGATTAGCATATTGGTCCTCCCTATGGACCAAGTACTCATACCTCTTCACTTCCTAACTACTTGAATCTTTCCTCCACTTGAGTATTGATTAGAGTGGTAGTTTCTCTAAAATTAGAGTAGTAGGTTTTCTAATTATTAGAGTAGTTGCTCCCAAGCCTATAAATATAGTGCCTAGGCGCACAATTTAGGGAGGAAGTCTTAGAAGGAAGTCTTTTAAGGGAAGTATTTTAGAAGTCTTTTAGGAGTCAAGTAGCGAAACTTTTGTAGTTAGAGTATTTTCCAAGTGCCTGCAGTAGGAGGTCTAAGTGTGGATAGATCTTTATTCAAGCATTGTGTACCTGAGTACACCTTGTGTATGACAATAAAGACGAGCTCTTGGATTCATCCTTGCAACACTTAAGATTTGTTTTCTTACTCATTTCCTTTATTTTATTTTCTTCTACATTTATTTTATTTTATTATCTTATTTTATTTTATGCACTTTACATTTCTATTATTAGCACATAGTATGATCACTTCAAGCATGCATGTAACACTTGGTAACCCAGTAACAATTAGCGTTTGGTAATCCCAGTAGTGTTGTGTTGGTTCAGGATGTGTATAGCAAGTCAAAATGAATACTGGTGTTAGGATTAGTTTAAATCCTAGTTAATAAGTAGTTAAGTTAAATTAGTCACTTAGTTATCTCTCTCTCTCCTCCCTTATTAGCAGCAGGACATAAAAATATAAAAGCTATAAAAATCATATGCCACAATCTTACTTAACCATACAATTGTAACATACAAGTAAGTTTGGGAAGACAATGATCAACCAACCCGTCCTTATTCCACAAAGGTGCATAGGCACTTAGTCCTTGGAATTCGATCGGATCGTGTGTGAAACGCTTGTATTTGTATGGTTGAGCATAGGGGTACCTTGCCACTCATCATTGGTGCCATTGCCAGGGACTTAGTTGTTTGTGCGCTAACTAGAACATAGGAAATTATTCACATTGTTGGAACGAATCCTTAGGGTTGATTGAGAAAATAATAAATAAGAGTACATTGCACACTGAATAGAAAAATATATCTCATTCTTTGTATGAAAGCACCTCACCACCTAGGTCTAAAATAGGAAACAATCAGCGACGTAATACACATGATGTTGATCTACCAGTCCCTCAACAAGTTCGAGTGGTATATATTCATCTTGATGAGTATATACCAGACTTTACCTTTATCCTCCATCAAGATGAACAACTGCATTGGCGAGACTTAGAAGGTAACATAGTGTTACCTCCCGATTGTTCATTCCTGAGCATGCTTCTTTGTGCTCTCACACGAATTAGCATGCCGCACTTACATGCAGAATACATTGTGCAAGACCATGAATTTAGAGAATACCATCCCACAGAGGCACAACTTCAAAAGGACTTGCAACAGGAGAGACATCATAAGTCTTTGAAGGGTAAGTGGTCCCAAGATGCCCCACATGTCTTAAGGGAAAATGAGGGTGGTGAACCTACCTCAGGTAGTTGACCACCAACGATGTTCCTTCCCTTGACTTTGGTCAAGGGGTTGTGTATCAGGACCTTCATTCCACTATTCATAACCCAGGTCCTGATACCCATAGGCACAAAGGATCTAAAAAAGGTACACGAACTCATGATAAAGGTGGACATTCTGATCACAATCATGATTGGGGCCAAGACCACAGAAGAGAAGGTAGCAGACACCGTCATGGTGACGTTTCTCCTTCTTCTTCACCTTCATAATCTTCTTCACCCTCTTCTTCAATATCCAAATGTGGTCATAAAGAAAAATACTATGGAGATAAAGGTAGGAAAAGTGGAAGTCATAGATGAAATAGCCATAAAAGGGGACAAGGACACTCTAGAGAATCATGACATAGAAGAAGGGAGAGTAGGGAACAATGTAGGCATCATAGACGCATGGACAAGACGATCACGATGAACCCCTACTCGCTACTTGAAGTATGTTAGACATAACTGAGGCTATTTGAATTCCAACAAGGCACCCGAAAGATAGTAGGATTAAGAGATTATATATGAACAATATCCCAAGATTTGATGGGAGATATAATGTTGATCCTTAGAATCATTTACAAGCATTCCATGATGTGTGTGCCTTACGAAATATAGAGAATGAATGACAAAAACTTAAGTTGTTTCCATGGACACTAGTTAAAGAAGCGAAAAGCTAGTACCATTCTTTAGAACCAGAATGCACTCGTAGGTGGAGTACTATGTTAGAACTATTTAATGAGAAGTACCAAACGTATTCCCGAGTGTCTAACTTGCGAAGGAAAATCCAAGGTTGGAAACAAGGGGGACATGAACTCTCGGATGCTACCATGGGCTGATATTATGCATTGTTACATCATTGTTCTAGCCATGATTATTCTCAAAGGGATCAACTATGCCATCTCGTGGATGGGCTTAGGCATGAAACGAGAAGAACCCTTGGGACTTATGCCCAAGGGAAACTATTCGAGCTTAGGTTCCATCAAATTTAAAGACTATTGGAGCAAGTTGCTAAGGAAGAAGGTGAGCTACGGAAGAGAGAAAGTGTGGAAGAGTATAACCGAGATCCTTCACTCTAGAAGAGGGGAGTAAGATTTTGTGAGGATGAAGAAGAGTCACCACTCGAAGAGATGGTGAATAGGAAAAATTTGCCTATCCAAAAGATGACATCAGAAGTTTCGGAAAAGGTAGACCAAATATGGGATTCCCTAAATAATAGATTTCAAATTGTTCTTAAAATAGTAGAGGAGTCTAGAGAGCAAGGTAGTGATTGCAAAAAAAGAAAAAAGAGAGAAGTTGAACATGCATGGAGCAAGGGTAAGGGAAAAGTTACCATCATTGAAGAGTTTGTGGATTAGGAAACAGAAAATGATAGTGGATGTGAGATATGTTAATATGACCATCCTAAGGGATGTTTCCCTGTAATCTCACATTTGTAAGAGTGTGAGGTGTATGCACTCAATCCACGATTAAACAAAAGGCAAACACCTCGAAGGTTACCTTAACCTCAAGGTAACCCAAGGCAGTTCCACCAATCCTTAACATATTATCCCAGTGGAACTCCACCACAACTGATTGAGCAATATCAATAGTGGTAGCACCCATAATCATGGGGATTGCCACCATCAAGGCAACAGTATCCTTATTGGTAACTTGACCCGTATGGATATTACGTGTAGTAGCCAATCTCCCCACATGACTCTTCTGGTCATGTCACTCCTCAACCTTACTACCAAGCCTGCGAGTATTATGAGACTCCCTCTTCTAGAGGTGATATTCCACAAGCATATCATCCTTCTTGTCTAGCTACATGTCTTCCACCAATAGCTCCATTACCACCTACTCCCACGATGCAAGGTGAAATCCCTACCCAGCTACAGCAACGTAACGCCACGAGGGCTATTAACTCTTAACCTAATGTTGGTTCCAACAACCACAGGAAGAAAAGACATTTCTTTAGAACCAATAGTCCAACCAAGCCCTTGCAATCACAAGTGGCTGATTTCTTATATGCCTCAGTATCAATCAAAACTTTGGAGCCCCCTTCAACCCAATCACCACACTCAACACATACGGTCATTCTAACACATGCCGTCACCGATTACATCAAAGTTGGCCACCTTCCCAGGAAATTCTCTAATCCTGGGAGTCCTCTAATATACTTACAAATCATTAGAAATGCATCGTGCAAGGCTCTTTTGGATTTAGGTTTCGATGTCAATTTGATTTCTCAAGAAATGTACAAGGCCTGGAACCTACTTCCATTAAAAAAGAGCAACATCCATTTAGAGTTGTCTGACCAGTCCATCACTATTCCATTGGGATTAGTGGAAGACATTGTTACCATTGTTTGTGGGTGGTCATAGCCAGTTGACTTCCTAGTGATTTGGGTAACCAATGATAGGGGGAACTTCCCAATCATAATGGAAAGAGCATGGCTAAGCACCATCGACGCATGCCTAGGAATCCGTGATCTTTCCCTAGAAATATCAAAGGAAAATATATTCAAAAAGATCAAGAAGAAGAAAGTTCCATGCATTGCATATAGTGAAACAGGGTGTAATTGCATGCAGAGGTCATGGTTTGTGCAAAGTTTAACATTGCCTGCATGTAATTAGTGTGCACAAGTGATCAACATACAAAGATGCCTGTATGCAGTAACCACACAATAGGAAGACACCCAGTGGCTGATAGCTAATCAAGAAAGTAGTTCACTTATATGCATGGAACCAAATGCGGGTTTGACTTGTGCTTACATCAATTGCATAGATGTATTAGAGCAAGTCCACCACCAACTTCCAAGTCTTAACCTTGAAAATGTCAACTAGGGGAAGTTGGAAATCCCTAAGAAATTTAAGTAGGAGCCCCTTAAGTTGAAACCATTGCCCACCGGTATGGAATACACATTCCCTAAAAATGGAAAACTGATGATTATCAATGCTAAGCTTCCTCCTCAACAGAAAGAAGAACTACTGAAGGTAATCAATAGATGGTCAAAAACCTTAGCTTGGTCATATCCCGAATTAACTAGAATAGATCCTAGGATATGCCAACATAGGATTTACACTGACCCCTCCATGAAGCCTTGAAGAAAACTACAGAGGCATCTGAACCCAAAGCTAAAGCAAGTAGTCAAGGAAGAAATTGAACAGCTTCTCAAGGCTGGGTTCATATACCCCATTGCTAATAGCGAATGGGTTAGCCCCTTATTTATTATGCCTAAAAAGGGAGGAAAATGGAGGGTGTGCATAGATTTTAGGCTACTAAATATGGCAACATTCAAATATCACTTTCCATTGCCATTTGTTGACCAAGTCTTAGACACCATTGCAGGGCATCACTACTACAATTTTCTAGATGGATATAACAGATATAATCAAATACAAATAGCCCCAGAAGACCAAGCCAAGACTACATTCACCAGTCCTTGGGGAACATTTGAATACAAATAGATGTCGTTTGTCTTGTGCAATGCCCCTTCAACATTTCAACAACTAGTTCTAGGCATCTTCCAATAGCATATAGGAAATGGTGTGGACGTCTTTATGGACAACTTCTCTACTTATGGAGCAAACTGTGATCAAGCCTTGGATCGGTTGGAGCAAGTGTTGAAAATATGTGTAGAAACAAATTTGAGGCTCAACTGGTACAAAAGCCATTTGATAGTCCAAGAAGGTGTAGTACTTGGACACAAAATCTCACACATAGGGATAGAGATAGAACCTGAGAAAATCAAAATTATCCAAGGAATTACTTGTCAACTGGAAACTGCTAAAGATATTTGGTCATTCCTTGGACATACTGGCTACTATAGGAGATTTATTGAGAACTTTTCAATGGTTGCCAAATCATTGGTGGAATTAATGAAAAAGGACATACTTTTTGAGTGGACCAGGGAATGCAAATTAGCTTTTCAAACTCTGAAATAGAAGCTAGTAGAAACACCCATTCTACAAGCTCCTAACTAGTCTAAACCATTCCATATCATGATTGATGCATCCAACTATGCTTTAGGAGCTGTACTTACATAGTTAGATGACTAGAAGTGTCCTTATTACATCCACTATGCAAGTAGAAGTATCGCTGGTGCACAACTTAACTACACTACCATAGAGAAAGAGTTAATGGCTGTAGTGTTTGCACTAGAAAAGTTTAGA
>MNCI01013139.1:86223-98754 GCA_015680685.1 Gnetum montanum
CCCAACAAACACCACAAGAGTTAAACCTTAAGAAGAAACAATAGTTTCTTTTCTGAGCCAAGTACTTTATGGAGATCAATGGGCAACTTTACAAAGTGTGTCTTGATGGCTTGGTTTGATGGTGTGTTTTCGATATAGATCAACTGTGAGTTCTCCAAGATGCTCATGAGGGTCATTGTGGGGGTCATTATGCTGGGAGATGAACAACCATCAAGATCCTACTTGCAGGATATTATTGGCCTACATTATTTTGGGACACCCATCGTTTTCTCCAATCTTGTGTGCACTGTCAACGTGATGGGGAAATAACTGCTAGAATGGAGGGTCCACAACAATGGATTCAACTGTTAGAACCCTTCGACATTTTGGGAATTGATTTTATGGGGCCGATTACACCAATGTCCAATGGAAAAGCCTATATCATTGTTACTATTGATTACCTAACTAAATTGGCAGAAGTAGCTACGATTAAGGATTGTACATCATCTACAACTACATGATTTGTTCAACAAAAAATCATAAATAGGTTTGGTATGCCTCGTGTACTTATTTCAGATAATGGTACCCACTTCACAGGTGCAACTTTTTAGAAATTAATGCAACACTTACGGTTTGAGCATAAATTGACTACACCATACCACCCCTAAGTAAACGGTCAAGTAGAAGTCACCAATAGGGAGATTATGAAGATATTGACAAGAACTATTAGCAAGTTTAGGCGAGACTGGAGCACTAAACTGAACGATGCTCTTTGGGCATACCACTCCACATGGAAACTCCCTATAGGCTACTCTCCCTATGAGTTAGTGTATGGTAAATTACCAATGCTTCCCATTCAAACTAAGCTCCATACACTATCCATGACATGTGACCTCAACCTTGACCTTGATGTAACATAGAAACAATGGTTAGTAACCCTTAGCTTGCTAGATGAAAATTGACTAGCTGCCTTGTCATCTAACGAGTTGCACAAGGCATTCAATAAAAAACATCATGACCTAAGGATTAGGAAAGTTAAATATCAATTGGGAGATAAAGTTCTCTACTGGAATCCCACACATGTGCTACAACGTACTAAATTTCAAACACTATGGGAAGGACCTTATATTATATATGCAAATTTTCCTTTAGGGGCCATGATAATATACAAACTTGAGAGCCCAGACAAGAAACTATTGGTCAACGTACAACAAACCAAACCTTTCCATGAGCTTAGGACAACTAGTACACATGCTACCTCTCTTGGTGGACAGCCTTGCTCACTATTTTGGATCTCGTCCTTCCAACCTAGTCATGGGGAAGATGGCCACCTATGCTAACCATTCTAGGCCCTCAGTTCTTTTTGAATGTTTGTTTTACACATTCTTTCAAATTTTCTTATTTTTGTTTTACACCATCATTCATGTTTTTATTGTTTCTTTGTTTGCTTGATTTACTTTTATTCATCATATAATAAGTGCTCATGATGCTGGATTGAATTATATCATATTGATTGCTAATGTTTAGTTTTTACCTTTGAATTATGATGCTGATATTAAGGTATGGTTCTTTTGGTAAAAAGGGCAATGAGTCCACGCCATCCACTCATCCATACAACTCTATGGTCTCCTTTGGCTTGGAACTATATAGTCTCTCTTTTTCTAAGTAAACTTTTAATGAATCGGTGACTGGGCATTTTTCAAACCAAGGAAAGAATCAAAGGATGAAAAGGGTGTGACTTCAAGGGGATTCTATGCATTTGTGTTGGCCATTCTCTTGGGTGCTTGGATGCTTTTTCTTATGTTTTCCACCATTCTGACATTGTTCAAAAATTAGGAAGTTGAGTGAATAAAAATAAGTCTTTACATGGTGTGGTTCTCATGCAAAAAAAAAAAAAAAAAGAGAGAGTGAGAATTCAAAGCATACCCCTTAGACATAATAAAGTAATATGGGCTACAAGCATTGATTATGGAATTGGAAAGACATGTTACCCATGCCTGAAGGTTTCCTCTAACTAAGGCCCTTTCTCGCTTCCTAGTTCTCCATCTCGCTCTCCTCGGAATGGTGGTGACTCTTTGTGGAAGCATTCTTGTTGCTTCAAGTGGATGGATTGGCCAAGTGTGTTGATGTGAGGTCACTGGATGTGGTTTTTTTAAGTCTAGATTTGGGATGAGTTCTACTTAGTCACATTAACCATAAAATACACAAGGGGCTTTACACAACCTTGTTCTTGGGATTCCATTTCATTCTCTCCTCTCCCTCTTTATTCCCATTTTCCACCTCATTGCTGGTTTTATCATTAGTCCATTCTGGGTTGATGCATTATTTTGCTTTGTTGAATTCTTGTGGGTAATTTTTTAACTCTTGTTTCCAAATGACATTCCTAGAGCCTATGGACTCTTTGGTTTGTGGGTTTGTCAAGGCATAAAAGGCATGAGCCTGCTTAGGGGAGGACCCACTAGCATTTCTTTTTGGTGCAATTTTTAACTTCTTTTCCTTAAACATTTCCTGCAATCAATCATTTCTTGTTTCATCCCCATCCATGACATCCATTTTATTGGTGTTGTCGTTGATATTTTTTTCCATCTTTCTTGTTTTTCATATTTTTCCATCTTATAGCTATCAGAGGTTCGCTCTTAGTCATGGGGGCCCTGGAAAATTTTTTTCAATTTTCTCTATTTTACTATTCACCTAACCCCTACACCTTGGGTAGTCACCTATGATAAATTTCTGAACCAATTTTTGCCACAACCACAACTTAGCCAATGCGCTTCATATTGAGGCAAGAACTGCATTATGGTTTATCTGTCCTTACTCATTTGTGACTATGTTGTGTGTGTAGATGGTGATCATAAAAACAATGGACTGGGCTTGGAGAAAGCACTCAAGATGGACTAGAACTGGAACATTTACGAAAGGAGCAAGTTTGGTGGTGTGGCTATGGATAAATAATAGAAGGTACAATCTTAGCATTGGCGGAAACACACTTCATTTTCTTTCTCTCTCTTTCTCTACAAGCTGCTAAATAAAGGCTTGGATGTCATTTATGTATGAGTGTTCACCACAATGGTCATGAACACTAATGTTGTAATATGCTTATTGATCGGTTCACTAGGCACGTTGAGTCTGTAATTCCATTCCACCATGAGTTGTCAATTAGTCAATAATCCCGTATCTTCCCAATATTTTGTAAGGAACTCAAGGACAAGTTTTCATTTAGTTGTGGGGGTATGATTAGAGTGGTAGTTTCTCTAAAATTAGAGTGGAAAATTTTCTAATTATTAGAGTAGTTGCTTCCAAGCCTATAAATACAGTGCCCAGGTGCATAATTTAGGGAGGAATTCTTGGAAGGAAGTCTTTCAAGGGAAGTCTTTTAAAAGTATTTTAGGAGTCAAGTAGCAAAACTTTTGTAGTTAGAGTATTTTCCATGTGCTCTAAGTGTGGATAGATCTTTATTCGAGCATTGTGTACCTGAGCACACCTTGTGTATGGCAATAAAGACGAGCTCTTGGATTCATCCTTGCAGCACTTGAGATTTGTTTTCTTACTCATTTCATTTATTTTATTTTCTTCTCCATTTATTTTATTTTATTTTATGCACTTTACATTTTTGTTATTAGCACACATAGTACGATCACTTTGAGCATGTGTGTAACACTTGGTAACCCAATAACAATTAGCGTTTGGTAATCCCAGTAGTGTTGCGTTGGTTCAGGATGTGTACGGCAAGTGAGAACGGATACTGGTGTTAGGATTAGTTTAAAGCCAAGTTAATCAGTAGTTAAGTTAAATTGGTCACTTATTTATCTCTCTCTCTCCTCCCTTATTAGTAGTAGGACATAAAAACATAAAAGCTATAAAAATCATATGCCTCAAGTTTACTTAACCATACAATCGTGACATACAAGTAAGTTTGGAAAGACAACGATCAACCAACCCATACTTGTTCCACAAAGGCGCATAGGCACTTAGTCCTTGGAATTTGACTAGATCGTGCATGAAATATTTGTATTCATATGGTTGAGCGTAAGGGTACCTCACCGCTCATCAAGTATGATTGCCTTCCTCTCCATTAAAGGCTTGGATTAGTCAATAACCGTCTTCAACTCATTGATGCTACCTTGAATGGTCTCATCATTAGTAGATCCATGATAATGCACAAGATCTACAACATAAAAGACAAAAACCATACTAACATCATTGGTTAAGTTAATTTTAAAAGCATTATAATTTTGGTCATGATTATGAAAGGATCTATCTTGTTGGCTTTCAACTTTGAGAAGTTTACGCCTCAAACTCTTTTTTTCAATTGCACTCAAACCAAGTTACCTATAGTAAAATTAGACTTTATTTTATCCTCATTCCTCTTGAGGATCTCTCTTCAGCCTTCTTCTTAAGATTTAATTTTACTTGTATATGGAGATCCTTCATCTTTTGCATAAAATCAACATTAAGTTGACCTTCACCATCAAATCTCTTTAAAGTATCCACCATATTTGGATAAAATTCATAATTCACCTCAAATGGGCTTTTGCTAATAGTAATATGAAAAACATTATTGTATGAAAGTTCAACATGGCACAACACATTTTCCCACCTATTTGCTGTCCATCAGACAAACATCACAATATGCTTAGCAAGGATTTATTCATCACCTTTGTTTAGCCATAAGATTTTGGATGATATGCTTAAGAGAAATTCAAATTTATCCCTAAAAGTTTCCAAAGGGACCTACAAAAATGACTTGTGAACTTAGAGTCATCGCCACTAACAATATTTAATGGAATACCATACAATGTAACAACATGCTATAAAAATAAATTTGCCACATAAGAAGCACCACTTACCTTCTTACATAGAATAAAATGTATCATCTTAGAAAACCTATTTACAATAAAAAAAATTGCATTGTTTCCACTCTTGGTCTTTGGAATATCACTCACAAAATCCATAGACATACTTTTCCATGGATCTTTGGGAATTTTAAAAGGCATATAGTGTCCATCCATACCTTTAACTCCTTTGAACTTTTGACATGTCAAGCATTCCTTCATAAATGTTGAAACTTCTATTGTCATACCAGGAAAAAAATAGTCCTTACCCACAAGTTCCAATGTTTTATTCTTGTCCATGTGACCTACCATGCCACTATAATGCTTTTCAAATAAAATCTTTTTCCTAAAATCACAATTGGAAATACATACCTTTCCCTTATTAAATAATAGTTCATCTTGAATATGATAGTCCCTCCATTAGTCTATGCTACTTATTAATGGCTCTTTGAGGCTCCTCCACACTTACCTAAAATCATCATAATTCTCATACAAAGAAGCAAAATCACCCATACCTTCCACATGAGGTACGCTAAAATTAATCACATGCACCTTGGATAATGCATCAATCACTACATTGGCTTTCCTACTTTTGTTCTTCAACACAAAATTGAACTCTGATAACTATGTAATCCATTTCATGTGCTTTACACTAAATTTTTTTTGTGAGTTTATAAATTAAAGTGCTTTGTGGTCCATCATCAAAGTGAACTTCTTAGGCAATAAGTAATGACTTCAATGCTTGATTTCCTAAAGAATAGTATACAATTCCTTCATATATATGCTATAGTTTTTCCTTGACTCATTCAAATTTTTAAAAAATAAAGAAACATGCCTACCTTCTTCTAAAAGTAGCCCACCAATGGCAAGTCCACTTGCATCCACCTTCACTTGAAAAAAATTCTTAAAATCTAGAATTACAAGCACTAGTTCATTAGTAATTTTTTCTTTCAATAAGACAAAGCTTCCTTGGGTTTTATTTTCCCACCTAAAATTTTTATTTTTCTTCAACAAAGTAAACATAGGCCATGAAATAAGACTAAAATTTTGGATGAACCATCTATAAAAATATGCTAAATCAAGTAATGATCTTAACTTCCCAACATTATTAGGAGTTATCCAATCCTTAATAGCCTTTACCTTGGTAGCTTCCATATGAATTTGGTTTTTAGAAATCAAATGTTCTAAATATGTGATTTTCCTTTTGTAAAAATGACTTTTTTTCACATTGATCACCAGCTATACCTTCTATAACTTAAGACACACCATTCTCAAGTGATCCAAGTGCTCTTCCTCATTAGATCTATACACCAAAAGATTTTCAAAAAAGATAATACAACACTTACCAATTAAGTTCTTCAATACATCATGCATCAATCTCATAAATTTAGCAAGTACATTCATGGGCTTAAATTGGATCACAAACCACTCAAAATATCCATCTACTGTCTTTAAAGCTATCTTCCATTAATCTCTAGGCTTGGTTTTGATTTGATAGTAACCATTCTTTAAATTAATTTTGTTAAAGATCCTTGCATTTCTAAGAACATCAAGGATATCATTCATCCTTGGAATAGGAAACCAATACCTTACTATTATCTTGTTCACTTCCCTAGAATCAATGCATATCCTCCATAAATTGTTGTTATTCTTTAGCACTAGCACTACTAGAGCTACATAAGGTAAAATGGATTATCTCAAGAAGCCATTTGAAATTAACTTCTCTACTTGCTTTTGCAATTTAGGCTGCTGATTCAGTGCCATTTGATAAGCTCTCTTATTTGGAATGGTAGCATTAGAGATGAAGTCAATATGATGCTATATATTTTTTGTTGAAGGAAATTTATTTAATTCCCTTTGAAATACCTTAAAATTTTTTTCCTTCAAGCCTAGCATACTTGTAGGAAGTTTAACCTATACATAATCATGGTTTGTAGCAACTATTATCATAACAACAAAACCAAAACCAAATTTATCATGTTCCTTAATATATTTCCTCTCTTCTAGAAGCATTAAGAGATAATTAATTAAGCTTTGATACCTCGCTTGTTTAGCTATCATAGGAATCAACTCATGAATTCTATCAGATGTAGCTACATTCCATATATTTCTTGCTCCATTGAACTAAGCAGCATTATCAAAATTTTAATGTCTACCAAGAATTACATTAGTACAATCTATTGGAATTTCATCACACTTTACAACCTCATGAAAATCTCTAATTCTAAATTTCAAAGTACATTGTTCCCTCACCTCTTGAGAAAAAACTCTACATAACCAATGCACTTTATAGGCTTTTAGATGAGAATTAGTTACAAACTACAGTCTAGGAATAGCCCTAGAAAAAAATAACATTTTCTTGGGCTATCCCATCAATTAAAACATGAATTCATTCCCCACTAAGAAAGCAATTTTCCATTAGGATGAGCTCCTTTATTTACATTCCTCATGAATGTACAAGAAGTTAATTCAAAAACATCTTCAATTTTTGCAACATTAGGATTACCTCTTTGAAGATCTTGGCTTGATGTCTCCTTCATCTTCATGGTTTGCACATCATTTCCCTTGGCTACCTTGTGAAGTGGAAATTTCCATTCCTTGTGTTCTGATTCTCCATACTTGAAGCACTAAATTTTTGATGAGTTGTTTCCTTGACCCTTACCTGCCTTGCCTCCCTTACCTTGGTTTTTTTTACTTTATCCTTCTCATCATCTCTTTTAATCTTCTTATCATGACTATCATACTTGTCTTTAGATTTGGGCTTGAATTCCTTCTAAGATTTGTATCCCTTCTTCTTCTCCTTGGAAGTTTGTTTGCTCCTATCTCTAAATCCACTTAATTTCTTCTTAGCCTTTAGTGTCAAATCATAAGCCTCATTAAGAGTTTATGACCCATAAAAAGATAACTCTTCCTAGTACATAATTTTAGAACCTCCTAAAAAGATTAAAGCCTATTTATATTTTTCCCAGTTTATCTTAGCATGATGGAATATATCACAAAATTTGATGTAGAATTCTTTGACATCCTTGTTATCTTACCTTAGGAAGTTCAACTTCATAATGGTTTCTTACCTTTGAAAAGACTATTCAAATTTTCTTTTCAACCTATATTTCATCAAATCCCAATCTTTGATGGATTAACTATTTTATATTTCATAATCCTAGGACTTCTTTTCCATCCAAGGAGAAGTCATACCTTCTAATCTGGATTTAGCAATAGGTACCCTCAAGTTAAATGATACCTCTTTTAGTTGGAAATGCTTTTCAAGTACCTTAAGCCAACTTGCAAAAGCATTAGTGCCATATACACTATTAAAAATCTTTAAATCCACATACTAGAGTTTAGCAGCATTTGTGAATGCTCTAGCAAGCCTTTCCTCATCTTCCTTATGAAGCTTGCCTAGAAAAGAAGTGTTTAAAATCATTGAAACCCTTGTATTTCTTATTTAAAGAATAGGATTTTTTTCCTATTTCCTTGGATGATGGGTTCCTACACTCTTATAGCTGGATTATCCTTCCTCTTCATTTTCTTTGTCTCCACGTGGTTGTAAAAATTGTTCATATGAACATGCATGCTATTCACCTTCATGTGTCTAGATATGGCTAGGATCGACATTCTTGTCTACCTTTACATTTATTTTATCTAATCAAACAACCATAATCTAGAAGGTAGACTTCATGCTCTCCATGTCTTGATTTAGGGCTTGCACTTATTTCTTCTTGGTTGTCATCTAAACTTCATAAAATTGTTAACTAATTTCCAAGAAATAATTAACACAAATATAAGCTCCAAAGCTCCAATACCAATAATGTTGGAGTAGGTTTAATCCTTAAGATTTCACCTTTAAACCACTAAATCTAGATAATATGAAAGATAAACCAAATTGCTAGAAAAATAAGAAAACTAGCTATCTTTAATTATTATATGAGAAGATTATAATATAATGGATACTAAATTCAAGAATCCAAGATACTCTCATACACTCACACTATTATAGAGCTTGAGGCTCTACAATCTTACAAGATTGATCTCAATGTAAGGCACAAACTCCAAATTAGATCTTACATATAGATATGTAATCTAACCTAAGAGGCAAATATTTTGAGCCAAGATCACTCACACACTTGGCTCTAAATATGCATCTAGACACATGGAATTCATCTTCCAACTTTCTTCTCACCTCTCTCTAGGTTTTGGGATGTTTTCTCCCTTGCACAAGCTCTCCTTGGTTTTCTCTTGCTTGCTTGTTCTCTTCTTGTGATTAAGCATGGACATAAAACATAATTATAAAGATCCAAATATCCTAGGAACCTTTCAAAAATAGTTCTCTAGAAGTTTTTCACATGGATCTTTCTTTCCCTAGATATTTTCCATTAAAATTATGACATTGGAGCTTCATCAGATCAAACAAGACATCTCTTGACCTTCCCAAAAATCTCCTTGTTAATTTTGGATGTTGTTGAGATGTCTCACATGAGTATGAGACATATTCCTTGAGGACAATATGTCTCCCTAATGTGCAAGACATCTTTCCAATGTCCAAGATGCCTTATTGGGGTTCAAAACATCTTGTGCAATACGTCTCCTCATCTACCAGACATCTTATTTGAGAAGACTACAATTTAGCCAAGATGTCTTCTCTAAACTTGAAACATATCCTATAAAACATTAAGTCTCCATCAAGATATTTTGTAGACTTTCAAGATGTCTTCATAGAGCTAGAAACTTGCAAAAACAACTTGTAGGAAAAAGGTATATGGGAATTGGAAGAGGTTTCCCTACATCACTGTAGCTTGTAGTGACTTGTAGTCCTAACTATGACTAGCTATAACTTGCAGTAGTTTGTAGTTGCCTACCTATCTCCACAAAATACTTTCAAAATACTTATGATACATTTGAAATTCCTACCATGGATTTTGTAATATCTCTAAGTAACATTGAGGAAAACAATACATGTGGAGGGTGAGGTGATGTCCTAATCATCTCCCTCCTCCTTAAAAATATTATTCCTGATAATATCTCATAAGCTAGAAGACACAATGCCCACATGACTCAAGGTTGTTAGACTTAATGTCATAATTCTCATGACTTTATGCATAAAAAAGATTACAAGAATAATCATCATACTTGATTAAAATGCTTAAGGTTTTTGTTTTAAGCTTGCCTTACTATTTGAGGCTTATCCTCATGCTCCGTCATGCTTCAAATAATGCATCATCTTCTTGGAATTTCTTATTTGCATCCTTACGATGGTTCAACCCTGCATAAATATCCAATAAAAATATGAAAAAAGATACATTATTATTCATCAATGAGAAAGGATTTAAAAGCTTATTAATTTTTAATGATAATTTTTCACCTTTAGCTAATGGAATGCTCTTATGCTTTAAGCATCAATTATGCTTAGAAATAAGCACAACACAATTTTGTGTTTCGAAGTTCTTTAAACCATGTACCATCATCAATGGAGACATAAAGTTCAATCCAACACTAACATAAGTGCTAACAATTATCATTAATCACAAGAAAATATTAACCCTAATTATCTCGTATTACATGCTTCTTAATAACATGTATATGAAACTCAATGATATTGTCCAATTCAAATGCATCACATTCAACATCATAAAATATCTCATCATAAGTTTTATTCTCATTATTTAATCTTATAATTTCTTTTAGGTTATGAAGCAATAATAAGGAGTTCAAATTACAATTATCACTTTTTATAAAATGTAGATAATAGTCTAAATATTTTCTAGTTTTTAGTAATTGTGAAAGTATTATTTTCCAATCAAAGGTAGCTTTATTATCATAATTCCATGATCTACCAAAAATTAAACACATCATAAGAAATTATACCTTGAAATTTTCTAATAAAATAGTCTATAATACATTTTTTCTTAACTTTTTTTTCATAGATTCTTCATCATCCAATACAACTTGGATGAATTCGGATGAGAAATGGTATCTAAATGCAGTAATTTTATAGCCTTTGTAGAGATCACATTATGTTGTGCTCCACCATTAACAAGTACATTGAAAGAATAGCTCTCAACATCAAAATGAGTTCTAAATAAACTCTTTCTCATGAAATCTTCTTTGGTATTTATATTACCAATAAAAATATAGTTATTCAACTTAGCTTGTTCAATAGTTTACGAATGTTTAGTCCCACATACCTTTTTGAAGTTCTAGGTTCATATCATTTCTCTTACATAGTTTGAATTTCTTTTCTTGTCTATGCTTTCTTCTTTAGCTTGGTGTACTCTTATTGCTTATGGCCATATTCACCTTAATTATAGCATTAATTCTTACCTTGATCTCTACCTTGTATTATAAATTTATCTTTTCTTCTTCCCCATCTTGATGGTCATGTAGATTTTCTTTTTTTTTATCATCTTTACTTTTCTCTTAAGATGATTTTTTTGATTTTTGAGTTTCTTCCTTATTATTCTTCTTTTTTTTTCTTTGTTCTTCTTTAATCTAAACTTTGTGATTTCCATTTAGATTTTACAATAAGATCATAAGCTTCATCAAGAGTGTTAGGCTTATAAAAAATTAATTCTTATTTACATTGCATTCTTAAATTAAAAAAAAAGTTAGAAGCTTAATCATATTTAGATCAATGTAAATCATCATTTTGTAAAGTATTATAAAACTCAACATAATAATCCTTTACCTCTTTGTCTCCTTGCTTAAGAATTTTAAGCTTGATGGCTTTATGACAATAGGAAGTTTTTTCAAATTTTTGCTTTAGCATGAATTTCATAAGGTGCCAAGTATTAATGGGTCTATCATGCTTTTTAAAATATTTGATGCATTCTTTATCACATCATATTGTTGCTAATTCTTCAAGTTTAATCTCAAAAATATGAATCATGGACTCACTAGCTATTTTCTTAATAAGAAAATATTTATTCAAAATCCTTAACCAAGAAAGAAAGAAATCTGTATTCTCAACACCTTTGAAAATTTAAATATCAACATGAGGAACTCTTAAAAAACTTCTCAAAATTTTTAAAAATCTATCATCATCATTCTTATCATATCCCCATTCCCAAATGGTGTTGCTATATAACAAAGATGGTTTCTTTTCATAATAAATGTTGTTATTATTGTAATAAGATCCAAAGGGAAAAGTTCTAATTAACACCTAAAAGGATGCATTCTAATAATGGACATGTCTCTTGAGATGACTTTAACCTAAGGTATTTATACTTGGGCATTAGAGATTGTATTAGCATGGAGTTGTGAAGTTGGTAAAGGTGAGTAATAGGTATTGTATGAAGTGAGATAAGAAGGTGAGTAGCCATCCTTTTCGTTTGGTTGCAAGTCTTGAAGATTGAGAACTTAGAAGGATGGTTGAATAAGTTTCGCAAATTTGAATATAAAAACTGCACTCAGATGTACATCATTTTCCAAATTTGGTATGTCAACACTCGAAGGGTAGAATCCTTGTAGACCTCTGAAATTTATTTCTTCAAAAATTTGATTTTAAGAACACCATAACCTTTACAATATTTGATCTTTTTAAGGAGGTTTTTTTTTTCAAGAAACACACTCAACCCCATAAGGTCTCAATAAGCTCAAAATGTGGTTTCAAGATCCCACTACGTTTACAATAACTTGAGCTTCCCATAGAGTGTTTTCTCTGAAGAAATACAGTTAACCCTGCAAGGTCCCAACAAGCTCAAGAGATGCCTTCCCACAAGAAGCA
>MNCI01013145.1:0-11069 GCA_015680685.1 Gnetum montanum
TTTGAGAGAATCAATAACCATTGCAGAGATCAGGTTAGTCTACAGAAAGTAATTAATGAAAAGCACATTCAGATGGCAAAGGTGAAAATCAACNAAAAGTAATTAATGAAAAGCACATTCAGATGGCAAAGGTGAAAATCAACAAGGTTCTCTAGCAACTCAAGGAATGAGGCGATGTCTAGCAACCTATCTTTAATGGGCTCAATGACTACAACAAAGCGAAGATCCACATGAAAGAGCTACAAATCACGAAGATGATGGAGTACATAAATGTTTGCCAATCTCCATTATGCAAATTTGGAAATGCTAACTATCAGTAGACTAAAATCAAAACTAGAAAAGAAAATGATCAGGTCGTACTTGTTGTACGAGGCAAAGTTCAAGTATCACAAAAACACCAAGCAAAAGCTTGAGATTGCCAATGCCAAACTCGAAGTTCTCAAGGAGAAGTTCACCGATCAATGATCAACTGCCGAGAACCTAGCCAAGCAAATGAATAACTACTAGAAGCTGGGCAATGCACTCAAAGTGAATGTACTTTCTAGGTCATAGAAACATATAAAATAATTTATCCCTTTTTTATTTTCTATTTCATCAATGTCATAAGGTGTTTAATTAATATTATTATGACATGGATATTACAGTACTACTTTATGAAACATTTCTCTATGTAACAGACGAAAAAGGACTTGGATTCCACAATTACCACACATGCTACTATGAATATGTGTTTTTGTTCCTGCTGCAGCGAAAAACTTCAGGCTTTCCTTGTCTGAACCCCATGCAACAAGAGGTGTGGCTTCACTGATATCATAACCACCTGTCCAGGTGACAACCATCTATAAGACATTAAGATGCAGACTGAGTGTCATTTATCTTTTGAAGAAAGGGCAAAAATTTATGCTCGAGGATATTCAAACAGAAATTAAGAGTAACATATTTTATTAGCAAAATCTAAAAGGTACATATAATAATGACCAAAAGAACTCTCATAGACAATATGTCATCCATTTTCTTCAAGTATCATAACAATAGAACAAAATATATTTTGGGCAGGATTCACCCCATATTCAGCACTTGAACAAGAGATGTGCTAACTGCTAAACAATAACAGAAGCCCAAAGCCAAATGGTGATAGACGTCAAGATAATAAATAAAATTCATTTCTTATATGTTCAACATAAACATGGGAAAAAATAGTTTTCTTATGAATCTTGAAAANCATAATAAATAAAATTCATTTCTTATATGTTCAACATAAACATGGGAAAAAATAGTTTTCTTATGAATCTTGAAAAGAAAAACTTAGAAATATTATCGAAAGCCTTTATACTTTTCCATGCACTGCGTATTTTCATATTGATTTTGACATTAAAATTCATAATGATAAAATTATTAATATTATGTATGCGTGGTCAATATCATTATCATAAAATACGCATTTTCATCGGTCTCTAAGTATAAGTCAATTATAACGAAGCACTTATCTTTTAGCCTGCAACGAATGTGGCATTTGAGCGTCACAGTACATCTGCAGGCTGTCATTTATATTTTCTTGTCATTTTGTGTTTTTCGATGTTTTCTGACTGCAGCATTCTATACGCATGTCATAATTGCTGCTGCATTGACCTAAAGGAATTTTTCAGGTAGCAGTCAACATGATTTTAAAAACAATAAAAAGCTGGATTGTACTGTAGTCAGGTCACATTAATCTGAAAAGAATTGTAAGCCTGAAGTAGTTAATATACGATATATTAATATAAAAAACAAAACAGAACTGTAAGCCCAGATGGCTTAAAAAATCATGCTGGAATATTCACCATGAAAGTCAAACCACAGTCCCTGAAATTAAAAATCAAATAGGTAAGAGTTTACTTGACAATATGCTAAGTTTTCATTTATTAAGCGAGTATTTACAATATTTCAAGGTACATGCATCTACTATATTTCTTGATCATATGTCCAACATATTCTGAACGTAATACTATACCTAAAGAGCAGAAATGCTTTGTTTCTTTACTCACAAAATGAATTCCGACTGCTTGAAAATTAACCATTTTCCTACTTGAGCAAAAGCTGAAAGAACAAACGTACAATAACAACTTTCTGTTCAAGGAAACATTCAGTTATTTATGGAAAAACAATGCAAGATATAGTATTCTATGCAGGTCTTACTTCATCCCATTGCTTTCCCTGCGCTGCGCTAGACGAGGATAAACAGGTGCCTTTGGATTTGAAAAGCTAATTGTGTTGGATATTGCCTTCAAAACTGGCTGATGTCCAGATAACAAGATAACTTACTCAAAATTAAGCAACAAAATAAAAATAAAAAATTTAACTGCAAATATTAGCATCCACTAAAGACATAAATAGAAATATATACACCTTAAACCTTGAATACCCAGATGTATACGTAGCAAAAGAGAACCCAAGATATTTTCCATTCATAATAGACAAATATTTCTAATCAAAACGACACATTATATATAACGTATTTCGACCGCTTTCCTTCTGAAGAAAATAATATTATGGAGTATTATTTTTGTGCATTTACCAATGTTTTTGATATAATAATGAAGATGATATTTAGAATATGGATAATCTCCATATCTCTGCACTTTCTCTTCAAGTAATCACTTTCTCTTCAAGTAATCAATAACTGATTTGTATGATTATCCAAAATAATCCATGTTCAATTCTTTTAATATTAACTGCTTGTTTAGCTACGTATTCTTCAAAAAGTATGCTATTTCAAATTTAGGAGTTGGTTTTCTTCAGCCATATTTTCGATCCCATTTTATAACCCTTTTGTGGTCAAGTTTGTGATCGAAAATTATTCAATTGAAAAGCATTAGCATTCCAGGTTAGTTTTTTGGGCTCACCTGCAAGTATGTTGCAAAGCCATTATCAATAGGTAAGGCACAATTCACCTTTATCAACACCATTTCCAAGAAAGACAGTGATAACTTATAGCTCACTGCCTACGGCCCCTTTTTCAAAAATTAAAAGACTATTTTATTTTGGTGATACAACAAATACATTGAATCCGAGAAAAAATGAGCCTTGACTGTTTTCATTAACTTTCCTATTCTTGAACAAATAATTTTGATATATTTTCATGTAAAGATTCATATAATTGAATATACACAAGTAGTAAATATTAAAACTTACTTCTCTCAGACCACCGGAAAAGTATGCAAAGGCAAAATCAGATCGCTGATTGATAAATTGAACTTTAAAGAACCTTTTCCTGTATTTGTATTTATGTAGTCTTCTTCTGAATAATTTGCATACTGATACTGCAAGCACAAAAATTTGAAGAGGCTTCTAATTAGACATCAACTGTGTATTTAACAATCTTCAAACCCTGATGTTATTATCTAAACAGAGACCAGATGATCTAACAAGAGCATCAACCCCTTCTATAAGTACATTATGCTTGCCTTGATGGGGGCTGTACACAACTTTGGATATTCAACCCTTTTTGCTCTGTTATCTTCAATACAGATTGAGGCACTGTAGAATTTTTGGAAAAATTAAGTCCAGATAGACCTCACAAATAAAACTGTAAATTTTTATTTACAAGTTTGCAAGTGGAAAAGCTGCTGGACCAAATAACATTCTTATAGGAGCTTGAAAAGCACTGAAAGATACAAGAGTTTCATGGCTGACATAATTGTTTAACAACATTTTGAAGGATGGAGAAATGCCCAAAAATGGGCAAAAAAACATTGTTGTTCCCATCTACAAAAATAAAGGAGATGTGCAAAATTGTGCAAACTACAGAGAGATCAAGCTAAAGAGCTATACCATGAAGCTTTGGGAGAGAGTCATAAAGCAGTGTCTCAGACTTAAATCAACAATATCAGAAAATCAATTGATGAAGAAATTGAGAAAACATAGAGAAAATCCACATATGATTTTCATTGACTTGAAAAAAGCATATGATAAAGTGCTTAGAGATATTATTTGGTGGGCCTTGTGGAGGAAAAACATCCTTGCCAAATCTATTAAAGTGATTCAAGACATGTATGAAGGAGATACTAAAATTAGAACAACTTATGGAACCACTTTTGATTTTCCAATCATAGGAAAGTCTACATCAAGGGTTTGCACTTAGCCCATACTTATTTGCCATTATAATGGATGAATTAACAAAGGAATACATGATAAAATCCCTTGGTATATGATTTTTGTAGTTGATATTATGTTGGTGGATACAGCTCCAACAAGTATTGCTTCTAAAATGGAGAAATGGAGACATGCTCTAGAATCAAAAAACTTAAAAATTAGTAAACGTAAGACAGAAAATATGGAATGCAATTTTAATAATATCATAAACAATGGTAAAATATAAGTGACAATTCAAAGCCAAAATGTCTCTTGCTACAAGCAGTTCCACTATCTAGAATCAATGCTCTAATTATATGGTGAAATTGATAAGATACAAAAAATAAAATTGGGCAAGATGATCAAAATGGAGATAGTCTAATGGTGGTCTATGTTATAAAAGAATCTCAATAAAACTAAAGGAAACATTTTACACAATAGCAATCAAGCTTGCTATCTTATATAATGCTGACTATTGTGTAGTATGAAATAGGCATAAACAACAAATTAGTGGAGTAGAAATGTGCACGCTTAAATGGATGTTGAATGTTACCGAAATAGATAAACTCCATGATACAAACTTTTGAGGTAGATTTGGAGTGGTTTCTATTTCAAATAAGTTGCAAGAAAAGCATCTTAAATGGTTTGAGTGTGTGAAAAGAAGGTCAAATAACAAGCCTATAAAAAAGGTTGATGCATTATTGTTCCAAGAAAGCCATCAAAAAAGACTAGAAAAAAACATTGAAGATGATCTAAAGAAAATGCAAATAAACAAAGATCTAGCTCTTTATAGAGGTGAATGGTGAAAAGGAACTCATGTAGCTGATGCAATTTTGTTGGGACTAGGTCAGGATGATGATGATGATGACAAGAAGTTTGTAAGTGATTATGACTGACCTATTCCATTCAATAGATTTAAACAAGAAAAAATTTTTACAAGCTAAGTTCTTATGTAAAGAGTCTTTAAAAATTTCAATCGAAATTTTTAAGCTATAAAAACATTCCATAGAACTTGCAAGCAGTAACATGGAGCTCCCTCTTTTATGTGGATAAATGTTCTCCTTATTTGAACTTTGCAGGGAGCAAACTGCTATCCAATCTGAAGACGTAGGTGAGTATGTTTGGAAGTGCACTGTGACCCACTCACTAGTTTCACTCTACATGAACAATTGGGAAAATGATGATGAGAAAATGAAAAAAAATTGCAGACAATACATGATAGATATTACTGCAAAAAATAACAAGATAAATTGTCATGTCAAAATAAATTTTTATGTCATAATATCATGTTAAGGTATTTACATGTGCTGTAATATTAGAAACTATTGTGAATGGCATTATATGGGATTAATTTTCTAAGATAGCATGCTTTGTTATCACAAAAATGTAATTGGCTGGTTTGTGGAATGTTTGCAAAGGTTTTTATTTTATTTCTTGGACACATCTACTGTACTCAAGATTTATTGCTACTAATGTATTTTGCACAAGTTCATTTGTTTAACAAATCTTTTGGGTCTACACACAAAAAAAAAAAATCATTACCCAAAGGCTCAATGCTCATCCCACCAATGCCAGGACCTCGAAGGGTTAGTGGATGAGCAAAAGCCTAACCTCTTTCGAGTGGTTGTGCCCAAAGCTCAAACTCAAGTCTTAAGACTTAAGAAACAAACACCTTACCATTGCTCCAAATAATGGTCCCTACTTTGGGTCTACATAGGTGTAATAAAATATCAGTTTCAGTTTCAAATAATGGTATCCCAAATTTTCAACTAATTCACACACAATCAAATACAGCAATCTATTCAGCAAGCAAGCAATTATGGAGACCATCTTCAAAGCAAATTAGGCAGCATGCTGGTACTAGCAGTAATGATAATTTTATAAAGCAAAAAGCATCATATCTACGGTTGCAGTATTACTTTTAATTGTGCTCGTTCCTATCATAAATAGTTTGTATCAATTTAAAAATGTACCATAAACGTCAGGAGTCATTCAATAATTTGAGTTGAATATGTCCATTGATTCTGAACTGCTATAGTCCCACAAAAATGTACAGATAACAAAACAACCAGCGAAAGTGCAAAGTCAAGGTCCATAAGGTATTTGCTATGCATGCTAAGAGAACCTCTGAAACATATTCTCTATCATAAAAGCCTTTGTAAGGCCAGTTCTTGATTATTGCCAACTTGAATTTGTATATAGATTTAAAAGTAATCCCGTGCCTGTTAATTTCACATTTCTCATAGGATCCTGATGAAGATTTTACTTTTCCCCAAATTTATTTAGCAAATCCACTTTAAAACTTACAAAAAATACCTCTTCTCTCTTCCAATGTTTATTGTGCATAAATAAATTACCATGATCGCTATTAGTATGCACCAATTAGGTAAAATACTCCCAAAAAGTAAAGAAACATCGTATTCACTTCAGGTGGAACGTTTTATAGCAAAAGAATATTGACAATTAGAATTGCAAAGCTATCAGAGACAAAGCAATAGATGCTGCTAATTGAATGAGCTGAGTACATGACGGTTACATGGAATACATGCTAATAAAGGATGAAACCCAGTCTGGTTTGTTACCTGGAGTCCAAGAAGAGTTGGAGTTGCTTCAGTTTTAAGAGAGTTGTCAATGGCAACTGATGCCTTGTACAGTGCAATTTTAGCAAGTGGCAGGTTATCATCAGGATGAGATGAAACCAAAAGCAACAAAATGGACGTCAAAAGTAAGACACCAAGAAGGCTGCAGTTTGATTTTGGTAGGCCCATCTTCAATGATTGTTAAGCACCAGTTTCCTGTTTTACATCAAAACATAAAAAACAATGCATATAAAATCATTACGTAAAGGAATAACCATATAAAAAGATTACTGGCTTCTAAAACAACCAAAAAAGAAACTTTATCAAGAACAATTCCACTAAACCAAGCTAGCAATATAGTGGCCACTGAGGCCCCCTAAATGATGAGTTGGAATTGTTTTAGCCTTGAATATGTGCCTTAATGCACAGAAATGCAGTTATGCATCTTTAGGGTGCAAAACTCAAGTGCTCATAAAAATCACCAACTGTATGTGTAGTCAAAATTTCTTGACGTTGTTCTCGAGTTAAAATTAACAGTATGAAATACCTTGGAAACACAAAACTCTGTTAATAATGAGACATCCTTTTGCATAGAAGTAAAAAGAATTTGTGACTACTCTTGGTATTCTAGTCAAGCATTCTTGCTTTTCAAGAAGGGAGATAAGACAGATCTTAATAATTACCAATTGATTGCAATCAATTCAGTTTTCACTAAGCTTTTGGGTACTATTTTGGAGAATAAAATTAGTTCATGGGCAGAAATGCAAGCTCTTTGTGCTCAGTTACAAGTAAGCTTAAGGAGAAATCATTCTATTGTAAATCACCTAATAACTTTGTGTTATTGTGTAGAGAAAGCAAAAAGGCCCAATCATACAACTNCCACTTGATAACTTTGTGTTATTGTGTGGAGAAAGCAAAAAGGCCCAACCATACAACTTTTATCTGTTTTGTTGATTTTTCCAAAGCTTATAATTTTGTTGCTCAAGATAAACTTTAGAAGAGATTGGATAGCATTAACATTTACAAGATCTCTATAAGATGGTTAACATTCTTATTAAAGATAATCTTACTAAAGAAGGAACAATTATCAACAACTCAGTTANCCAAAATGCCTCTAATCATGTTGTGTCAGTGAATGGATTATTTTTGAACATGGTTATCTTTGCAGATGATGTGGCTTTGATTGTAAAATCAGCCACATGATAAAATTATATGCACCAACCCCCCATAACTACTGCAACCATTCTAGTATGAAAGTAATTATTGATAAGATTAAAATTCTAGTTTGTGGCACTAAAAATAGAAATTACAATGTTTTTCATGGGAAAAAAACTTGATGTATGTTAATCTTATGAATATTTGGGAGTTGAATTTACTAGTAATTATAGTTAAAATACCCTTATTGTTCAAAGGGTTTCAAGTCGCATGCAAGTTCTATTTGTTCTAAGGAATAATTGCAACAAGAAACGAATTTTGGCATGGGAGATCAAAAAGAAACTTTTTTGAAGTCTTCTCCAACATGTATTATTATATGGGTGTGTTGCATAGGGACTTCTTATGATACCTTACTTTTAAAAGCAAAATTACTTCCTCTTATCCTCAGAAGTTAAGTCACATGGAGGATGTCAATTATGCTAAGGAGATCATGAATGCTACACAAGAAAATGGATGGTTGCATCGAGGAAAATTATGACTTCAATCATGAAATAATGTAACAGAGGATCTTCCTTTAAACAAAAAGCTCTTTTGAAAAACTATAAAAGAAAAAGCTTTGGCCAAAGTTTGATTAAACACATCAAGGAAAAATCACTTTTATTTACATTTTGTTAGCAGAGGTTTGTTATTTAGTACTCAAAAGTATCTATTCTTAGCTATTTCTATTCATTTAAGGAATCAAATCACTAGAGCAAAAATGAGCTCTCATCATATCCTTTTTGAGATAGGTGGTTGGATCCATTTATTGAGAGAGGCATATTTGCAAACTATACAAGCAAAGCATAGAAGATGAAAAACATATCTTTTTATTTCGCCTATCTTTAGCTCACATTCAAATAAATTCTAATTTTATTTTATTTTTGGAAATGTTCAGGTTAGATTAATCATAAAAAGAAAATTGCAGTATATATGTACAATCTCAAAAAAGAGGAGAGGTCTCTCCCCTCAACCCCCCAAAGAAACCCTACATCCCAAAAAGGTAGGGGTAGCTAAACCCACCTCCCCTCTCCCCAACACCATCCATCTGTAGAAAAAACAAAACTAGCAAGTCACCCCCATGGACCCCCCTACAACAACCCCTTATTCAATATTCCAATTACAAAAAGACAAAGAAGGACACAACCACTAGCAACCCCAAAACCCAAAACACCACCTACATATTGGATGGCAGCCACGTACAACGTCAAAAAACCCACCCTTGGCCATGAATGACATCTAGAACAACCTTGTGCCATTCTATAATAACAAAACCCATTGCCTGTTGGAAATATTGAAAGCTTTGGCTTTCCTTGCAGATTCTACCACATCCCCTATGCCATCTGGATGGAGCTCCTTCCCCCTCAATCTGATGTGTTTCCTTAAGGTTCCCCATAGGGGCATCACCCCTTCCTCAGCCAAGATCACATATTGTTCTCATATGCCCAATCCAACTGCTACTAAATCTAGGCCACCTCCTACTTTTCCTGTTTCCTGTGCTATCTTTCTTCCCACACTTGTGCCTCCTGAAGGTGTGTCTCTTCTTGAATCTCCTCCCTCATTCTCTACTTGAGGTTAGCCTCAAGCGCATGTAACACTGTAGCCTCCACCAAGTCCAAGCGAACCTTTTCCTCCTTTGATTCTTCTATGTTTGGGTGCTCGACCTATTCTAACTGCCTTTGAAACTCCTTTTCCCTCTGGTGCCACTCTACCACCCATAGGGCACACTCCTCCTCCCGAGCCCATGCCACCACCTCCGTCACCACCCCCATGATAGGGAAGGGGCAATCCTCACCCCCCAACTCCTCCTCTGTCCTAAGCCCTACCATAACCAGCTTATCACCCCTCTATTCAAGGGGTTGTGATGCACCCCNCAGGGCTTAGGACAGAGGAGGAGTTGGGGGGTGAGGATTGCCCCTTCCCTATCATGGGGGTGGTGACGGAGGTGGTGGCATGGGCTCGGGNTGACTTCCACTAGCCATAAACAACCCAAACCAAGGATGCCCACAACACCAGTTGAACCTCCCCCACACCGATTGCCACAGAGCCAAAATTAGACCTGAGTGGCCACCCCTTTTTTGCTGGCGTAGAACAACCAAGAAAAATGAGAAAGGTTAACTCTATACCCCCTATGTAGGTTGCACATGAGACTGAAGTGCACTCCCAACAACCTCCATGCGTTGCCAAAGTGCATGAAAAATCTATCAACCATAACAACTGCATCCTACCAAAGGGGATCCAACACTGACTTCGGGACCTAACTCAATCTTAGGCACAAGCCCCACAAAGAAATCTTGCATGTCTTGCAATCCCCTCCCCTGAAGCAACACTTCCTCCCCCTCCACTGCCACATGCAGATAACATGTAATGGCCTCCTCCATGAGGTCAATGCACACCCCCCTAAAAAGCATGATGTCCCCTTGCCAATACATATAGAAGGGCTCATCCTCAAAGTCAGGGTCCCCCTATAGTAAACCCAGCACGTTGGCCCATCCAACTCTAGATACCATACTCCAAAGAACCAGGTTCTTCTAGTACTCTATGCAAGAGGGCTTGTAAGTGGGAGTCACACCGATTGCCAAATGCNCAGGTTCTTCCAGTACTCTATGCAAGAGGGCTTGTAAGTGGGAGTCACACCGATTGCCAAATGCACTTCCCTCCAAAGCCTAACTCCAACTACTGCAACCTATGCAAGTGATGGTGGCAAAACACCCCTAAAAATCGAGTGATTCCGCATCCACCAAAGGATTCACAAGATCACTGTGACCCAAGAATCACCGTCAAACTAAGTCACCAGATGAAGATTCACAGCTTGCCACACCCTCCTCAAGAATGGACACTACCAAATAAAGTGGGTGACAATTTGCTCCCCTACCATTGAAATGGGATACATGGCATTGACATTAACCCCCTGCTGCCGTAATTCATGCCACATGGGGATAGAGAAATGACTAACAAGCCATATGAACATTTAAATCTTTTCGAGGAGCTAACCCCTCCATAATTGCCACCACCCCTAACCTCCAGGTATTTCTTCCTAACCAACTACTTTGGTGGCACATTTAAAAGCCTCATCATCATCTCCCGCGCATGTGAGCATAAATATGTAAATCACATGCAAAGGTGTCCCATTGTTAACACTTATTATTCATGAGTGAAATCCATTGGGCATGATGATAATCAGGCCAA
>MNCI01013145.1:14352-24889 GCA_015680685.1 Gnetum montanum
GTCATATTCCATCTCATGCCTATGCTCCTACATCGCCTAAATCACTGCTAAACGCTCCATCAACTTACCATGGCAAGACCTAAAAGAATATTTATCCTTAGACTTCAATTCCCTAATGCTTTGTTTCAATAGAGTCAGGCCTTGCTTAAGAAAGTCCCTAGGATCTATGGAGGAGGGATAGTACTTCCAAATCTCCTCTACCAATGGCCTCAACCAAGGCTTAGTCAACCAGAATCTTTCAAATCTAAACTGTGTCAATTCCCCCAATGCCGAGGTACCAACCTAGGACAAAAGCAACCTATAGTCAGAAGACACTTGCTCCTTTCTCAAAATAGTCACTCCCCGATTCTAGATTAGTGGGCCAATCCTTTGCAGCTCTCTAATATGCACCTTCCACTATTGTGAACCATAGAAGTTTGTGAGCCAAATTCCTGTTTGGTGGAAAAGAATAGTGATGCTCCACATGGATGCATCATCCATCTCAAAAGGCCAATGAGATAGGGAGGCTAGCCCCCCAACTCTCCCTCGACAAGCCACACAGTGTGTTTGCCAACCTAGCTAGCATAATCAATGAAAGTCATGTTGTTGAAGTTTTATCTCTTGCAAATAGACAACATCATAGCGTTCCTTGCGTACAATTTCGTTGACGCTTGTAAGGGGTACCCTGTCCCCTGTAGTTCCATTAGAGGATTCTGATGGTCTACCAGAAGAATGCTTTTTGTACACCTCCTAGATGGTCTTTTGGACCTCCATGTCAATCTCTCTCTATGTCTTCTTCGTCTGAGACACAAGGCCTAATGATCTCCTAACCTTACTCGACTTTGGGGAGACTAAAAAAGCCCCTTCCAAAGAAGCACCTCCCCCCACAATCTCCGACACAAAAGGCATGGGACTCCCCCGTAGGATAGACACCCATCTTTCCAAGGGACCACCACCACCCCCCCTTGGTAGCTGCCAAAGCCCCCTATAGGGATCCAAAGTTCCCTCAAATAGTCAACCCCAATGTCACCTTCTCCTACTCACCTTCCCTAGACATTGCCCTTGCCTACGCTGCCAAAGCCCTCCTTAGGGACCCAAGGTCCCCTGAACAAGCAAGCCTATTATAGCCTTTGCCAACGCCCCTCAGGGGGTGGGGGGGGGGTCGCCTTCCCCAGGCCCCCCTAAGCAACCCCTCCCCCAAGGCCCTCGTGCCCTCCTTAGGAACTATTGCCTTCTCCCTAGGATCCACCATAGAACTTTTCCTAGGGGCCCGCAAATCCCAAGCACCCTGCATAGGATTTTGGGACTATCTCCTATCCCCCCCCCCCCCCCCCCCTCCCCCCAAACAACCACNTTGAAAAACCAAGGCCCCCCAGAAGCACCCTATCCCTACTAGATGCAGTCAGAAAATAAATAATAACAAATTCCCAAAGAGGTTGCAAACCACCACTAGACAAAAACTCCATTGTTCTGCTACCCATTTTCTAACCACCTCTAATTTAGAGTTATTGCCAATTGAAGTGAACTTCCCAATAAGCCTACATTTCAAAGTTCAGAGCCCCTCACTNAAGCCCCTCACTTGGAACGGCCTTAATCCACAGCCGCATGGAACCTTCCTCTCCCTTGCTAGCAATGGAAATGTTCAATAAATTCTAATATTAATTGTAATTTACTAATTGTTTTCTTTCAAATTGGCCTTATCTACTTGGAGCATTACATCGATGATATTTTCAAATTTCTTCAAAAATATACATTGAGACTTTGTAATCCCCTAACAAATCCTTTGTGATTTCCTGGATGTAATCAAAATTTTCAGTTTTCAGTGTTAGTTTCAGTATTCTACACAAATATCTTGTACTTTTATGCATGGTGATGAAATTTATGGTCAAAACATCAAATGCATGCCCAAGTTCATTCTTACATCATGTGGACGGGGCCATGAGATTCACCACACACACACATTATAAAAACTTTCTCAAAGTGCTTTCATTCCAAACAGCAACTAAGTGTCAGTTATTCTAAAGAGTCTATTCTAAAGTGTCTAGCTATAACAGTAAAACTCACCACCCTAGTGACCGAGTCCGAGATCCATAAAAGAACCAAGTTTAGGTGCAAGTCCGGATTCTGCAACAATGGTTTAATAAAAGCTTGTATACTGGACATGAAAAAACTTCAGCCACTCATTCTCTACATCCCAATACAACATCCTTCAGAAGCTAATTATATATGCTTCCCTAGCACATAAAACTACCAAGCGCAGTATTTGAAACTATATTTCATTGTTGCTGTCAAATTATACTAAAAACTTGGACTTAACCTGCTTAGATATTATCTCAAGTAACAAAACAAGGCACTATATTATGCATATCTAACTATCAAAACTTATTGCAAGTCGAGCACACCAGCAATCCTTTGACTTCTCAAACAAGTAGCCCTTGACACTGATGAGAAGCAGAGATACAAAGATACACAATAAATATGATTCATGTACAGTGAACAAAATTTTTCTAAAGCTTCGTAATAGCTATAGCAGGCAGAGAACATGAAATACCTTTAGTTGTAGACAAAAATAGTTATCCTCTCCCATTGCTAGCGGAGGAACTCCATGAACTCACAACGCCACAACATCTACTAAGCCAGATTAAATACAATGCAGAAACCAGTGGACCTTCTGTACCATGATAACTTCTTAGTAACCAGAAACGCGGACTTCCTGTACAGTAAAAACAGGAATTGCTCTACCGTAAGCGTGATTGCTGCCGTTGCTTACCCCTTTCCGTGCAGTTTCTGTAACTATGTTTGGTATTGCTACTGCGCCAAATTTTTTAACTACGTTACAATAAAGTATGGCTTAAATGACGTTTGTGGTCGTAACTTTTGGCATTAATTGAATATTGGTATTGGCATGTGGGAAGCAATGGAGCATGATATTTCACAAGCTTAGGCCGATTCCCTTTTAGTTTATGCATTTATGTTTTGCCATGGTATTGGTTTGGTTGGGCTTTGAGCTACTTTTCGCTAATAAAGTCGAGCTATTTTTCGCTAAGTCAATGGGCAATGTCGTTGCAGGTCCCATTGCGGTGTTAATGCACACGCTTAGTGCTATTTTAATGAATTCAATGTGGAAAGTTCTTTTCATTAAAAATTAGTATTCTTTTAAGGTTGTCTTATCATTACTTCTATTTCTATGAAGAGTTAGAGTTTTGTTTATTTGCAATAAAGTTCTATTATTAATCATCTTATCCTTGTTTCAACAAAATGGTGTCAACTATATAATTCTTTTTCACTATTTACCTCTATGAAGAGTTAATCATTGTTTATTTGCAATTTTTTCAAATAATGTTTTATTATTTTTTCACGTCTTCTTTGGTATTCCTTTCAATGGTTTTCCTAAAATAGTGATGTAGCAACCTTTTTTTATAGGCTCATTATCTGATCTTCTTTGCACATGTCATAAATCTTAAGTGGTTATTCTTGTAACTTATCTAAACTAGAAGCCACTCCAAGTATTCCTCTAATGTCTATATTATGTCATTTATCTTTTCTGGTAACATTCAATATCCATCTCAGCATTTGTATTTCTACTGCACTAATTTCTTGTTTATGCCTCTTTGGTACTGCCTAAGATTTAACACTATATAAGATAGCAGGTTTGATTGATGTCCTATAAAATTTCTCCTGTAGTTTTATTGGTATTCTTTTCTCGCATAGAACAGCACTAGTCCTTTTCATTAATGTAGTTACAAATTCAATTTTGTAANTAGCACTAGTCCTTTTCATTAATGTAGTTACAAATTCAATTTTGTAATTTTACAATTAATGCAATCTTATGCATGGTTGTTCATACATCTATTATGTTTTTTTAATAATTTTAAAAATTAAAGGACAAACCAGAAAAATTGTGCCAAAGATTTCAAGTCACAAAGGACTACCTTGACTAGAATAGGTACCATCCTCAAATGTTGTAGAAAGTATGCTTTGTTGGTGGTCTAAAGGCTATCACCTTGCAAAATGGAATCCATAAGAAGGAGGAAGATCCACCTAGGTTCCATGCTAACTTAACCATCATCCTCTCATTTTAAAACTACATGGTCTTGATTCCTTGTATACCATATCATAAGGGCATGTAGGCAACCTGAGCTTTGTCATTTGGTTCACACTTCTTTCCTACTCTACAAAGAAGATGTTTAGGATTAAATGTGTGTAATATAGGGGTGTTTCTTAGCTTTTTTAGATATTATTGTAACTTGTTTGTATATTAGTATTCTCTTTTATCTTATTTGCACATCACATTAGTTACTTATATTATTATCTAAGACATATACTCATACACTCGTAACCAATGGACTAATGTATGTTGTGTATTCTTAGTATGCTCATAGGTTCGGGAATCATTGAGGTATAGTCCATTTTAAGTTTTCTCTAGAATACTTAGTGATTTTGGGGCTCAAAGTGGTGTTGTGCGACACTCTTTAGAGCAACGTCCTTACAAAGTGGTGTAGGGACACCTTTTCCAATCCCCTTGTTCTTCCCTACTTGTTTTTTTTGTAGGTTTCGAACTCTAAAGAGACATCTTGGAGAACTAGAAGACGTTTTGGCTAAAACTTGAACATGACAAGAGAAATCTTGAATTTAGAGGAGATGTCTAGGCCAAAGGTGAGACTTATCAAAGGAGACGTATCTGGCACGATATATTGGCCTAGAAGGAGATGTCTTGGCACTGGGTAAGACATCTTGGAAAAACAATAGATGTCTTTTCAAAGAGCTAGTTTGACATAGAGATATCTTCCCAAGGTCAGAGACAACATGTATGAATGGGGAAACTTTTGAAAATGCCCATCCCAATTCTAGAAACAACTGGAACATGTTGGAAAAAGATAGAAATAACTAGGGAGAAGGTGAGGAGACTTAGAAAACATTTGAAGAGCCTCAAGTTGAGTTGAGGAAAGGTTTCTAGCTTTCTTATCTTCCAGTTTGTGATAAATATTATTGTATTTCATCATTTTTAGTACCATAAGTAAGAGATAGTTCTTGTATGTAAAGAGCTCAGCAAGAGAGAGTGTGCGAACACATTAAAGAAGTGCAATAGGTGATTGCAACTCCAAGATCAACTTGTGGTGTATTAGTCTTTGTGTTCGATTCTCTTCTATCTTATGAGTTGAGATCTTAGTCTCAGGTTGTAGGAGAGATTCTCTATTAGTTGTGTCTTACATTGAGAATAACCATTGTTTGGTTGTACAACCTCATGCTTTACAATATCGTTGAGTGTGATAGGTTTTGGATGTTTGAGAGTTTTGTGAACCCTATTGTAAATTAATTCAAGATAGCTAGTTTTCTTGTTTCTAGCAAAAAACAAAAAGTTTTGTCTTTGCATAATATCTAGATTTTGTATTTAAAGGTGATTCAATTATCAAGTGAACTTGCTCCAATGTTATTAGTATTGCAACTTAGTTTTATTGTTGTTTGGATTTTGGTTGAGGATTTTGTTAATTTCATATGGCACCGAAGAAGAAACATGTGTAAGCTCTGAATCAAGACATGGAGAGCATGAAGTCTACCTTCAAAATGATGGTTGCTCAATTATATGAAATCAACACAAAGGTGGATAAACATGCTAGTCCTAGCCACATTCAGACACATGGAGGTGAAGAGCATTTATGTTCAGATGAAGAAATTTCACAACCAGGTGGAGATGGAGCAGATGAAGAGGAAGGACAATCTAGCTATGAGAGTGTAGGAAACCATCAACCAAGGATTCCAATGGGAGGGAATCCTATTCCTTAGATGAGAACTCCAAGGGCTTCAATAGTGTTCGATGCTACTTCTTTAAGCAAGCTTGATGACAAAGATGAGGAAAGACTTGCTAGAGCATTTAGAAATGTTGTAAGACTTTCATATGTGGAGTTGAAGACTTTCAATGGTATAGATGGCACCAATGCTTTTATGAGTTAGCTGAAGGCACTTGAGAAGCATTTGTAGTTGGAATAGATTCTGAAGAACTTGAGGGTACCCATTGTTGAATCCAAATTAGAAGGTATCTCTTCTACTTGGTGGGAAAAGGAGTCCTAGGGCTATGAAAGATGAAATAGTCGACCTATCAAAGATTGGGATCTAATGAAATATAGTTTAAAGAGAAAATTTGAACAGTCTTGCCAACGATGAGAAATAATTATGAAGTTAAAATTTCTAAGGCAAGGTGATAAGGATGTCAAAGATTTCTACATCAAATTTTGTGATATATTCCATCAAGCTAAGGTAAATTAGAAGGAGTATGAAGAGGCTTCAATATTTTTAGGAGGTCTCAAAATGACATACTAGCAAGATTTTTCTTTTTATGAGCCATGAACTCTTGATGAGACTTATGATTTTGCACTCAAGGCTAAGAAGAAATTAGATGGATTTGGAAACAAGAGCAAACAAACTTCCAAGGGGAAGAAGAAGGGATCTAGATCCAAGAAGGAAATCAAGGCTAAATTTGAAGACAAGGAGGATAGCCAAGACAAGAAGATTGAAAGAGATGATGAGAAGGGAAAAGCCAAGAAGGACTAAGATAAGGGAGGCAAAGGTTAAGGCAACAACTCATAAAAAATTGATTGCTTCAAGTGTGAAGAATGGGGAGACAAGCAATGGAAATTTTCACTTCATAAGTTATCCAAGGGCAAAGATGTATAAACCATGAAGGTAGAAGATACATCAAGCCAAAGTCTTTAGAGAGATAATCCTAATTTTCTCCAAAAATTAAGGATATTTCTAAATTAAATTTATGTACATTAATGGGGAATGTAAATAGAGGAAATCATCCTAATAGGATATTGTTGTTTCAAATTGGAGCTAGATGTTTACTTAATAGGGAATGGATTCATGTTTTGATAGATGAAGAAGCCCAAGAAAGTATTATTTCTTCTAGGGTAGTTGCTAAATTGATTTTGGTAACTAATCCTCATCCAAGACCCTATACAATACATTGGGTATCTAGAGATTTTTCCTAAGAGGTAAGGGAATAATGTACTTTAAGACTTACAATTGGAGGTTTTCATGATGTGGTGAAATGTGATGTGCTACCAATAGATTATGTCAATGTAATAATTGGTAGACCTTGGAATTTTGATAATGGTGCTTAGTTTGATGGAGTTACAAATGTGTGGAGTGTAGGTAGACCTAATGGGATCCATAATTTGATTCCTATCATGGCTGAATAAGTGAGGTAGCAAGGTTCACTTAATGCTTCCTTAATCCTTTTAGAAGAGAGGGAACATATTAAGGAACATGATGAAACTAGTTTTGGTTTTGTTATTATGACAATAGTTACTAATAACCATGATGATATGTAGGTTGAACTTCCTATAGGCGTGCAAGGCTTGAAGAAAATTTTTTCCAAGGTGTTTAAGGAGGAATTGGATGGACTACCACTGATGAGGAATGTACAACATTAGATTGACTTCATTTATGATGCTACCATTTTGAATGAGAGAGCTTATTAGATGGCACCAAATTAAAGGGCTGAATTGAAAAGGAAAGTAGAGGGGTTACTTGCAAATGACTTTGTGATGGAATCCATTTAACCTTGTGTAGTTTCAATGGTTAAAATGCCAAAAAAGGATAATGATGAATGGAGGATATGCATTGATTTTAGGGTAGTTAATAGGATAACAATGAGGTACCATTTTTCTACACCAAGGATGGATGCTATCCTTGATTTCCTTACCAATGTAGAGATTTTTAGCAAAATTGATTTAAAGAGTGGTTACCATCAAATCAGAATTAGGCTTGGTGATGAGCAGAAGATAACTTTCAAAACACCACATGGATTTTTTGAGTGGTTGGTGATGCCATTTCGACTCACTAATGCACTTGCTATATTTATGAGGTTGATGCATGATATACTAAAGGACTTGAGTAGTAAGGTCTGTATTGTCTTTTTTGATGATATTTTAGTGTATAGATCTAATGAGGAAGAGCACGTGGATCACTTGAGAATGGTGTGTCTTAAGTTGGAAGAGGCACAGTTGGTGATCAATGTGAAAAAAAGTCATTTCTTCAAGAGAGAAATCACATATTTGGGACATGTGGTTTCTAAAAATCAAATTCGGATGAAAGCTATGAAGGTGAAGGCTATTAGGGATTGGCCAACTCCTATGAATGTTGGGGAGGTAATATTATTCCTTAGTTTAGCATGTTTCTATAGATGATTCATAAAAAAATTTAGTGATATTTCATGACCTATATTTTCTTTTTTGAAGAAAAATAAATATTTTAGGTGAGATAATGAAACCCAAGGGAGCTTTGACTTGTTGAAAGCAAAGGTTACTAGTGAACTAGTGCTTGAAATTCTAGATTTTCATAAACTTTGTTAGGTGGAGGTGGATGTAAGTGGACTTGCCATTGGTGGGGTACTTTCACAAGAAGGTAAACCTATTGCTTTCTTTTCCAAAAAGTTGAATGAGTCAAGGCAAAAATATAGCATATATGAGAAGGATTTGTACACTATTTTTCAAGCAATTAAGGATTGGAGGCATTACTTGTTACCCAAGGAGATCTCATTGATGACAAACCACAAAGCACTTTAATTTCTAAACTTACAAAAGAAGTTGAGTGTAAAGCACATGAAGTGTGTTGCATGGTCATAGGAGTTCAATTTTGTGTTGAAGCACAAAAGTGGAAAGGCCATGTGATGGTTGATGCATTATCTAGGGTGCATGTAGCGAATTGCAACGTACCTCATGTGGAAGATATGGATGATTTTGCTTCTTTGTATGAGCATGATGATGATTTTGGGTAGGTTTGGAGGAACCTCAAAGAGCCATTGATGAGTAGGATAGAACAGTGAAGGGACTACTAATGCCAAATCAGGTTGTATTTCTTCCTCATGAAAAACAAAGGGCAAGTAGAGTAGGATAGAGCAACAACAATAAACATAGTAGGACAAAGCAATGGATGTAGTGTGCAAGAAAGACAAGGTTTATTAGAAGGGACAAACAATTCCAGAATTTTGAAGAAGGCTTTCAGTAATCAAATCTATGCAAGAATAGAAATCATGAATTTGTTTTCAAGACTTCAAAATGGGATCAGGATGAAAAAACCTTGAAATGATTCAAGTTCAAAACATGAAATATGAAAGAAAATTAATAAAGGCTACAATGTATGATGAAATAATGGGAAGAAACTAAAGATTTTTCATTTCATGTGAATGAGATGTGTCAAAATATTGGGAAGCCAAGAACAAAGTAAATCAAAATGATGATTAGCTACAAGAAATTGCTAAAGGAAAAAATTGCATGAAAGTAAAAATTAGTACATTAGAAGCTATTATTGAAGTGGATTTAACAAAAAAGCAACTTAAGAAAATTGGTGAATAAGTCTACATGAATTTGGTGATTTGTAGTCTTCTCAATGAAGAAGAAGAAAGAAATGAAAAAGCCTATAATCTCCATTTTGTTTGCATAGAGGGAAAAATTGAAAATCTAGTTCAAGAAGTGATAGTAGTAATAAATAACATCATGCATATTGAAATACCTAAAATAAAGGATGCAATTTGTTCTAGGTCTAAAAATGGTAAACCTAGGAACATTGTTATCAAATTTCATAATACAAATGACAAATTTGAAGTCTAGGAACATCATAGTCACTTAAAGAGTTATAAAATTTGGATCTATGAATATCTCACCAACAGGAAACTTGCAAAAAGATCTATAAAATAGAGGAAATTAAAAGAAGTAAGAGCACAAGGTTCTATAGCTTTTTTGAACATAAGAAATAATGCAATTATCGCCAAAACTAAATACTCAAAAAACTTCATAAATAAGATATAAAATATCTTCATTGTGAATTTTTAAACATTAATGAATTATTAGTAAATGAAGTGAAGGAATTATATAATATATCCTTCTTTAATAAATTTGACATTTTTGACATTGCAAATACATGGAAAACTAAAGATACGTCAAAAATATCTATTTTAAATTTTGCTATTTTATCTTTTTCTTACAAAAGAAACGTAGAGCATTAAAGATCTTTTGGAGGTTTGGTTATCTTGATTTGGAATTTTCTTCATAAGCTAGTCCAAATAAGAAAAGGTACATGAATATAATTATTATGTTTGGATAAAAATATTGGAAGAAAAATCTCTTTTATTTTTAGCTTTTCTCTACTTTGCACTTAGAGAACCTACTTTCTATAAAAAGAAATTCTTATTATGGATTTTCCCTTTCAATCCCTTAGCATGGATATTGCTAGTTTTGATCAAAGAGGAAAAATTTATATATGTGGTAACTTAAATGCTAGAATTAGTTTTGATGAGATCCCTATTAGTTACTAGAGTCTTCAAGGCTTTTTAGAGTGTGAGAAAAGTATAGAATAGAATAGATGCTCTAAAGATAGATAATTTAATCATAGGGAAAAACATTTTTTAGAATGGAGACAAAGACTAGATCTATTAGTTTAAAATAGCATCAATAAATATCCAAAATCAGGTGGCTTCACTTTTATCGAACCACAAGACATCTCTAGTATTGATTTTCTTATTTTTAGCCTATATAATATTATCAACATCAAATGTTTT
>MNCI01013149.1:2480-32146 GCA_015680685.1 Gnetum montanum
ATTCAAAGAGAATCATTTTCCATCCTCAGAAATTCATGAAAAATGCAAATTTTTGGACCTCAATACAAAGCTACCCTAATATTGGATCCCCAATGTAGGATCTCCAATATCAAGTCACATGAAAAGTATAATAGGTGAACACTTTAGTAAGTTTTTCAAAATTTTTCCATTTGCAAACAAGAGAGTTTTTCCATTTTTCTTCTCTAATTTGAACTCTAACCTCATAGCTCTCCCAAGCCATATCTTCTGCATTAACATTCTAATTTTCAAATCTATTTGATTCCAGAGTGCTCAACTTAGTCATGGGGGCTACTTGTGAAGAAAATCTAAGCCATTTTTTCAAAAATTGCTAACATATGAAACATATTTTAAGGGTAAGTATCAAGGGATAATTCAAAATATTTAATAATAATCAATCATACTAATAAAAAAACACTTAAATAATGCTCTTAAGGAATCATAAACTTCATTACGAGCGACAAATATGAACAAAAATGATAATTGTTAAGCATTATAAGAAAATCAACACTGATGAGATAACTTTTTGAGATTTTTCTAACTCTACAATCATCATAAACTAAGAACTTAATGTAACTAAGGGTATGAGGAATGTATCTAATTTTTAAGAATATATGAGAATACCTTAGTAATTCTAAATCCTTGNTTTAAGAATATATGAGAATACCTTAGTAATTCTAAATCCTTGATGATTGTAGATCATTCCAAATAGAGGAGCACAAGGAGGACCCTCACAGGGTGTAAGTAAACAACCAAGAGGTCAAGGTAAAGGCTGAATCGGAGGACAAAAATTAGAACATGCAAAGCAGAAAGCCCAATCCTTTAGTATTCATCAAGAAAAACCTACTATTGGATAGTTGGCCCAAGGAGAGGTAGAGGAACCACAAGGGCAAGGACAATGCCTCATGTTGTTACAAGACAACCTCCAAGATATCCAAGAGACGTCCATCTTGACCATAATCATTGTGGAGTTAAAATTTGGTCCATTTGTGAAGTTTACTCTAGAAGCAGTAAAGACACAACTTAATGCATCACTAATGTGACCTATCCTATCTAATACTGACAAATGGTACCTTGGGGAAACCTATTAGTTCTAGAACAATAAAGAAGAGGGCATTGCAGTCAACATTGGAGGAGTCTTAGTCTCATAATTAGTCAAGGCGATAGCATAAGCTTTGAACATACCCAATGAAGGGATGAAAATAACACATTTGTCCATAATATTAAATGTTGAAACTAGGAAACTATGGTAAAAACAAGCATATGTAAAAGAAGATAAAGGGTATAATGAATTAACTTTGGAGGAGTGAATCTCTCTCAAAATTCGCATGTACCAGTTGTTCTCAACCAAAGGACTAAACAGGTTGTCCACTTATACAACCAGAGAGAGTATGGTCGTAATGGAAAAATACAATTTCAATATCACACAACTTTACTTTATAGAGATTCAAGGTAGTTTGAAGAAAGGAAGGTAGGGAATCCAACACTTCCTTTTCCTTGACTTATCAAAAAGTTGTGTAAACAAGCTAGAATCCTGGGATACACCAATGAGGTACCTAGAAAGGCCTTGAATGCTTCATATGCTAAACTACTCAAACTAGCACCACCTAGGAAGGACCAAGCTTAGGAACAACAAGAATAGCAATAGCAAGAGCAACAATAACAAAAAGAGAAATAGAAATAGTAACAATGAGAAGAAAATATTCTATAAAGTTTCATGTTTTATCAAGCTATTTAATCTTCCATTGATTTTTCATAGGGTCAAGTAGCAAATTGTTAGTATTTCTAATTCCATTAACCATATGAAATCGAATTTCACACCATTTAGCTATCATACTTTCATTGAAATCAATCTTCTTAGCTATACAAAAAGGAATTGGTATTGTAAGCAAGTAGGAAGATTTACATTTAGCCAATTACATATTATAATTTTCTTAATTCTTGCAGTTTTTGTGATTGTGAATGATATTTATTTCATACTTATATTTTTATGCTCAAGATAAGAAGCTAAAAATATAAGAGAGAAATTCAATATTAAAAATAAGAATAAACAAATGCTAATAAGAAAACTAGAAAAGACAAAAGCTTTTGGGAATATTTTTATTTATACTACATGAAGTATTAATCAATATAGAAAAATAGCTCATAAGGAAAATATGTCCTTATCTAATAAGAANNTAAGAATATGATTTAAGAATAAATAAAATGAAACAAATACATTATGTGCTTTGTGAACACGATAGCCCATAAAGTATCTAGGTATTTAGAGTTATCGTATTAACTACAACTCATCGCTAGAAACTTCCTCCTTTAGAGTAAGCAACAACTTAGAGTTACCTATAATAAAATTTGAAAAATTCAACAAATGAAAAAAGGAAAACTCAAGAGAACCAAAAAACTAAAACTAAACACTAAATAAAAATAGAAGAAAATCGATAATACATATGAAATTTAAAATAATGAAAACATAAATAAAACTAAAAAAATTGATGAAGTAAAAGTTGATAGAAGAAAAGGTAGAAGATATCAAAGTTAGAAAATGTGTAGCAAATTAAAGTTAGTGAAAGTTAATTTAGAAAATGGCCAATGAAAAATTAATTAATTAAAATTCAACTTAAGACTTTCTTTTTTATTAAAAGGACTATGACAACTGAACTAATAATATGAGTTGAAAAGTTTTGTAATAAATTTATATTAATATTTTTGAATGTAAAGGATCCCATCACAGCCCATAACTCTTTTGAAAAATTAAATGAGATGGAAGGGGATTTACACTATTTTGTTCCTATTTTGGTGGTTTAAAAAGTGACATAAATAGAAGCATTATATTTTATGACATGACATTTATGTTCATACTTGCTATTGATTTTTGTGTCATGCCCTTTATTATGACAAGTAAAATGATTTGATTAATGTTATTATGGTTTGTCAACATGAGAAGAAACTATTATATATATACTTTACTAATGATTCCTTTCATAATTAATAATAGACATCTTTCCTTGAGATGTTAGTGAGGCATTGCTCACTTGATTAGAGCATATTATGCCACTTGCAAATTTGATTCTAAAATGAATATTAACCTGTTATTGTCATGTTCAACTTAAGTTATATAAAGTTTCATGCTAGTTATATGTCATGAGGATACACAATGTCATAAATTTTTGAGTTTCACCATCTTCTTTTAATTTTAGATACTCTTTATATAGACTAATGAATATTGAAAGTTCTCATGCTCAAAATTCAATATGTGTTATTTAGTTTCAATAATTAAGAAGAATACTTTTTCTTTATAATAAGAAAAGAATATTTCTATCATGAAATGATGTATTTAAGTTTATTAGTATTTTATTTTTATTTGAAAGTATGTTACGAATTATTTAAGACTTTTCATTAGAGAAAGTTGCTAAAAAAATTTGCAAGTAGAAAGAGAAAATGAAAAGGTTACAATGGTAGAAAAATTATTCTGTTTGCAAATTTATGAAATTAAAGCTAAAACTTAATTTTTATTTATATATATTAAGACCACCTTTTATAGTAAAATGATGTATGAAATATTATAAAAGATAGTAAAAGTGAAAAGATGAAAAGAATAAAAAATTAGTAAAGAATGAGAAAAATGTTAAAGAATTAAGAAATTATCAAGAAATTGAAAAGTAGAAAAGAATGGAAAAATTTATCAAGAAATGTGAAAAAGAAAAAAGAAAATGAAAAATTCAGTAAAGTACCTAGGACTATCATTAAATAATTGGAAAAGGTTAAAAAATCTTCAAAATTAAAGAAATGAAAAAGTATAAAAGAATAAAAAGATATCAAAGAATGTAAAAACTGGTAAGACATAGAAAAGGTATAACAAAAAATTATAAACCTAAAAAAGCAGAAAAAAAATGTTAAAAAGCACTTATTAATTTCTATCTCATGATAAGGCATCTCCCCCATGACTAAACTCATGGGAAAGTATCTGAAAAAGAGGCCATAGTTCCCCTCGATCATGTACTTGAGGTTTTTCACTTACCATCCTTAGTGACTTATTTTTTTAGTTGTCATCCCAAGTAATCTAGATGGTAATAGAATTTGATCATCTAAGTCCTTATTTCCTCTTTCAATTGGTGTATGATTATGGTTTAATATTTTTGTTTGTAAGTTCTTAGTTGGGGTCTTTTTTGGAGAATAAGAGTTAATAACAGGTTTAGACTATTTCATGCATTTTTTAATTATTTTAATGTTCTCAGTTGTTGTCCATAGGGTATATTTTGGTTTAGTGGCCCCATGTTCTCTCTTGTGCACACATTTCTTTTCACATTTGTTATGGACTAGTGTAATGACTATGTTGACATTCTGAAAGGTTCGTCCACAATTAGATCCATCTTTATTAGTAGTAATGCATGGAATATTTTGTGTATGTATGGTTCCTTACTTGTCTTCCTCAAAAAGAGATAAGTCTCTCATGCTTAATTTAGCATCCATAGTTCTAACCCATGCTCTCCCCATTATAATAGGAAATTTCTTGTCATTATAATTCATGTCAATCATCAGAAAGTATGCTAGATAGGACTACCCATTGACAATGGTCATTACATCTTCTATCTATTCCAATGGAATGGTGACAGATTGACTTGCAAGCTCTAACTGGATGTTGCACCTCTTTAAGATCAGTAGGTTCCATACTTTGTATGTTTCTAAAGATATCATGTTTACTCTAGAACCTAAGTCTAGTATATCCTTGCATGGTAGATTTCCAACTACTAGTAAATAAATTAAAGGAACTCCTGGATCCATTCTTTTCCTGGGAAGTGTTCCCACTTTGATCCCATATGATACTATTAGCACATTTGGCCATTTTATGGAACAACAAGATTTAAGGGTTTGAGTTTGGTAAGTTTTAATAACTCACAAGAGCTATCAAAGTTATATTTAAGGGGTGTTGGTATGTTAAAACCTTATGGGGTAAATTGAAGGTTGAATGAGATGATTAGTATGGAGTAATTTTGAGGCAAGAATTGGCGTTGAGAAATTTGAAGGATATTATCAGACATCCGTTACCATTCCAGAAATGAAATATATTTCAAAAGATGAAAATATTTTAAGGTTACGTTTTTGGAAGCTCGTGATGCTATGAATGTCAAACCCTCACTCACGCAGTACAACAAACCAAATCGTGGAATTCCTGGGCGCGGACCTGAGGCGTACCAAAAATAAAAAAATATTATACCTGCAAATGGAAATTGTAGAACATCGCAGTCTTGTTTACTAATTTTGTTAACAATTTGTTTGGGCGTTCTTGGCAAATTTGTGTTTTTTTTTTGTTCCATCGTAAGGGCTTCCGGCAGAGACGATTCAGAAAACGGCAGAGGCCAGAAAACAAAACGCATAGGCAGCGGGTGCACCAGGGTAGGCTAAGATAATAACGGCAGCACCAATACATACATGGACGCAGAATGCATATAATAAAAAAGAGAAGAAAAGCAAAACCCAAATCAGAATCTGCATTTTTCGGTGTTCTGTCCCGCGCGTCTCCAAAGGCACTGCAGAAAATCCAGGGGACAACCAAAAGTACAGAGCCAAAATTTCAAAACCACAATATCAAAAATTGCAGACATTTTCCAAAGGTAGAGGTTAGGGCAGTTGCAGGTTCAGATGGAACACATGGCGACGTTTCCTTATCCAGCGGTAGCGTTTTCTCCCATGGAGGCAGTTGCTGGAACGCCCTCAATTCAAGAATCAGTTGCAGGATCGATGGCTTTGCCTCCGGGCTTGTATTTCTGGTATCACGGATTTAATATAAGATAAATTAACAACTGCTACTTCCAAAAGGAATATTATATTAGATTTTTTATAAAATCATTATAGCTTAGTAATACTTACGAATTTAAAATTAAAATAAGCTAAATTAAAAATTTAAATATTTTACTAAGCAAGAATTACAAATAATTTCCCAATAAAATTGAATCAGATTACATTAGAAATACTATGAATTACATCTCCACTTATGCATTATACATATCAGCCCATGTATTAAATCCTTGGTTACTACCCCATTATTACATGAAATAAAATACTTTACTATGAGATATTCATGCAAGGGACATATGGCTATTATCCCTTTAATTTATATTTATCCCTTTAGTTTAGCATTTTTATCTCTTTGGTGGTTGCAACCATCCAAAATTGTTGTAACTTACCCAATTTGTTGGATAAAAAATCTCCTAGCTTGTTGGGCAAGTAATTTTTTAATTGGATAGTTCAATTACTTAGTAGTAAAGTTAGCTAGGATATTTAATAAGTAATCTCCTATTGGCTAACCAAGTTACATGGGAGAGAAGTTCGGTGAGATATTTTTGAATATGTAACTTCCCTATGTACCTTTGAACCCTATAAAAAGGCTTGAAGGGTCAAGGGAGAAGGAGGGGAAAGAAGGAGAAGCATCATCATCACACTTGGAAGATTTGTAAAGAAGATATCTTGCAAGATGGCTTGCTAGAATAAAGATTTCAGCCTCTTTGTCATGGTCCTGTGAGTTATGCATTTCATTTTTTGTTTTGTTTAAATTTCTTAGCTAGTGGTTTAGATAGTATCATCCTTGGCGAGTAATTTTGGGATTTTTAGATTGCTCTTATTGTTCTTGTTGCCCGATAGAAATTTCTATTAATGTTTGGGCATAGAAGCACTAGTGAAGAAAAGCCTTAAGAGCATTTTAGTAGTAAATTTTGTTATTGTGCAATGTTTGGGAACTGCTATTGGGTTGTTGGAAGAGAGCCTCTGTTTGTAGTCACGCCGTGGAACAATTTAGTAGCCGAGAGGGTTCAGAAAATCTTTGGTATTTTGATGGGACTAGAATAGCTTCTTTATCTTTAAAATGATTTTTCGTGTTTTTTCAATCAGAAATTGTCAAGTTTTTTAAAGGTTCTATTTGAATGCAATCGTTGGCATCTATTGTCTACTCAAAGTGGAGTCTCGTACGTGGTAGTTTACGCAGCAATTATTGGTAGCACAGTAGGATTGTCTTGACGATATTGCTTGGTTGAGCCTTGGAAGTTTGAATAATTCGTAGATATTTAATTTGGAATAGCTTTATTGCGAAGTGTTTACTCATGTCATTTTACCTTGTTTAAATATTTGGGGTCCACACAAATTTGCTTTCTTTTTTGTCTTTTTCCATCAAATCTTGCTCTATTTCTAGTTTTCTTGTGGAACTATCTCTCTTTCTCCGGGGGAAATTAGGAGTAGATTTGCAGAGTTGTGCTCAAATGTTTATGCAAAATTTTACTTGTTACAAGCAGGTATTATAAGGACCACGTAGACTAGGTAGTTGAACAAAATAGGAAACTTTCATCAATTCATAGTACTTGATAAAGTTGGTTGAATCTCTTGAAAGTAAGTCATTTATAGTTTACACGTAACGCAATCATTACATTTCACACAACCGCACGCCGCAACAGCACACACACATACTCACATTAACTACTGAGTTATTTGGAGGTATCTGGGCCTTGGTGTTGCCAGAGACCAAGAGGCACCTAAATCCTGTTCGGGGACACTCGTTGACGGTTGCGTCCCAAACAGTCGCCAACAGATACTATATCTATTAACATGATAGGCTACATGTTTATAGGTTACATGTTTGTATTTGAAGATGATGAAAGCTTATCATTTTGAGGAGGATCTTCCATAGAAGAATCTTGTTTCAATGAGGTTCTAACTCTACTAGCCTTTTTTGAACTTGTCCTGAAGAAAAGATGTTTCTTTGATTGGCCCTAAGTGTTGATGGTAAGATCTTGTATTTGTATACTCACTACCCTGGTAGCGTTTCATTTCTATCATTGTGATGGTAATTCCCCTTGAAAAGTGGGTGGTGGTACTAATGGCAAAGAAGTAGAAGTTTGATTTGATGAATCAGTTACTTGAAAATGCATGAATGGATTAGAGTTTGTCCTTGGCAATGTTGGTTGATGATACTCAACTAGATAGTATTGTGGAGTCTAAATTACAACATTATTGGGAGAGATTGGTTGTTGCATATAGTATCCATATGGGTCTCGCTACTGATATGGGTACTATTGACATGGTAGTAACATGGCCCATGATTGGGATTTGTGCCATTATTGATGCTATTACTCTTATTGTTGTGGATAAGCTCCATTGGGATAATACATGGATTGGATATTTTTCCTATAATTACCTTGAGGATAAGGTAATCATTTGGGCATTTTTGTCTTGATAAATCTCAGGTTAAGTGCATATGCCCTCATTTCTTACATGTGTGCCATTACTAAACAACATCCTTTGGGATGTTCATATTGGCATATGACACATCCTTCCTCATCTTTAGAGCTTGTGCCTAAATACTTAGCCACTAAAGACACTTTCTTCTTTTGTCGAAATTCTCTCTTCTTTTTCTTATCCTTGCCTTTACCAAAGGTCTTCTCTATTTTCTCCTCCATAATCTTCAAGGTTGTTGTAAATTTCTCATCAACTAAGTCCCACATCTTCTCTACCTTTGCTACTAGATTTCTAGATAGGCATACTTCTGAATTACCTATTCCAAGGTCTCTTCTTCTTGTGTGTCATAAAATCTTGCATCCCTTTTCCTGATAGATGAATCTTTATTATGTTCTTATGTTGTTTCTATTTTTCTTAACTCTTCTTCCTCATTTTCTACTTGGTCAATCAATATTTGTATCCAATGGGCAAACATTTTTTATAATTGGCCTTGGGCTTAGATCCCAAGGGTTTCTGTAGTCTTGTTCCAAAGCCCATCAACAATGTGCCTCAGTTGTTCTTATTTGGAAAATCCATGGCCTACCCACTTGTGTAGTAGTTTTTAATACCTTTCCATTACTGCATCAAGTGATTCATGATTCCCTTCTTTTCATCTGTGGATTTGTTTCTATAAATTGGAGGTTTGATATTTTTCATTAAAAAGCTTCAGCATGGTACTCCATATTCTAATTGATTCTGGTTCAAGTGATATACCAATCACTTTTAATATTTTTTAGGGTGCAGGCATCATGGAATGCTTGAAGATGGTTTTGAGGATTAGCATTGTAACCACCCTAAAATCTGGGCATCTTGTCTAGATCAAGGCATTTGATATGGCTATTCCTTACTTTCCTAGTTTGGATATAAATAGCTTCCCTAATGTTAGTCGTACTTTAAGTAGCCAATATAGGTTCATCATTGTAACTAGGTTCATGAGCTCTATTGTAGTGGTACCTCCTTCGATGCTCATTTGTCTCTCTATCTTCTCTCCTATCCTTGAGTCTTCTTTGTTCATAGTCTTCATCTTCTTCATTAGAGTGCCTTTGGTAATAGTCATGGTGATAATAAGTTGTTCTTTCATCGCTATTATGGTATTGATATCTCTGTCTCCTCTTATAAGATTCCATTGATGATTTTGAAGATGAATATGAGACAATGGAAGAATGATGCTAGCTTTTTCTCCTTTCATGACTCTATTTTCTTTCCTTGTGAGATCTAGCACAAAATCTTAGCCTAGAGTCCTACCTATACTTTCAGTTTGTTGCCTCTCCATTGTGTGTCTCTAATAAGGTGGAACACAATTGGACCTTAACAAGTTCCTCCAATCAGATGATAGGTGTTTGCAAATGGACTTCATGATTCTAGTGGAGTTGTTTAGCAATGAATGCATCACCATCAATATCTTCTAGGACAATTGGAGAGTTGATTTTATTTCCCTTATTATGGGCATCATTAATCTCCATGGAAACATCTCTTCTTAATTTCTCCTCAATGGGTTGATAGGGCCTTGTCATGTGTTTGGTCACATGATACCCATTGAGTGCATCACTTAGATTCATTCCCATTAGAATTATCTAAAGCATAATGGATGCTAAGTGCTCTAGAGTTAGAACAATGTCACCTTGAAGATCTCTCCATCTTACACACCTATCTTGGTCAAAGATGAAAGTAAAATTAGGATAGTAAGGATCATGATGAGAATATGAAATCCTTGCTTGCAATAGCATACTCCCTTCTTCTTCATCATTGATTCTATCATTTCCTCTATTTGATTCTTTAATAGGTAATGGTTTGTCTTTGATTGAAGCCATGTTGTGATTTTTAGATGGTTGGTTAAGTGTTTTAAAATCCATACATCCTTTAAATGTCCATTAATGACTATCATTAGATGTTGTCATTTTCATCAACTTTTTCTTTACATAACATGTGAAAATTCCATAGCAACTTTCATTATAACTGCTTGCTTCATCACAACCTCAAGTTGCAACATCTAGTGATGTCATTGCTACCATCACCATAGTAAGATGCTAACACAAGATGCTACAAAATATGACTGAAAAAGGTGGAAATGAAAAATTAAATTTATTAGAAAAATAATATTAGTAAACAAGGGTTAGAATAGCAAAAGGAGAATAATTAAACGGATATATTTGGAAAAGGATCAACTTTAAGAAGAATCAATGAAAGAAGGAATATTTGCTTTACCTTGGAGGATTAGATGAAAACATAGCGTCACTAAGGAATAACATGTTGAAATCTAAAAACCTTTGAGAGATTTTCTATGCATAATCATGAATGAGAGAGGGAGAATTGTTATCCACAAGTGTAATCATGTATAGCATGGACATCCAAAATAATGTTGGACTCATTCCAAGAAATTACAACTATACCTTACAAACTTGACACATTTTTCTAAAAGCTCCCTTTTCCATTATCTTTCCTTAGATACTACTTGTAAAACTTAAATAAAATTTTTATTAGTGATATAAAACCATGCTTTGATACCAAAATGTTATTTCCCAAACATAACCATAAATAAACACATTGAATCACTTAAGGGGCATGTATTAATTACTTAAAAACCATATAATCCATATAAAGTGTTAGGCTAGTGATATGACTCTTGATGTAAAAGCTCCAAGTTATGGGTTCAATTTTGGTGGGCAATGCTAATTATAAAGTTCTAATTAAACTATATATCTTGGGATGTACCTATATTAGAATTATTTCAAGGTTTCAATATCAAAAAATTAATCAATAAATCTTATATTTCATCAAGCATTCTTGAGAAAATCATAAATCATAAGCACTATATAATATTAATGATATAATATGCTAACATGTCATACATAAAACCTATAAATACAAAGTTAGATGAGATACATAGATAACCCCATGGATCATTTAAAAATCCATAACATAGCTCCAAATGTACAACAATGTTTGAATCATTTATCTACAATGCATCTTCTAAATCACCAGTGCTTCCAATACGCACTTGAATCTACTATCGTCATCATCACTTTGAACTCCATTCATGCCTTCAATTACAATATGCATGAAACAAATGCAAAAATATTTAGAATACCTTTGTAGTAGAGGTCATCCCCATGATGCCATCCACAATGAAGCTAGAGGATGGGGCTCATGTTATAAAGCACACTACTAGATACAATAGAAAATCCAATTAACATATCTATTAATCAATATCAAAAACTATTAACATGTATATTAACCAAACCCATTTACAATTATTTACTGTTAGTGCATTGGCCTACCATTAACCCTTGAATTGTACTACTTGTGATATTCTCATGAGGTTTCTAATATCAAGCATTAGAATAACTATAACGTTGATACTAACATACACTAGTCATTAAGACATCTTGATTAAGAATCTTACCTCTTTAGACCACCCTCATAGAAATATAATTGTTCGGTTACCTAGTGGTTAGTATTAATCTTATAACAACCTGAGAGCCCTAGCCCCTCACTGTCATCCTAATTAAGGCTTGATACTAACTACATGTCACATGTTGTCACTCTAACATCAACTTCCCTAATTGACTAGCCATTCCCATATTAGTTGCCTTGCTATAAATTATGTTAGTTAATGGAATTCTACTGATATTGACTACATGTTATTAAGTTGAAAAACCTTATTTGATGTTAATCCTTCTTGACTGACTAGTCAATATCAATAGCTTAATAGTTGTCTTGTGGCCTTTCAACACCTTGAATGTGCTCTTACGTGCTTGAAACATCTACTATTCATCATCGTTAGGTATCTTCATTTTTATTAGAGATCACTTATGTTATGTTGCTTCATACAATGGATCAGAATTCTATCATGACCTACATTTGGTGACAACATCGCTATAGGAATATGATGAATAAAATGCTTGACAAGATGGAAGAAAAAGGTTGAAATGACAAATAAAATATATTATTGAAATAAGATTAGGAAAAAATGGTTAGAATAATGGAATAAGAAGAATTAAAAAGAATAAACTCTAGGAAGAAGCGATGAAAGGAGAAACATTTCCTCTACCATGGAAGATCAAATGAGAGCATAATGTTACTAATTAAGAATATGTTCAAATTTAGAAATGTTTGAGAGTTTTTTCTAGTAGGGATAATATTAATAATAATAGTATAATTCCAAGATTGGATCACTTGTATGTATAAAAGGATTCAAATGGTCAACTAATAAAGGAAAATTGGAAACTAAAAATTTTTATTACGTCTAAGAAATAACAAAGGATTTGTTGGAGAGTTATAAAGCCTCGAAATATTTTTAAAGAAACTTGAAAACATCATTGATGTAATGCCTTAACTAGATATGATCAATTCAAAAGAAAATAGCTGGAATATTATAATTAATATTATAATTCATTTGAATGTGAGCAAAAGATGAGCAAAATAAAAAGATATATTCTTCATCCTTTGTGCTTTGCTTGCGCTATATGCAAATACACTCTCTTGGTAAATTGGTGCAATGACTTTTCCTAATAAGAAGATGATGAGAGCTCATTCTTGCTCTAGAAATTTAACAATTTAAATGAATATGAATAGCTTAGAATAGATTCATTTGAATACTAGATAACAAAAATCCTCTAACATAATATAAATAAAAATGTTTTTACCATGACATGTTCAACCAATATTTAGTCAAGACTTTTTTCTTTTATAGTCTTATAGAAGAGTGTTTTGTTTAAAGGAATATCCTCTATTATAATATTCCATGAGTAAAGTCATAATTTTCCTTAATGCAACCATTCATTTTCTTGTGTAGAATTTATAATCTCCTTATCATAATTGACTTCCTCCATGTGACTTAACTTTTGAGTATAAGTAATAAATTGACAAAGGGTTTCAACTTCAAGAAGAAGCAAATCTACTTCTAAAAGTAAGATATCATAAGAAGTCTACATTTTCACTTGAAATTTACATACAAGAAATTGTTTTTGAACATGCTCTACTTTTTTCCAATTATATGTGGAAAGAGAAGGTCCTCATGCAACACACCCATATAATAATATCGTCTAGACAAGACTCTAAAAAGCTTTCCTTCTAAACTCCCATGCCAAATTTTATTTCTTGTTGTAATTATTTCTTAGAGTAAATAGAGCTTGCGTGATACTTGAAACCCTTTGAGAAATAAGGGTATTCCAACTATAATTACTAGTTGATGAGTGGTGAGGTACTCCCCCACCCAACCATACAAATCACAAAGCATTCACACATAATTTGGTCAAATTCCATGGAATCTATAGTTTTCCAGTGTACTAGTTCTCTAGGAAGTAAACTACATATTATGGATGTTCATTATTTTCCCAACTACAGTTGTGAAGCTCAAGGGTATGGTTTAAGTATAATTGAGGCACATGATTTTTATCATTTTAGATATTAAGTTTTGGTACTTGAAATAAAAAAGATAGAGAATAAAGTAATTTAATATATACTTTAATCTAATGGACTAACTATTATTCAACTAGTCCTAACATAAGTATCCAATCCCTTTTTTTGTACACATCTTGAACACATATAATGTTGCTAGGTTACCAAGCGTTAAGCACTGTTTGGATTAACAAACATTATATGCATACTCAAAGGGGTCGTATTTATGTGTTTACTTAATTACTATTTAGCTTATCTCACTTAATTACTTAATTAGCTTAATTACAACCAAACATCAAATAAATATCTGAAAACATTAAATGCACTAATAAAACATTTAAGCTATCCAAAATGCTACAAGGTTTATCAAGAAGTTCATTTTTATTATCGCACACACTACTATGCTCAAGTACAATAATGCTCGAATAAAGATCTGTACACTCAATAACTCCTACTACTGGCACTCAGGAAAACATTCTAACTCTTGAATGTAAAAACTATAAGAGCTTCACTACAATCATGACAAGATGACATTTAAACATGGTAAGTTGGCACATATTTATAAGCAAAGATAGACCCTATGTTTATGGGGCCACATAAATGCATCAAATGTTGAGTTGATGGAGTTTAGTCAATGTATCCTAGTTGATGGGGCCTAGTCGACAAGGCCAATCCACAACTCATCACACCCCCACAACTGAATAAAGACTTTTCCTTAAGTTCTTTATAAAATTTGGAAGGTATGGGATTATTAACTACCACATAATAATACTAACATGAAAAATATAAGTACCTAGGTCTACGAATTAATAAAATTACAAATTGTGATATTCACAGCACAAAATTGAACACAAAAAAATTAGACAACATGTCCTCTAATGGCATGAAGATAATTGAAAAGATCACATGGTCTCAAGTAGTGGAGACACTTGAGGCTCCACGAAACCTTGTCTAGCTTCAGGCATATGTGGTAGTTGAGGTTGCCCAACTATTGCTGAAACTTTTGGTAGGATGTGGAAAGCATCAAAAAATGCTTTTATTTTCTCCTCCTTACTCTTGGGATTTTGCATGATCCACATAGCTTTGTCAATGTGGGCTAGAATACGCACATCTCAAGGATAGGGAATTGCTAAGAACAACTCGTTAGCATTTATTAATTAGGCAGCAAATTTTTTGTGCCTGATGTCAAACATCCTTATTGAATTTTGTACCTCCTGGTAATGATTGATCCTCCTAGCTAGGTTCTTGGAAGCTGATTATTGATTAGTGAATCATGCCTTGAGAACTTCGAGTTTAGCATTTGCCATCTTAAGTCCTAAGAATGGCCCAAAGTTTAGTTTCTAGAGAACTGAGCGTTGGACATCATGGGGCCTAATTGTGTCAAGGTAGGCTTGTGTTAGTGTGACTTCAAGTCTTAGTATGGGCCCTAGTTCCTCTTATCACTATGATTATTCTATTGTAGCCTATTCTTAGGAACCTTTTGAACTAATTTTACTTCAAGGTCTTTCCGAAGAGGTCCTATTGCATGGCTTTCTTCTACCTTTTCTTTGGCTTGTTCTTGTTGGCCCCTTCTAGTTTTGGGCCATTTCTTCCTTTGTTAAGATGGTCCTCCCTCCTATAGTTATTTTGGTCTTGGTGCCATCTGTAATCCCAACATGATCATGGGTTAGCAATCATTGTGTAACATGAAACAATTTCTTATACCTTATCCGATTAGGAATATTACACCTAGCTAAGTTGTGATTATGGCTAATTTGATTAATTTGAATTATTATTTTATTTATGTTTTGATGTTCATAAACGATTATAATCATACTAGAGGGTGTTGAAAGGGTTAAACTCTCAAAAATTGATGTTTTAGTATCATTGTATTCATTAACCCTTTAGGGGACAAAAAAAATTTATTAGATTGCTTAAGGTTTGTCACTCACATGAAGAAGAGCTTACCTCCAGTAGCTACAAGATTGAGGAATGGAGTGATTTGAACAATTGGTCTAAAAGTTATGGGCTCAGAAAAATGGCAAAAACTCCCGTCTTATTGTGAAGTAAATGATAAAAATTCCAAAGTGTTTAGTGGTATTTATAGGTTTTTTGTGTTGTGTATATGGAACTAGTTAATGAGGCCTCATCGACAACGTCAATTGCATTAACTAGGTCTAGTTGATGCGATTGTTGACCACAATTTACTTTGGCAAAACATTGAAAATACAAAGAGTTTTTGAGTGAAATTGGAGTCAATTGGTAGCCTAAAAATCCATGAACATGATGAAAATAGTACAAGAGGGTGGTGGAGTTTAGAAAATTGAGAAAATCATTGGAGAATGAAGTTCTACAAAAGATTAAGCATAGAGCTAGATGCATAATGGGACACACGAAAGGTATGACTACAACAATGTCTAAGGTAAGGTACTTAATGATCCAAACAAAGAGATATGCAAGTGGGTCCTCCCCATAGCAGCAACATGCCATTTTTTTCTTGAATAATCACATCTAACGAGTCCATGGGCCCCATAGTTAACTAATGGTTATGAAAAGTTAAAAGCCCACTTGGAAGAATCGATTTAAGAATCAACATAACATGGAAAACCAGTAGTGAGGTGAGTTATGGGAAGCATAGATGGATGACTGAGAAGTTGGGATGGAATATCTAAATCAATTTTAGAGGAATACCTATAGGATGACTATGTTGCTAAATCAATTTGAATGTATTTCCACCTTTGGCGGATCTAGCATCTATCTTCTAAAGAGTGGAAGGGCATACCCTACTTATCCTACTTTTATCCTATGGAAAATCCATTTCTTTAAGAACATAATGGATCACATCCACACTCTCTGGTCCAAGGTAGGCTAAGGCCTCATCCACAACTTTAGCTTGGTCTCATAGATTATAGAACTTAGTTTCATCTTGTCCAAGTTCTACATCAACCTTCAAGTTGATCTAGTTCTTGAACATTTCACTAAATTGAGGAGGCTCTATCTTAGCAAAAGGAATATCCTTTCACAAGGCCACCCACAAGGAACAAGCGACTAGTAGAATTTGTAAATGGAAACCTTAAAAATCACAAACTCTTTCTACCCCTTTATCGAATAAGTTTCATTGACAAATATTTTAAGGCTCTGATATAATCTATAGCAATGTTTTCCCTTACAAATTGTCTAGCACCCTAAGAGTACGTTAGAGCAAATTTAGATTTGGGATGGAACTCAAGAGGAATACACCTCAACTTTTAATAATTCTAAAACACATGCCAAAAAACAAACTGTTAGTGTTAACATGTGACCTAAGTAGTATTTCATGTATCTCAAATGCATAACATGTGAACAAGAGACTACCAATTGAACCCTCTAGATTCATCACCATGTGCTACTAGTTGATGTCATGCTCTTAACGAGCACACACAACATCCCATAGCATGTCCCATAACACACCCAATTTACACCCCAACTTAGAGTTAAACTACACAATCCTCCTAGGCAAGGTCCTACCAGGTGGGATAATCAAGAAGACTCTAGCCTCCTCTTATGAATGCACGAAATTGCAACACCAGTATCGTTCCAAAAATAGAAGGAGTGAACAACTCCTTACACCCCCATGGTCCGCAAACTATGGGGGAGGTAGCAGGCCACCATCAACCTTGCTACCTCTCACATAATCTTTTCTTCACACTTCATCCATGTCATGAATAGTATGATCATGGATGAAATTCTAATAATGTGATAGTTTTCATTTAATGTTTCAAACCAATGTGTCATTTATAATTAACAAGATTTGTGCAAGGATAAATAATGTGCTCATCCATGTGAAGGATACTTTTCAAATTTGGAGTCTAAGTTATCCAAATTATAAGCCATAATCTTACACTTATTCGAATGTTTCTAATGCATCTCATCCTTCAAACTTATTAAAGTGACCTCCTTCCCATGTACATGAAGATTAATAATGCTTCAAGGATCATGTAAATTATAAGCCATAGTCTTATACCCATACTTATCATTGAACATGACTTTTTTCATGTCTATGGTAAAGTAAGCTCCTTTTTGTATACACGGAGCTTGGATAAAGAGGAGAATGCTCTTGGGAAATATCCATTTCTCATTCAATGACTAATAAGAACCATGGAATGAGTTGAAAATCTAGTGGGATTCTATGGCTATGAAATAATGCCATGCCATCCACCTAGGAAATTAGAGGACAAATACCAATCACCATGAGAACTTAAGCAAATCTTGCTAATAACATTCTAATACTTAATGGGAATAATAGTTGAGAGATAGTGAGCTTCAACATCTAGTTTATTAAATCTAATATGGTATAAATAAAATTACCTCTTACCTTTTGCATTAGTCTATATTTGTGTTAAAACCTTCTTCTTGACTAGTTGGCACATATGTTTAAGTTCTTATTGTACATCATCGTAAGAGATATTTCATTTTCCCAATCATTACATCGTAGACAATATTAATCATAGTCTTTCAAATATTCAAGAACTTCTTTAAAGAATTTATCTTGGCTTGAGATATCCAAGCTATGAGTGTATGTAATGAATTGGCAGAAGGCTTCTACTTCTAAAGGTAATAAATTGCATTCACATTACAACATTGAATAAAATATTTCTATCTTTACCTTTAACTCGTTGAGAAGAAAATGCTTGGACTCTTTCAATATCTTTTTAAAGTTTAGCATTGAGTCCATAGCATAGATGACAGTCTAAAAAATGTTTTTATGACCTTCCAAGCATAAAGGCCTAAATCCTTGTACTTGTTTTTGAAAGCATATAGAGTGTTGAAATATCTTGTTATTTTTTCTTTGATGCACTTCCCCCATATGTAATTGTTCATATAAATGAGACCTAAATATTTTTAAAAATATACTGTTTACATATTGGTACCTCCAAAATTGAAGTTATAACAATTATTTTTTGTATCCTAGATCATCAATTTGGTATTATTTACATTCAATTGAAGACCAAATGAACAACAATAATTTTCTAAAATTATCAACATATTTTACATACCTTTTTTAGTAGTTGAAATCAAGGCAGTATTATCTATGTATGAAATAATATTTACTATTTAGTATCGAATTTTAATAGCATGACTATTTTGGAAGTTTCACAATCATTCCTACATTTCATTAATAAAAATTCCAAAGAGAGTTGGAGAAAATGGAAAACCTTTCTTAAATCCAATTTTAATAGTTCCCTACTTTCAAGGATGTTGCTACCAACATTGTGAAAGGAAAAAGCAACACATATTAACAACATTGCTTGTAGTTCAAAGTTTAAACCAATGCAAATCTAAATAAATGATTTAAAAGCATTAATTATTTCAATAAATAAGATAATTTTGATAATTTTCACCAATGCTAATTATTAACCAATTTATCTACATATTTATTATTGGCAAAGAATCTTTTTCTTTTTCAAATTAATGAAATCCTAAGATTGATTTACTCATAACTAATTTTCATGTTGAAAATAAAAATCAAAATTAGTATTAAATAATTCTTGCCCTAGCAATGGTAGAGCTAATAATTCATGATAATTAATCATATACCATGATATTCTACCAAATACATAGCTATTGAGTTTATGTAAAAAAGTTCATCTCTAAACCTACTTATTTTTTTGTGAAAAAGTCCACCTTCTTTGTAGTTTGCTTCCTAACCAAAATAATTCCTCTTAGCGAAAATCATTCTAATAAAAAAGTTGATATCTTGGGGTAGCTTGGCCATAAGACCATAATTATTTGTTTGTCATGAAAAAGTCTATAGTAATTAGCCATATCAAATATAGAATTAAACGTATCCAAAATATTATTAAATCTTATCATGTATCATGTCAACTATGTAATTTTCAAAAGGCTTTGTAAATGTTTGGGAAGAAAGAAAATGAAGCCATTATGCATAGTTGAAAGAAAATTAAGCCATTATGTATAGCTGCATACCTTAACGGTTATCACCATAGATCATGATCTTAAAGTAATAAATGTAGTAAAATATTATTTATAGCTACACCTACTTGATAGTTTGATGGATTGGATTGTGTTTATCTACTGATTTATTTAGTGGGAGAGTGAAAAAAATATTTTAATAATTCCTCACTTTCAATGGTGTTGCTACTAGCATTGTGAAAGGAAAAAACAACACATATTAATAGTGTTTCTAGTAGTTCAAAATTCAAACCAATACAAATCTAAAAAAAATATTTAAAAACCTTAATTATTTAGGAAAATAAGACAATTTTGGTAACTTTCAGTAGTGTTAATATCTATAAATAAAATTAAATTACTAACTAGTTTGGCTATATATGTAATATTGGCTAAGAGAATCTTTTTCTTTTTCAAATCAATGAAATTCCAAAATTGATTTACTCATAATTGAATTTCATGTTGAAGATAAAAATCAAAACTAGTGTTAATATAATTCTTTCCATTGCAATGATTGAGGTAATATAATTCTTGATAATTATTTATTCTTCATGATAAAGTCCACCCAATACATACCTATTGATGCATAAATTTTGGATCCACCAACATCGAGAAAAAACTTGAACTCATTTGAGGAGATTATTGCCAAGGGCACCTCCTATATGGGTATGGAAACCCAAGAATAGTCTCAATTTGAGAGGGCCATGTGATGTTTCAAAACAAAATAAATTAAACTAAAAAGTTGGGGAGAATTCAAATTGAAAAACTGTCTTAAAATTTAAGACCTCATGAAAACATAGTAGGTAGCAAGAAAATTTAAATTTTTCCCTAGTCCCCCACTACTACCACTAGTTCGTGCCATCTGATCATTGTAGATACCATCAAAACCAACACTACTCATAGCCATTGGGAAGGGAGAGAGAGAGATCTATTTGGTGTTCCACCATCACATGCCACATCGTCACTTGTCACGCAACCTGCCGTTGGTTGTAGAAAACCTAAGAAGGCTTCTTGTTGTAACTTTACCATTTCCAAAGAGAGAATAAAAAAGAGAGAACCCTACTACAATCACCAGTTTAGATCTATAGAGAGAGGAAAAGGGAAAGAGATAGATTCCACCACCAACTATTATCATTTACGATTACTGCCAAATAGAAAACCCTTGTGGTAGCAAGAACAAAAGCCTTACTACATAAGGATGTGTTGCCACTATTGTTAGGTGTTACTATCACTACAATTGCAAATTGCCACTAACCATCATCACCTCATGTTTCCTCTTCATAAATGCTACTACAACCAACACTACTCATAACCATCAAGGGAGGGAGAGAGGGAGATTTATTTCAATGCCAACCACCATTACGCTTCATGGTTCTATCCACCATTGTTTGTTGGGGAAGGAAGGAGAGAAAGAGAGATGCTACTGTACTTTGCTTTGTGTGTTGTAGACACATCATTCACAGCCTCTATTTCTTGGCAAACATGCCATTGTATCTACCACATGCACCACTAGAGAGAGGAGAGGCTAGATCCTAATGAGAGAAAGGTTGGCCACCAATGTGGGAGAGAGGTTGGTCCCAAATGAGAGAGAGAGGCTAGCCCCGATGAGAGAGAGAGACTAGTCCCTTGTTCTTGTAGCTACTATGAGTACTATTACTATCGTAGGTTTCCTGGCTACTGCTCAGGAAAGGGGAGGTCTACTGTAGCTTTCCATATTCCCTACTAGTGCTAATGCATTATTTTCTACACATTTGCGTCTACCACTACTACCTTGAGAGCTCACCTAGCTATCACACACTACACAAGGAGGTCACCTACTACCACTAGCTATAGTTACCACACACACCACTATTGTTATCATAATAACCACTATTACATGCCCTATCGAAGTGGGGAGAGGTTGGAAAATGATGATATGCCAAAGAAAGAGAAATAGCCATCTACAAGTTTCCTCTAGAGAGAGGAGTCCTTGATAGATGATCCACCTATCGCCTATTTCTTAGCCCCCCACTAATGCCGAGAGTGCCCTACTTCCCCTTGCAATCATCTGCAACATCCCCTACAACTGTAAGAGAGAAAGGGAAGGCACCATGTTGCCATGCCAAATAGAATTAGGCCTTGCCTCCTTTTTCCAAGATCCTCCACAACATCCACTCACCTCTACTTTTATAGCCATTAGTTTGGATGTTTAAATGCCCATGTCCCACATTGGTTATGTCCACCACACAAAATGTTACATAATTTTCATAATTCTTGGAACTACCACATCATTAGTTACACCACCACTACACATAACTCTTGAGACCATCCATACATAACACCCACCATGTTCTTCACCACCATGGGTTGCCACCAACATAACTCCTATAATGCATATAACTCTCAGCACCACCACCATTGGTTACACCACCTCTGTGAGTATTACATGACCCATAGCTTGTACAAATTAACTTTCTTCGTATGTAGTGCTAGGGAATTAGACTTGTTAATCATGGCCCCATTCTTAGCCCCCAAACTTAAAATTGCATGCAACTGCAAGGAACAACACCACCATAGTAATCTTAAAAGGAGATACAGAAGATAGACAACAATGTCAAGACTCAAATAAAGACCATCAAAACATAAATATAAAAAATTCAAGTAGGAAAATGGGGGATTAGAAAATTGAAAATAAGTTTAGGAAAAAGAGTCAAGAACAAGAAAAATGACAAGGAAAACTAATATGGAAAAATAAAGGCTTAAAAAATTAGCCCTCCTTCTAGTACCAAAAAGTGTGTTGATGCATAAATTTTGGATGCACCAACACTAGCGAAAAACTCATTTGAGGAGACTATTTCCTAGGTGCCTTCCATTTGGGTACAAAAATATAGGAATAGTCTCAGATGGAGAGGGCTACAGAGCCTTTTGAAAATAATAATAATAAAAAATTTTAATTAAAATGAGTGTCTCAAATTCAAAAATACAAAAGCTAATCAAAATAAATTTTCCCTACTTCCTAACTAATACCATCATTCATCACCAATCCATTATAGATGTTGTTGTAGCCAACACTACCTATAGCCACTAGAGGATGGAGAGATGGAGAAGAGATTGGATGAAGGGGCCCACTAATGCATCTCTGATGCATAGATAGAACATGCCTAATAGGTAGCATGAGATAGGGAAATTTGTCCCTATTTGGAGAACCCTTCTATAGATGCACTATTGGCCAAAAATAGAATGGAACGATAGAACGCATTCCTACAACTACTACTATCAATTATTACAACATTGTAACAGAGAGAGAGAGAGAGAGAGAGAGAGAGAGAGAGAAAGAGCCACTAGATCCTACCATCACATGCCAATTAACACATTGCTATCTCCAATCCTACGTTTGCCACTATCATAGGTCTACCATGAAAAGGAAAAAGAAAATCACTGCCTCTTGGTTTCTTACTGAGATTATTGATGATCATCCATGTAGGTATACCACTATTGACTACCACTAGTCCATTACCAAGAATAAAGAAATAGTATTGTATAACTAGCCTATTGCACTTGCCATCCATGTGCATCAGTTGTGCCACTATCGTCCCAAGAAAACATGAGAAGAGAGAGAGAAGAAATCATTGTCTTCTTGGTTTCCTACTAATATTGTTAACCATCATCCATGCAGCTCTATTACCACTAACTTTCACTGGTTCATTACCAAGAATAAAGAAACAAAACTATAGAACCTCCTTGTGCGCCCATCGTCTTTGTGTGTTAGCTATGTCATTGTCACCTAAAGAGAGATAGAGAAAATCATCATCCACTAATTTCTCAGCCCCTAGAGACCATCCTATCAATTTGCATGCACCTTAATGGAGAGAGATGCAACTATTCAAGAAGAGAGCCAGATTTGTTAAGGAGACCTTTACTTCCCCCTTTCCTAACATCATCTTCATTCTCTACCTTATAGCTACTTGCTAGTGATGTTTCACTTCCTTGCACATCATTCGACATTCCTACATTTTGGTCCACCTCCCTGCATGTCGATTCACCTCCCCACATGTCAATTTACCTTCTCACAAATTGATTCACCTTCCCACATGTTAACGTTGCTTGGTGAAATGGTATATGATTTTACAGGATAGTTTTGTTAATCATGCTCCTATGCAATACATGGTCAAGGTTGGCCACAACAATACCCATAATAGTTTCTAAGAACAATTCATCTCAAAGCTTAGGGATACAAATATGATTATTCATTTTTTTCATGACAAAATTCACCCTTCTAGTAGTTGGCGCATTGTCCAAAATAATTGCAATGAAAAATTTCTTCAGTAATAAATATAATAATTGGCCTATCTACTAAGGAAAATCAAATTAAAAAATTAATTACAAATAAAATATCAATAAATCTTGTCAAGTGTCTTATGCACCCATTATGTAATTTTTAAAAAGGATCATAAAAGTTTAGAAAGAAAGACAAGTAAACCTGTTATGATCCGACAGATCTTGAATCTTAAAACCAATGATTAAAAAGTTAGAGAAATTCTTGGCTCAGCTTTAAAAATAACTCAAAAAAAAAAACTCAACGACTTGGATGACTAAACAAAACAATTCCAATTATCGTAAAAATACTTCTTTTCAAGAAAAGATTAGGATTTATTTGAAAACTAAAATTATGTATAATCTACCTAAATTAAGGCATAAGAACAACACCCATCATCTATATCAATTCAGCCTCTACTAAATGGCCAATCTAAATAGTATCCTCCCAAACCTTCATCATATATGGTCTTACCCTATGACACAAAAACAACAAGAAACAACCAAGCACAATCCCACCAAATGTCATAGACAACAAACCCTTCCAACCATCTACCATTCTACATCGTCCCATAACCTTTGGCTACATCCTTGTTGGTCATTCTTGTGAAGAGCTTGCACTAGCACCTACGCATTCATTGGCCACTTCCTCTATTGTGGATCCCTTTCAATTTACATCTATTTGTCCATCATGCCTCCCCTCATCTACCAACTTATCTCTTCCCTCCTTGTTGTGTGCATGCAAATCAAATCTTGAATCTTTGTCTTCTTCTTTGCAACAAGCTCTATCATCTATTGCATATAGGCAATCCATAGCACTACCCCTTCTACCTTAGCCTCTACATAGGGCCTTTCTACAACTTCAACCCTAGCCTTAAGGGTTTCAAACTTGCTATGTGTCATTATAATGCTAGGCTCCTAGTTTCCCTGTGTAGTCTCTTGCATTCTGCCCTCCTCATAAGGGTATGTAACCCCATTGTTAGGCTTCTCTCTTAAGTGTCATCCCCTTATTTTTGCTTGTTTGTTCACTATTGTAATGAAGACATTGTTTATAGTATACCCTCTATGGCTCTAATCTTGGTTTCCAAGGAAGAATAGATGTTTCCACGCACCATAGGGCTAAAATTAGCCTTAGGAAAAATAAGGTACAGAACTCTTGTTTTTTGTCCTGAAAATTTGGGTTTTTAAATCTTGTTCTTTGTCCAGAAGTCATGAAATTTTTTACTCAAAGAACTTTTTACTTATAAACAAATAAGATTCTCTCGGCCAATTTATAGATATATATTATAAATATATAACTAAGCTAGTGATCACTAGTCGTCCGCTGTAGCAATGATTTAAACATAACTAAAAAATATATTAAAAGACCATGAAATGGTTTATTGAATTATTATAAGAATGAGATCATTCTTCATTAGATTTAATGCATTGCTCTTCATCCAATATACTTTGATGGTGCGAAGCCTTAAATATCTCAAGAGTTCTGTACCTTAGAGTTTTCGAACAATCAACCTTAGAAACAAATGCAGACATTCTAGCAAAGTACATGACAATCCGTGTACTTGGGACTTCCATGATGAGAATTTGCAAGGCTTGTTCACAACAAGAAGCAAAATCTCTTTGCCTTAAATGTCTATTGAAACTCTATGAAACAAAACATAGCAAACTACACTTCTAGTCTTATGCACACCAGTTCTGTCAAGAAGGGAAAATGTGAAAAATGTAACCAAGGCTCCAAACCAACTCTTAAGCTCTCACCAAAGAAGCTTACAAACCAAACCACAAAGCTTTATTGAAACTTGAAACATAAAGCTTTACAAAGAACCAAGGATGCTTCAGAAAGACCATGCTAACTTCAAAGGTACTTGGTGAGATCCTCAACCATGATGGGTGTAATAACGACTTAATGTATTATTCTTACCCATTGGCTAAACTCTATAGAAATCTTTGCAAGTGGCATTAATCAGATAAGATTTTCCTGTTTCCCCTATTCCTTGAATTATATACCATATATAACTAAAACTATGCAACCAAAAGCTGGTTACCACATGCAAACCATAGTATGGTGTCAACAAATGTCTTTATACTCTCCTCTCCCAGTATATGTCTGTATCCCTCCCCTATGCATAAATTTATTGAAACCTAGACAACTGAAGAACATAGGTAACTGTTAAACTCACATCTTGTCAGAAACCTTTCAGAATTTACACCCCTCTAAAATTTACAAATTTCTTTGATTAAAATGCTATGCATAAAGATAAAAGTACACATATTCTAATCCTGAAAATAGGTGAATGTGAAAAATGCACCATAAATTCACTTTTTTAAAAATCTAATTCTTAAAAACAAGTACAAGTAAGGCACCAACAATGCAAGCAAGAACAGATCTCTCTTTGCGTCCAACAATGCAAACTTCGTATCCATGGTAAAGCAAAAAAAGAAGAATAATAATGGAAATGCAAACTTTGCAGCTCACATGTGCAGCTAAGTATATACCCAATGAAAAGATAGTAAAGTAGACATAATTAAAAAATTGATCAACGTGTGCCTATGATCATTTTGAGTATCCAAAAGCCAAAGGAAAAACCATTACCAAAAGAAGATAGTAACCATAATATAAATAGAAAGATAACAGTGAGAACAATAATGATGGAGCCTAGTGTTGGAAAGCATCAACAATGCAACAAAGAAGTCCCCATATGCTTTGTGTACAGTCTGAGCGTCCCAATGTGATTTTTTTACGTAAACTACTGGAGCATTTTCCTCCTCATTCTCATCCTTGTGCAAAAAAAAGAATCATTCTTGTGGAAGAAAAAAAAACTGTTAGGCGTGCTTGCACAAAAACAGAAATGGACGCATGTGAAAGCTACATGTTTTTTTCAAATATATGCAGAAAAGGGTCTAGGGTCGAGAATGAGCATGCATATGGGATCTATGGCAGCGATGGCCATGTATGTGTCCACGATAGCGGCGTTCTGTCCTGGATCAACTAGGCCCATTAATACCCCAATTTGGACGAAAAAGGACTTCTCCATCTACTTCAGTTAAATAGATTTGTTATGGTTCCTGTCAATTTCTATTGCAGCTTAAGACTACCTTGGAACCAGGGGCAAGAAAAGTTGACTATGACACATGGATATATCTTTTCCTTTGTCAGCTATGCGTTTTAGCTTTCATTGGTGGAACATAACCGGTAATGCCTGCACATATGTAGTAATGATTGCTATATTTTTGGTGAGTGAAAATATTTATTTGCAATTTGTATATCAAAATTTGGATATCGCAAGTGAAAGATTTCAGTATTTTAATCAAAGAAATTTTTAAATTATTTACATTGCTAGTATAACCTTTCCTTTGTTACTGGCATCTTCTTTTCTGTGTATTGTTGGTATCATAATCTTATGTTGCACATCATGGAGATGAACCCAGACAAAAATTTACATCCATGGCCAGATAAAAGATCACAACAATCCTCTTTATATCATTGCTAGATTACACAACATGCCCTAAATAACCAGCAGCTTTTTCACTGAATGAAATTAAATTTTGAGAATGCATCAATAAAATGAAACTGAATAGTTAACATCTTCATAAATATGCAGCACTCTACATCCAAGCTCCAAGCCTAATGTCCTTTTCCTAAAATTTTAGAAGCCAGAAAGTAGTCCCTTGAAACTCATCACCTATGAAGGGAGGAATGGGTTTTGGTGGGTTTCTGCAAAAGTGCAATGATGTACATTTCTTTGAGCTCAAGGCCCTAGTCAAGCTTAGGAGCCACAGCCCACTTAAGCTTTTCAAAATCCATGTTTGCAATCATGGGAGCATAAGTGGTGATCTGATCCTCAGTGTAGAAAAAATGAACAAGCTGGAAGATCTCACAAGGCCTCAGAACTCTGTAGATATCATAAAATATGAACTCCAGCAGATCTGTTGGAATCCAGTTGCTGAGAACATGCATGAGTGCACAATATCCAAAGTGACATCAAAGAAGGGAAGCCTCTGAGAAATTGAAATGCAGAGAGGAACCACACCTCTGGAAGAAATGAAATTTTTGAAGGGCCCATTGAAGTTCATGGAAGTTGTGACAATGGTGATGTTCCTCTCTCTCATTCTCACTACAAATGTGCCAATGCCTCCCCCAATATCCAGACCAATTGTGATTGTTGAATCTCTATTCTTAGTTATCTTTAGAGCTAGAACTTCATCAATGGAGAGATCCATGGTGGACAGAGAATGTGTCTGTTTGTGCTCTCCCTGCCCTGCAAATCAAAACAATCTTTGCAGTCATCAAATGCTTTCTGTTACTTTCTGTTCACCAAACACATGCAGTTCTTGCATGAATAGGCACTGCAAAAAATGCTAGAATCCACAGGAATGTTCTAGAGGTTCTACGGATATAGATTTAGCTCCTTGTAATTTTTCAGAATTCTGGGGAAGCATCTTCTTCGAGGCAGAGGCTCACAGCTGCTGAGCATCAACCTCTGAGCACTAACTTCATCATCAGGACACAACCCTCCAGGGGAGAAATTCATGCAATTCTGAATTTCATCCTTTAAGAATTCATAGGCCCTACCAACGAAAGGGAAAATGGTGTCGGATCCAAAGTTGGGATTGAACCCTAATGGCAACCTTTTGCCCTCCACCCATCACCGGTATTCTACAAAATTAATGTCAATTGTAGGGGAAATGCATGCAAAAGAGGAAGATGTTGCAGCAGAGCCTTCATTGCTCTTCTGGCCATCCGTGAAAGCTGTCTTCAGAAACTAAACCAAATTTTTAACATGGGATTTTAGATTCGTGAGTGGATCCACCACAGCATATTTGTGAGCAAGTTGCATCATCGTGAGCCTTGAGCATGCGGACACTGGCACATGTAGCTTCGGGATCCAAGACGTCCTCCAACGCATCCTGTTTTGTGCCCCGATCTGGACGTCATTTCTGTATTCTACATAGAACTCGAGCCCTCCTCCTCTTGCTGCTTAGTGCACTTTTCTCACGTTCTATCATATGGCATTGGCATTATCTATATTTATAGGAATGCAACGGACGTAAACTTTCATAGCGTTATGCACAAAGTTGACGTTACTGAAATGGCCTATCTAGAATATTAGTTACACGTTAGCATTATGTACAAAGTTGGGTTACCGAGATGGCATGCCTAGAATTTTTGTTACACATTAGCATTGTGCACAAAGTTGCGTTACCGAAATGGCCTGTGGAAAAGTCAACATTAGTCAGCATCATGTACAAAAAATTAGTGTTGCCGAATTATGACTAGTAATGGCCTCTCGGCCAAACAAGCCTTAAAACCTGCAACACAAGCTACAATACAATTGTAATTAAATATCATAATTTGCAATCTTAATAGCTAATTCTAGCAAAATATATATGATTTGTAAAACATCTTTAACAAGTTGTTAAGATATTTTAGCAAATTGGTAAGCTAGAACAATGTATTTCTAGCTTGGTGTCAAATTATATTAAGGGTTTTTTCTTTGTTTGTTCTTTTGATTTTCTTTTCAACTGTATAATTGAATTCTTCTTTGGTTTGTGCTATTAATGGCCAAAAATCAGAAAACATTGGAAAGGTTTGAATAGCCATTTGGCCATTAAATGCCATGTAAAAAAATCATTACTTAAAAGAATAAATAGAGCCAAGGCTTATTTATATAACTACGTTGGCTTTACAGTTTGATGGATTGGATGTTGTTGGCTATGTTGCCAAAAATGCAATGGATTCATAACGTTTCGCATTTTTCATTGCGGAA
>MNCI01013150.1:11399-25533 GCA_015680685.1 Gnetum montanum
GTATTGTGCGTAGATACGGGTTTCAACACAAGGATGGTCAAGTCAGTGATCTTCCGAAAAGTTTGAAATACGTGTCATCACAGCTGTGCCTTCTCCACATATCGTCAAACCTATAAATATCCCAATTGGCTAAGAAAAGAGTAAGGACAAAAAAAGGACAATAACAGAGAGACAGAGACAAGAGACACTTGGCTTGAGCATTGGCAGTAAGAGCGATTACCCCTTTGGTGAAGACACAACTTTCTCCATTGGCGATTATCGGCAGTTCCGAGCAAAGACTACCTAAGACAAAAGGAGCAGATCAGAGATCCAGAGATCATCTGGTGTGGTTTGTGAGTTTCTATTGATCAGAAGCAGTTGATCAATAGACATCAGAACTTGACCTTCCTTGCATCCCTTCTCCGGCCTACAAGGTAGATCGGATTCTATTCTGCATTTCTGCTTAGACAGTTTGCTTGTTTCTTGCTGCTTTGTGTTTGCTTTATACAAAACAATCGGGGTCTCCCCAGTGTAACTTGAATATACAAAATACTTATTTTACCGAGTCAAACTATAGATCTTGCAATCACGCGTTTCTCTCGTGTCTAATTCCTGTTGTCGTGTTAATGCTATCATCGTCGTTACCATTCATCTACATTGCTTTTCTCTCATTTCGCGACTCACCGAATCATATCATTCCACGAAATATTCGTAATCTTCATCGATTTACTGATTAGTAAGTCCCTGTCTGATCGACAATACTATTCAGGGCGCCGCGGATTCGTTTTTCTAGCATAGCCCTCACGTGGATCCGTGGTTAAAACTGTGTACACGGGATTTTGTTTGGTATTTTCCAGCTGCCGACATTTTCCGTCGTTACAGGGCCCACCCAAATTCAAATTTTGATTTTGATTTTTGAACTCTCACCATCCTAGTGTTGCAAAAAATTTCCCCCCTTTGAACTATTAGTGCACCATGAGTTTAGTGAATGACTTAGGCAAGGGGGCTTTAGGAGTGGGGTATATGGGTATAGAATTGGATTTTTTGCATGTTAATCTTACCAACACCATTTGCAAAACCCACCTTATCATTGGTAGCACATTGGTTTAGAGCTTTGACATCAATTTTGTCTTAAACTCAATCAATATTTAGCATTTCTTGGTAAGGATACAACCAAGGATAGTGTTATTACCAAGATTTTTGAAGAATTTTTTAAGGTTTTCTATGTCGTTGACCATCATGACAAAGATGAAGTCCACTATAAGCAAGAATCCTACCCTAGAGGATGTTGATGTTGTAGCCAAGAGGCTCTCACATCTACCACATCCTCTTCTAGGAGAAGCATTAATTTCCATAATCCCTAAGTACACCATTCTTGGTTGTTTTCTATGTATTTTTGGGTTTTTTCTTGTCTAGAACCTAGGCGTTTTTTTAGATCTAGGTTGATGTGTTGGTTAAAATCAAAATTTGGAAAATTCCTATGCTAGATTTATGTAGTGTTTATGGATTTTTGGTGTTTCTTTGATGTCAAGCTTGGTTTGTGAAAATTTATAAATTTTTTTCAGTTAATTTTGTGCATTTTTCATGTTTTCCACCAAAAAGCATCACTTTTGTATTTTTTTTCTTATGAAAAAAGCTAGGAATCTTTAATTTTTGATGTAATATGGTTGTGATACATTGTTAAATGGTCAAAACCATGGTTGAAATACTAGATTTTGGCTCATGGCTAATTCTCTATGAATTTTTATGAATTTTTCTGTAAACTAGTTTATAGTGGTTTTTCGTTTTTCTACTATTTTTTCATGGTAATTTTGTAATTTTTTGTGTAAAAACAGCTAATAATTTTGGATATTTAAGGTTATGGATTTTTATTTTATGGTTTAGGAATTCAAATGGCCGTGGAATCATGGAATTTTGGTTTACCATTAATTCTAGGCAAATTTTTTTGTTAGTTGGTGTAGGTGTGATTCCATGCCATTTTCTATTTTTAATGTCATTTCAAGAATATTTACTTTATTAACCGCTAGGGATATTTGTGTTTTCAAGTTTTGAGTTTTTAGTTATTTTTTTAAGATTTTAAATAGTCCTAGAATCATTGAATTTGGATTTGTGGTTGATTTTTTATGATTTTTTTGGTGAGCTTGCGCAAAATAAGGTTTTTGGCTTTTACAGTTTTACCCTTGTGAAGATGGGCAACGTTGGCACATTGGATAATTTTTTCAACCAATGTTTCATGTATCTAGGGATGCTTGGGGATGTTAGGGATGGTTTAGAATTGGTTTTTTTAGTTGTAAAATTTTTTTGGTATTTTTAAGTAGTGATCTCCTATGGTTGTTTCCTTAAGTTTTGTGTTCTTGTGTGAACTTCGGTTAAATTTGGTTAACATTTTGTATGGAATTTTGAAATTTTTTCAAGTTTAGGATTATAGATTAGATGTTGTGGTTGGTTTCTTGTCATCATGTTCAACATTTTTTTTTGGCTATTTTCCTATTGATTTTTTTTTTGGTTTTCAACACTCATTTGAACTTCTAGAAAATTTTGAACTAGCATTCCTAGAGTTTTTACTATGGCTAATTTTACCATTAAATAGGATGTTTAGTGAAGTTCTTGTAAAATTCAAAATAGTGCATGGTTGTTGTTGTAGGTGCATGGCTAATGTTTTTTACATTAAAATTTTATAGTTTTTATGCATGTCTTCTATGAAGTTTGTTAATAGGCTACTTGGTTGTCTTTGGTTCTTTGTCATGATTGTTCCTAGCTTTACTTATTTAGTTTTTTTTTTGTTCTAAGTGTTACAAATCATAGATGAAAATGTTGATAGTAGTTTTAATAGTGTGTTGTTGTTTTCTCCATGTAGGGCCTTCCTTAAGCCCAATTTGGTGGTTGTTGAGTTGGTGGGGATACTTTGCTATATCCACTTGCCAAAGCCCAACATCCCAGCTACAGATATGGTCTTGGAGCATGACTTCTTATAGTTTCTACTAGGGAAAAGAGAATTCTTGGCCTATTTGTTGCAAAATTTTAGTGTGATGTTGTGATCACATTTATCATCTTACATGGTAGGTGCCATCATGGAGACATTACTACCTCAGTCTTCTAACCTAATCATTAAGTTCATAGTTGACGATTTTGAAATCCATGTAGAAGGTGAAGTGCTTGATAGTAAAGCTAGTAGGGGTACTTGCCAGCTATCTTAGATTTGGAACACACCAAAGTTCTCCCAATACAATCTAACAAGACCCTAATGGTGGCTCGTCGACTCCACACACTATTTCCAAATGCTCCCAGCACAGTGTATCGTTTAGAAGGATAAGTGTATTTGTAAAACTTTTTTTATATTTTTCTTTATTTGGTTTACCTATTCTTCCTTGGCTCATTGGTTTCTTTTTTTTCAGATCCTAAATATCTTGCAGGTACATGGTTAGTGACCAAGGTTTGGTTAAGAATGATCAAACCTTAGCATTAGCTTTGACTGTAGTAGGGGTATTCACCAAAAGGCCAATAGTAAGACTTGTAGTGGTTGAGCAACTAAAGGGTGATTTTGATAAGTACACCACCATCTATTCTCCAACCTTCTAGAGGCACCTACCCAATGAGAAAACTCATGGTTGGTGGATGATCCTTAAATGCATTGTAGAAGAAAGAACCACTATTAGGCCCTCCACACAATCCTCATCAAGCAAGAAGAAGAATAGTAAGAAAGGTATGAATTTTATTGTTTGCTTCTTTTGTTATGTTATATGAATGTTTTCATGGCTACATGATCCTATGTTATTTTGGTTTTAAGTGTTTTCATGGCTTTATCAGTATGGTTTTAGCTTGTTGTTCTTTTCATATTTTGGTTTTATGAAATGTGCCTATGCCTAATCTAATTGGTTGTTTTCATTGCCTTGCAAGGGCTACCACCTCCTCCAGCATCACTTTGGTTGTTTTAGGACACCTCAAGGAAACCCTCATCTTGAAATATAGTGAAGTGGAATCGACACAACATTGGTTGGTTGAAAAGCCATTTAGAAACATTCAAGCAAACATCACTCATGCAGGTTTGGTTAATCTTTTCATGGCTTCTAGCCCAATCATCCCTACTCTTGATATGGTGAACACAATTGACTTCTTTGACCAAGGAGTGAAGAAGTTCATCACCTAGGTTCATGACGTGGTGATCACCTTGGCCATTAATGAGGCTACCTTCTATGACCTCTTTGGTGTTGCCACTAAAGGGATGAGAATTGTCACCAAATAAGCAAAGGAGACAGGCCACCAAAAGGAGGTGGGATCATGGTTAAATGCTCTTCATGACCATTCTGAGTTGACCTTGGAGGATCTCTAGGCATAACAATCAAAGGAATCATATCCCTTATTCAGATCCCATACCTTTTCAAAGTTGCTATCACAGAATAAGGTTATTAGCATTGCCCAGGCATGGACCATGATGAAGGTCCTTATTGAATGTGCTTGAATTAACTAGGCTTCTCACTTGGCCTCTGGGATGTGTTTGGAAATCCTCAAACTCTAGGAGGATCTCACCACAATATGCCACATGCATTATGCATTATTTGTGGCATATTTGAGGAGAATTATAAAATTTTTAGTGATGAGGAGAGATGGGAGATGGATGATTCAAGACCCATCCCAACTCTCTAAGCCTTGAATAAAGCATATTTATCCAACTATGTAGGCCTAGAACCCATCAAAGGATGTTGGGGAATTAGTGTATGTGACCACTAAGCATTTTAGTGGCATACATTATGCTTTCCCTGATAGCAATAGGATTGAGCCTTAAGTCAAATGGGGAAATGCTGAGAAGGCCAAGGAATTACATGCTAAGGTTGACGAGGTAGCTAGAGAAAAGTTAAAGCAGCTAATGGTTAAGGAAGTAGCACTAGCCACCAAGCAACCTTCTAAGAGGAGGCTCATAGTTAGACTTGGTTGAACACATCAAGCAATTACAAGTATGTTTTTAATTTTTTTCATGCTTAGGTTATTTTATTTTTTATGTTTTAAGTCCATGTTGTTATTTTTTCTTATGTGAAATATGTTAAGTTGTTTTAACATTGTGTGTATATTATTCTTGTAGACAAGTGACAAGAATTGGTAGCCCAAGATGTCATAGTGGAGGAGAAGTAGAAGTACTTGGAGGAGGCATTTCTACAACCTCATGAGGATGAAGGGTTGGCCAACATTGCATTGGATGACCTAGATGTCCTATTTGGTGAATCATTTCCTAGGGAATCCCCAATCATCATCCCCGATGAGGTTCCAAGTATGAATACACTATTGTATCATGTGTTATATTTTATTGTTTTATATTTAAGTCTCGTTCTAAGTGTTAGTTTATTGTTATACATGTTGTAGCTATTGAGCCCTAAGTAGATGCCTTTACTTCTACGTTTCACAGATGTTTTGCATGAAGCCATGGGTAGAGGTTCCTAATAAGATAAAGTTCATGTGTGAGGTAACCAAGGACATAATCAATCAGTTGCAAAAAGTTTCTCCTAAAGTTGGTAAGAATTTTCTTTCATTTTATGTTTAATTATTTTATATAGGTTTTTATAGGTATATTGGTTACATGTTTCCTTTTATCAACTCTTGTTGTATATTATGCTTATGTGTATATTTCATGGTTACATTTCTTGCAATGCCTAAGGTCAAGTGGGACTCCAACCATGCCATGAGGATAGACTCCTTACCTAGTCTTTCACTTAAATTAGAAAATGTTCCACAAACATTGAATGAAAGTGTAGCTAATATTGCAATTTCATGTTCCAAAACATTGTGGGAATTCCAATGGTCAAATGAATCCCTACGGGAACCAGTTGTGGCTTTGAAGGAAGAGAGTAAGAGGTAGGCTTAAGTGATCAATGATCTCTAGGATTGTAAGGCTTTTTTGGAAGTCCAAGTAGCTAACAAAGAGTCTTTACAAGCTAAGAAAATCACATGGACATGTTATTGGAATTTCATCCATGACAAGGTTGCCCTTGCTAGAGAGATGGCAGAGTAGTAACTATAGATGGACTTGCCCACGCACAAGGCTAGAGAGTGGAGAGATTACTATGCCTGGGTTCTCAAGTGGGATTGGGCACTAAAGGACCACAAAAGAAAGTATAAGGCTAAACATGAGTCTTATCTTAAGTGGTTGAAGGAGGAGTCTATTAAACAAAACAAGTTAAAGCTATTCCTAAAGGTGATTCAAGCTAAAAGCACCTTAAAATTGTTTAGAGACACTCTAATTGTGGCTAAATCCCCTACCCCTCAGATTTCTACTACCTCGAGTGAGGTATCTACTACTACTATGTCACAAAAGCCACCTACGTGGATAGAGATTGACAAGACTAACATCCTAACAAGTGTTAATCTTGGGGATGTGGACTAGGCTTACATGGTGTGGACTAGGCTCACATGATGGAAGACCAAATCCTACATCATTTGGAGGCTTTAGATTATTCCTCCAAAGTATATCATATTGAAGTCCTCTCAAGTTTTTTTAGCATAATATTGTATGAAGTTTTATTTTTTAAGTTATTAGCTTGATTTTATAGTCCATTAATTACTAATTAATCTTATGTTATTATGGCATAGGCACCAAGTGTTACTAGGGATCCTAGTGGTGAGGGTGGAAATGACCCTCAACCTCCTCTAGATGCATCCTAGCATCACCAACTACCCTATCATTGTTTATTTTAGTTATTTTTTTGATCATATTTGACCTTGATGTTGTTATGGCTAGTGTTAGCCAATGATTTGGTTGATGCATGGTTTATTGTTTTATGATGTATTGTTCAAAATTTTGCCACACTGTGTAAGCATGGTTATCATGTTTTAGACATTTTAATTATTATTTTTAAATTTTGGTCTCAATTATATCATTATAGTTTTATTCATGTTACATGGTTCCATGTTGTGATTATGGTATAAGCTTGCATTGGCTAACTTATGTAGTTATAATGTGATGAAGAAGTAAAATTGACTGGGCAATAAGGTTGTAAATTGAATCATAAATAAGTTATGATTTATGCTAGTTTTAGGCCATGGAGAGCCATAGGATTTTGCTAGTTTTATGCCATGGTGAGCCATGGGATTTTGCCAATTTTAGGCCATGGTAGGTCATACGTTACTTGCTAGTTTAAGGTCACACATTTTTTTTTTATCAATTTTGTGTTTTAAAATTTTTATAGAATTTTCTAGTTTTGAAGTTTTTTATGGCATTTTCAAATTTAATGTTATAGAAGAGAGAAGGCCTTAAAACTAAAATGAAAGGAAGAGTAAACCTTAGGGTTATGTGCAAATTAGAATTTAACATAAAGTAAAATAAAACAATGCATATAGGTAACATGTAAACTAGGCTAAACAAGGATATAAGTAAAAGGAAACCACATGGTTATAAGTGCATAAGGCAAGTGAATCAAGGTTACACTTCATTTGTTCAAATGTTTCCTAATCTTTGAGAGATCAGGAAACACGTATGATCTACTTTGCACAAACTTGTATTCCCCATCTCCTTTACTAATGATGTTGAAGGGGAGTGCTTCCCATAGTATATCCATGGATCCATCATTGTTGGTTTTGGCCTCTTCTACTCCATTGATTTTTTTGACTTTTTGGTTAGGAGTTTCTTCTTGAAACTCCATTTTGGACCCTTATTCTATGTTAACATTGTTGACTACTAGAGGAATCACATTGTCGCTGTAGATGATTATTTCACACCCCCTCATAAGACATGTGGATTTCTTGTTGGATGGGCAAGGAAACCACTTGTAGTTGAGCTAGCAAAGGCCTCCGTAGGATGAGGTTGAATCCTAATGTTTCCTCCACCACCAAGAAGTTGATCATTATGGGAAATTTTTCCACCACCACTGTACCGTCCGAAATCGTCAATCTTCGGCTGGCAGGAAACAGAGACCGTGGGACTACCAGATATGCACAGATGACCCTACCTTCGTCTAAGGGCGAGCTGGAATGAACGAAGGTAGAGTACCTTGAATGCTCCACACACGGATCAAGAAAAGATTTCCCCAAACGTACACCGAGGTGCTATACGCTGGGTTATATGTGAACGACGTAACAGGTGTAAAACAGAGCGTAAACAACGTAATTGATACGAATGGAGCATAAACGTAAAAGAGCGTAAATAGAATACATGCAACAATTAATGTAAACTGTAATAGATTTTAGGAAGAAAATGTAACAATGGCATTTCAAAATGAGAGTTACAATGCACCGATCTAACGCAGTTGTGGCTTTGACACAAGGTGGACGAAAAGCCCCAGTGGATGCAAGGATGATTGTGGGCTGGTTCACACTGTAGGCACAGCGTAGAGGCTATATGCTCAGCGTACAGGGTTGTCCAGCGTACAAGGTTCTCTGCTCAACGTCTCTTCTCTCTCTGGTTTTTTTGCACCAAAATTTGCCTCTCCATCTCATGGAAAATTGGGGCTTTTATACAGGTTTTGACGTTAGACTCGGGTTGGGTGACACGTGGCGTGTTGACCGGGTGCGAAAGAATGAAATTTACAAGTGTACAGTATATTACATTTCCTGAACGTATACGCTGTATCAAGCGGGTGTAGACTCTGGGCGTATATGCTGGATGTGCTGGGCGTATATGCTATGGATGCTGAGCGTATACACTGAAGGATGCTGATCGTATATGCCGGAGCGTATACGTTGAAGGTTGCTAGGCGTATATGTCGGGGTGTATACGCTGATGGTTGCTACCTTGTACCAAGTTTTGTTCTGCAGTGTCGTTCCCATGTCGTCTTCGGGGATTGTATGTCGGACGTATGCATCAGTCGTACAAGCTAAATGTACTTGTGAGGTGTGTACGCTGGTCGTGTACGCTGTGAACATCGGGCGTATACGCTAGGCGCATACGCTGTGAACTTGAGTGTATACGCTGGGCATATATGCTGTGAATGTTAACTTTGAGTGTATACACTGGGCATATATGCTGAGAATGTAGACTTGGTCGTATACGTTGAGAATGCAAACTTAATGAAAATTAAGCATCTGATCTCCGAAGTTGCCATGTTTGGTACCAAATGTAGCCGTGGTCGTCTGTGAGTCCCAGGGACCTACTTCTTGTTGGAAAAGTACTAGGCTTGAAATTTTGTGATGTTTCATTGGCCCCTCTTTGTTGACGCTTGGAGGAATCGACTTAAGAAGCGTTGACAAAGAAATGCGAAACACCACAAGTAACTCAATAAAGGCATTGTCCTTTGCCACCTGACTAGACATCATCGCACCGTGTTCCATAGAACATAGGATTGGGAAAGTGAAATCTGTAGCTGGTAGGAAAATGGAGATTGTGGGGACTGGTAACTGACCAAGGGATTGTGCTTGGTAAAGGGGATGCTCTAATGTGTATCATGTTGATCCTTGTCAATAGCCATTATTTGGCAGACTTGGAATCAATACATGCGATGTGCGTCCTTTGGCTAAACAAGACTCTTAGTTAGTGTCTAAGAGGACTTGTTGGCGAGACCAAAGCCACGTGATGTTGTGTTGCATTCTTTGGAGGAACAGGGCCCATGTTTAGTGTTTTAGGGGAAAGCCTGTTGGGGGAGAACCAAAGCCATGCAATGAGATGTCACTTGATTATTTTGGACAGGAGCGTTTGCTTTCAAGACAACTGTCATCTCGTCCTTTTTTTTGTCTTTTTTTTAAGGAAGAAGCTTTGTTTTGATCTTGTACTCATGTTCAAGTGCTACGCTGTGTGTTGCAACTGCTTAAAGGTGTTACAGTGCACAACAGTATGCTCAAAGTTTTGAGTGTACTGGGTGTATCAGAGGTGTGGCTAAGTAGATTATGTTGACGAATAGGTAGGAAATGTAGCGGGAAATGGGGATGTACTAGTGAACGGCTTTTTTTAGTCTTTCCACGTGTGCTATGAACATTGCCTCATCTTACTGCTTATGACGAAGTGCATTCTTGTACGAACACCTCTGAGTGTCATCCTGCAAACACAACTCCAAGAAGACAAGAAAACCATGAGTAAATAAGCGAGCTTAGATTTAAATAGCTACGGATGGAACAAAGGCACTGGAAGAGATTTCAGGCACTAAATATGAATGGCAGCAATATTGGTAGGATCGTCTAATGGTGAGCGATGCAGCGATTCTGACGAAGTTTGAATGTGGCCGCAGATTGAGGAACCAGAGATGAACTTGCCAGTTTATAGTCATAGCAGACTATCATGGGTTAGTTTTATGTCATGACTCGTTGGACATTTTCCGTTTCGTGTCGTGGAGGATGGTGCGTTGCCCGTTTCTAGTCTTAGCAGACCATGAAGAGGCAAACCAGTTTATAGTCTTAGCGAACTCCAGCAAGTGAGACTATGGTAGTTTACTATCGTGCCAGACGGGTGCTAGTTTATCATCATTGCGGACGCTGTATGGTATCAGTTTACTGTCATGATTCCAGGATGAGTTGTGGTATCAGTTTACCGTCATGATTCCAAGATGAGCTGTGGTATCAGTTTATAGTCGTAACCCCAGGACTCACACGTACCTGAGCTTGTATTCAAGTATAGAACAATTTCAGGAACAAGTGATTGGTTGGATTTGCAAACTTATTTCCTTCCATATCAGCTAACTTGAATGCTCCATTGTCGTATGCTTTGGTGACCAAGTAGGGCCCTTCCCAATTGGCTAAGAATTTGTCTAGGTGTTCTTGAACGGCCTTAAGCACAAGGTCACCTTCCTTGATGGGGCGCTTGTGAATGTCATGCCAATGGTGCTGCCCTTGTTGTTTTTGGTACCACTTAATCTGATCGAGTGCACGTATGTGTTCCTCCTCTACCGAGTCTAGGTCAATGACGCACAGGTCATTGTTTTGTTCTTCGTTGAGGAGTCCAGAAAGTGTGATCCTTAAAGATGGTACCTACAATTCTAGAGGTAAGACAGCTTCTAAACCATAAACAAGGATATATGGCATTTTACTTGTTGAAGTTCAATGCACAGTACGATATGCCCACAATGCATAAACCAACTGTTCGTGCCATCTTCTCTTGCTTTGGGTAAGCATCTTTTTAAGTATTGTGATGATGGTTTTGTTTGTTGCCTCTGCTTGCCCATTGCTTTGAGGGTAGTAAGGGGATGAAAATGAGTTTTTGATCCCCAAACTTTCGCAAAAAGTGTTGGTTTTGGCACTGCTGAATTGTGGCCCCTTGTCAGTGATGATTGTCATGGGAACACCAAAACGGGTTACAATATTTTCGAGAATGAAGTTGCATACGTGTTTAGATGTGATTTTTTGAAGGGGAACAGCTTCTACCCACTTTGTGAAGTATTCTGTTGCGGTTATTATGAANACTTCTACCCACTTTGTGAAGTATTCTGTTGCGGTTATTATGAAACTATGTCCTATAAAAGATGAGGATGTTATTGGCCCGATAAGGTCCAACCCCCACTTTTGAAAGGGCCATGTGATTTTTGTTGTATGCAACTCATTTGGTGGGACATGGATTAGATTACCATGTCTTTGATAGGTACTACATGTTTTAGCCTTGGAGAGACAATCATACTCCATGTGTGGCCAATAATAGCCTAAGCATCTAATCTTTGTTGCCATTGATTTTGGTGCTATGTGTCCTTCGCACAGTCTGTCATGTACTTGTTCAACGATGGTTTGGGCATCAGTATTACCAACGCATGTTAGCAATATGCCCTCGTAGGATCGACGACACAACGTGTCCCCTACCAGTACGTATTGCCTAGAATGTTTTCATACCGCATCTTTTTGTGCATTCGTCAAGTGTTGCGGTGTTTCACCACGTAGAAGGTACTCTTTTATGTCATCATACCATTCTATCGCGTGTGCTGTACTAATGGATGCTATTGGCAACGTATCAAGGGTATCAATTATTGGTTCGGCACAACTGGTTATGGAGCTTGGCAACATATGGAACATGTCAGGCGATATATTTAACGCTAAGGTGGCCAGTGCGTCTGCGATGGTATTATTATTTCAAGAGACGTGTTGCACATCAATCTTTTCAAATCGCTTCATTAAGTGTTTTGCTAAGTCACAGTATGGTTGTAAATGTTGTGCTTTGCATGTATAAATATCTGTGACTTGGTTCAAAACCAATTGTGAATCTCCTCTAACCACTAGTCATGTGATGTCTGAAGCCAGTGCTACCACGAGACCTCTAAGGAGACCTTTGTACTCTGCTATATTGTTGGTACAGTGAAAGTTGAAACGATAAGCAAAGGGTCTAATCTCCCCGGAGGGATAGGTGATGACAGCGGTAGCACTTCCCCCTCGAGAGGTGGAAGCTTCATCAAAGTTTAGAATGGCATCATAGTCATCGGGCACTATGTCTATTATGCTTATATTCTCATCCGGAAATTTTGACTTTATTGTCGCTTGATCGTGTGTTGGTGACGCGGCCATTTGATTTGCTATGGCTTGACCCTTAACTGATGATTGCGCTATGTAATGTAAGTCAAACTCAGTTATCATGGCTTTCCAACGTGCTATCCGACTTGTCTCATAAATGTTTCCTGTGATGGCTCTGAGCACATTATCCTTGCAGATTATGTTAACTTGATTGTGGAAGAGGTAATGTCGCCATTTCTTTAGAGAAAAGACTAAGGCTAAACATGACCTCTCTACGTCGTTGTATTTCTTATCATGGCCTACTAATGCATGGCTCAAGTAGTAGACAGGGACTTCGATTCCATTATCTTGTTTCTGGTAAAGCATGGATGTGATTGATGAATCCGAAGTTGTGAGGTAGATGTAAAATGGTTTATCATTTTGAGGTGGATAAACTGTGGGCAGTCGGGTAAGTGCTACTTTAATATTATCAAATGCTTCCTAGCACTGTGGAGTCCATTCAAAATGGACATTCTTGCACAACAAGTGATTCATAGATTTTAATTTATCTATTAGTTTTTCTATGAACCTTCTGATGAACTGTAGTCTACCTTGTAGACCTCGAAGTTCAGTAAGGTTGCCAGGTGGTTTTAGGTTTGTTATGGCCTTAACCTTATCAGGTTCTACTTGTATCCCTACTTCTGAGGCTATGAATCTAATAATTTTACCTATTTTGACGCCGAAGATGCATTTCTTTGGGTTAAGTCTTAGTTCATATTTTAAATAATGTTTTAATACGAGGTCAAGATCTTGTGCGTGTTGTTCTGATATCTTTGATTTAACAACAATGTCGTCCACATAGTCGTTGAGCGAGTGTAACATGTAATTGCTAAAGATGAATATCATCGCCCTTTGATACGTGGCCCCAGCATTTTTGAGACCGAAGGGCATCATTGTATAACAAAAGATTCCCCATGGTGTTATAAAGGTAGTCCGGAGCTAATGCTCTGGGTTAATACGTATCTGGTTGTATCCCGAGAAGCCATCCATAAAAGATAATAGGGCATGCCCAGTGGTCAAGTCGACAAGTTGATCAATGCGGGGTAGGGAAAAATCATCTTTTATGGTTGCGACGTTGAGATCCCAGAAGTCAATGCATAAGCGAATGCTTTCATTCTTCTTCGGGACAATGACCATGTTGGATACCCAATCGGCGTAATCGACAACCTGAATGAAACCAGCCTGATAAAGTTTGGTGATCTCATTGCGAACTGCCAATGCCACCTTGGGTTTAACCTTTCGTGCTTTTTGCTTTATTGGCCTCAATTTTGGATCAAGTATAATGTTGTGCTGGATGATTCGAGGGTCCAACCCAAGCATGTCTGTGTATGACCAAGAAAATGCCTTTAGGTTGTTCCTAAGCACATTCTCTAGGTCTTTGGCTAGTTGAGGTTATAATAATGTACTCATTTTTAACATTTTGAATTCTCCATCAGGCATGGTGATGGGGGTTTCAGTCAACAGGTCTTCGGTAATTTTTTCAGCTTCTATGTCGAGGGGCTTCATCATACCTTTGTATGTCTAGTGTTTGCTATGTTGAAGTTATGACTACATCATCCATTGATGAACTTAAGTGGATGAGATTTATGTCAATGTCCCTTGCGATCTTTCCATACGGCCCATCGATGATTAATGGTGCGGATAAATGTTGATAATCCATCGGGCTTGCTCCTGCCAATGAACAGAGAGCATAATGAGGTGATAAGTATTGCTCGATGTTTTTAGGCAACTTAAATTGTGTGCATGTGCATAATGGTGGTTTATCGTCACACCAGGA
>MNCI01013150.1:26795-44903 GCA_015680685.1 Gnetum montanum
TTTACACAGTGTTCAGCGTAGACTATTTACACAGTGTATATTGTTTACACAGCATATATGCTGGAGGCTTTTATGGCGTATACATTGAGGGTTAGCAGTTAATTATTTTCAAGTGGAGTTCAGCGTAGACCTATTTTCATGGCGTATAGTGTGAACTGTTTTCGGCGTAAACTTATTTTATAGCATATACGCCCAATGTATACGTCGAGCGTAAACAGTTTTGATAGCGTATACGCCGAGCGTAAATAGTTGGTAATTTTTCCAAGTGTCGGCCTATAATATGAAATTTTATTTTTTGTCTGCTTTTCATGTATGGCTGATTTACCATGGCATTTTAGTTGCTTGCAGGGACACTGAACCTTTTCTCCTGGTTGTTGAGCTCGTTGGGGTACTAACGTGGTTTGGCCCCATTGAGGCCAATGAACCTACCCTGGACTTGACCGTTGACAACAATGGGGTCTGGTTTAGAGAAGGTGCGTGTGAATTCTTGGCCTTCATGCTGGACAGTTTTTAAGTGGTGGTCTGATCGCATCTAAGTGAACTGGTGGCATGGAGCGTGCTTAAGGCAATGTTGGTGGGAGCCATGGAGGGTGTCGCAGTCTTCATGGAAGACATTGATGAGGGGCCGCTTGTGATCGAGGATGGCCCCTCTGGTGTGCCAAAATCCACTTGCCCGTTAACGCGCATGTGGGCCCAATTGCTACAAGGGTGCAATTATCTGAACAACACTCTATTTTTAGCTACACGCACGCACACATTGTTCCAAAACCCTCCTGGTACCGTGTACTGGGTGGATAGGTAGGATCATTTAAGCTTGTTGTTTCTTTCTGTCATTTGGCATTTGCTTCTGTTTTAACATCCATTCGTTTGTAGGCCTAAAGTTAACCCAGACGGAACATGTGTTGAGGATGATGGGCTTGCTCTAGCTCGTACCGCTCTAGAGCCTTTGTGGAGCTGTATTAGCTCAAACCAAGGGTGATATTGTACATTTTCACAAAAGATTCTCTAGAGCATTCACTCAATGCACAGCTCGTGGATGGTTGCATGGAGATTGGTCACCTAAGGGACTAATTTTCCCTTATGACTCTAACTTGGGTAGCACATCTAAGTCTACAATTGAAGGTAAATGACAGTATTTTCTAGATGTGTTAACATGTTTGTTCAACTGCCGGGGGTTATACTGATATGATGATTTCGAATTGTACCTACAGTTGATGTTCCTCCTGGCGGAGACCCTGTTGCAACTGGACGGACTGAGACTACCCTATCCATGAAGTTCGGGGAGGTCAGCAAGGCTCAAAAATGCTTGCACACTTGTGCCCCGCCATCCATCATTCGTTGTTTAGACGATGCTGGCCTTATGGAGCTCTTTACGACCCCGAGCCCTGATGTGTCAATAGTAGAAATGATCGGGATCGTGGATTCCTTCAATGAGTCTGTCTCTTACTATAGCACCCGGATTAAGGGTGTTAAGATAGTTTTCCATCTATCCCCTGAATTCATTTTGAACTTGTTTGGTGTACTGGCGGATGGTATAAATGTAGTTTTAGACAGGGCTCAGAAAGAGCTCCATATGGTTCGTGAATTAAAGGACTAGTTGGGTGTTGCCAAGGGTGCCAAGGGATTCCCTATGCAGGGGAAGGCAAAGGTTGAGAAGGTGAATGAATTATATCCCCTGTTTAGGGCACATGTATTTCCTAAATCCCTTTCCCAGGTGTGGAGTCTTGGGGTTGAAGCTATGCGTATTATGCGCACCGTCCTGGAAACCGGCATGCATTATAACTAGGCCCAATTTTTGTTGTCGAGCTTGCACAAAGAGATAGTGCGATTGTGCTTGAATGTCGAGGTGCAGTCTCACTTTACTTTCACCTTCTTTGCCGGTTATCTTTGCCGCTTAGCCAAGTTTCTAGTGGTTCGTGTGGACAACAAGTATGTTCTACAGGATCGCGGTCAACTATCCCACCCGTGGATCAACTACTTATTTGAAACAGCCAAGTCCCAAGATGCGCCCGAGGGAATTAATGAATCCATCTCTATCACGAAAAGGGGATCATCTGGTACCTCAATCCACACACGTGACAATGTGGGGTTGAAACCAGACGATGTGCCTTATACTGTGAAGAGAGCAAAATGGGTCATCAAAGAAACCATTGGCAAGGCCAAGTCGAAGCTGACAAAATGTGAACATTCAACTGAGGAGGCCTCAAATGTGGATGAGCCACAGGTTAAGTGCATACGATTCAAGATGCTTGCCTGAGGTAAATAAACTTAGTACCCTTATTTCTTTATTGTTTTCTTCTTACTCATGATTTTTACTTCAACCACTTACATGTTACTGATGCCTTCAGACTTGATTCGAGAAGTGAGGAGGCAGGAATTAGAGATGATCATTGAAGAGGAGGAAACCAGAACGGAGTTATTGACCGATGAGGAAGAGGCCGACAAGGATCACATGGAAAAAACAGAGGAGCTACAGGAAGACACCACGGAGACTGAGCCAGTGGATGACCAGAGTGGTGTCGATGAAATGTTCAGTAGCTTCCTCAAGGGAAAGTTAGACCTTGGCGATCCTCCAAACCCAGAAGGGGACAAGGAACATGGTATATTTTCTTTTATTTTGTTATTCTATTATGTTACTTTGTGAGTTGTTGTTTTATGATGTTTTTCTTTTATTTTTTTAATTACTGCCAGACGAAGGTAGTGAAACCAGAACGATGCGATTGGACGTGCCTATGAAAACGGCTCCCCCTGAAAGGACCGCGGAGGTTAGTCCGTCTTGCACTTGTGGGCCATTTTCTTGGACAGAGATGCCAAGTAAAATGGATTTTGTGGTTGGTATTGCTGAGGAAGTTGTTGAATGAATCCAGGAGGTCCACCCTGAAATAGGTACATATATTTCAAGATGTTTGCAGCTTTAGAGTCTCACACCCTGTTTTTGTCACTTTAGCGTTTGTTCTTTTCGTGTATATAGGTGCTAAACTGAGGTGGGATCCTTCTGAGATAGTTAACACAAAGAGTTTTCCCACATTATCCCCAAAAGTCGAGCAGGTGCCTAGGCCAGTTTATGAGGAACTGGCGGAGGGTCTCGTTCACAACGCCAAATCGCTGTGGACCTGTAGGCGTTCCGTCGAACAGTTGTGGTTGTAGATTCAAACAAAGGAGAAAGAAGTTTCCAAATTGTCAGTTGAGCATGACGATCTAAAGGTTTGGTATGAGTTCACCTCTGCTAAACTAAGTGATGATCGCTCTTGGTGGACCTCTGAGGTCACGTATACCAGGTATTGGAATTTTCTAACTGTCACACGTCACTGACACGGAGACTAGCAAAGCATAAGGCCCAAATAGACCTACTGAACCTCAAGTGTCAAGATTGGAAAGCTTTCGCTTCCAAGGTACGCAAATGGGGTTAGGATAAAAAGAACCACAAACATCATTATAAGAAATCGTTGAAAGAAGTGTCCATTGAAAAGCGTCAACTGGAAATGTTTGTGGAGGGTCTGGGTCTACGCTCTGCATTCGATACTTTTGCTCAAAACACAACTGTCGAGATGGAATCGCCTAGAAGGGTGATTACAACTACTTCTGGGGAGGTATCTATGGGCCAATTCCCTTTAAAGCATCCTACCTAATCAGTTGTTGACAAGGGGAAGGCCTTGGTAGATGTTAACTTAGGTCTTGATGGGATCGACTAGACCAGTGTCTCAGAAGAGGAAATCCTTCGTCAGCTGGAATTCGGCTTAGGAGGATCCCCTACAGTAAGCATTTTGTTATTATGAAGTTTGTTTGTTGCTCATTTTTTGAAATTTTTCCTTTCTCATATTCTTACGTTGATTATCTCTTTTTGTATTTTCAGGATCAAGGTGGTGACGATGTCTATGAAGCTGGTCCTAATGAAGCAGGGACCCATGATGCCAGCAAGTCTAAAGAGGATGACCCTCCCATCCCAGATGTTTAGTTTTTGTTTTTTTTTCATTTTTTGACTCAGATTTATACAGGAATTGTAAATTGAGATGAATGAAAGCAGTTAACTCTTGTACTTGTACATCATTTCATATAAAATTTTTTTTGTTGATATTGAGTTTAATTGCAAACATGACAAGGCAATGTAAAGTGTTTTGCTTTGTTTTTGTGATTTAAGTGTAATGAGTGGATGTAATTATAAGTCAGAGTATAATGATAAAAAAAAGAGGAAAACAAAGTATAAGTGGATGTTCTAGTTTAAGGCCATTTCGAGCCAGATTTGTACTAGTTTAAGGCCATTTTGGGCTAGATTTGCACTAGTTTAAGGCCGTTTTGGGCCCCAGCGTAAGCAAGGAATGTTTTGAATGACACGGGTGGGTTTCTCAGTTGACCGACCATTTCTGATCGTGGCTAGTTTTATGTCGTTGCAGACATGGTAGTTTAACGTCATTTCGGACAGTTGTTTTTCATGATTCATTGGTTTAGTAATTTTTTGATTTTTCGCATTTTTACATTGGGAGCAGAGTTAGCGGGCATGATTCTATATTTAGCGTCCCCTTCGCTGATCACGTTAAAGGGTAATTCAGCCCAAGGGATGTTTGATGGAATTGTTTCTGCATTGGTGTTTTCTTGTGCTTCAGCGTGTATCACAGTTTCTGTGCCAGTTGTGGTCTCTAAGTGAGGTTGCGTATGTACAATGTCAGGCCTGGGTAGTTCTATTTTGGGTGCATTTTCTTCTGTGTTTAAAGGATTATTGCTTGTCGGTTGTTGTTCATTTATGTCATGCTTTCTAGGCTCTTCAAGCTTAACCTCTGAGCCTTGGTCTGTGTCTATGTACGATGAGATGATGGGTGTAGCAACCTCCCCATGTATGATGATTTCACCACCTTCATAAGGCAAGTGAATCTCTTGGTGTATAGGGGATGAAACTGCTTTTAGTTGGGCTAACCAAGGCCTTCCTAATATTAGGTTGAATCCTAGCATCTCATTGATTACTACGAATTCGGCGGATGTGGGGAATTGGTCCCCTGCTATGAAGTCCAAGGTCACGATGCCTTTAACTATCACACGCGACCCGCTGAATGATTTCAAGCATGTGGTGGTAGTTGGTCTGATTTGCTCTATGAGCCCGAGTTGTTCGATGATGGGATATGGGACTACATTTGTGGCAGCTCCATCATCTACGTGGACCCTATGTATCTGGAATTGGTTCACTCTTATTGTTATAAACATAGGAGCTGTTGTTATCTCCCTTGTTTTCTTATACACCTTGATGTTATCGTTATGGAAACTTAATGGTTTGGAAGTTGATCCTTGGGGCGAGTACATTACCGCATGAATTGAAGGTTCATTTGGGGGCAAGTCCTCACTTATTGGGATAGATGTTAACATGCACACCAAAGCTTCACGATGTGTTTGAGATGTTAAAACTATGTCATATAAGCTTAGCGAAGTATTCTTTTGTTTGAGCACTTGTGTGACCTATGTTAGGGCTGTTGCTAGGTCTCTACTGTTGGGTGCGTGTTTATCAGTGGTGACTTGATCCATTGGGCCCAACAGTTTTATTTCATGCATCGTTGGTTTATTATTTTCTTTTGGAATTGTTGATTCAAGTGTATCATGTTTTCTGGATGATTCCCCCTCGTCACTTGTATTTGGTTGATTGTTAGGTTATGTCATGGGTATCGCATTTAATGGATTGGGTTTAGGAGGTCCTAAGGCTAGCCGTTGACACTCCTTTTCCAAGCACTCGCGTGTAAGCCTGTCTGCTAAGCGTTCTCATGTGTGACATGGGGGCGTGGCTGGTTTTGATACCTCAGATTGCCTTGGGATTCATACTACGTACGGAGTCAGATGGGGTTGCGTTTGGACAGTCACCTGCAGTTGGGTGCTAGATGGGCTAGGCACCTTGATGACATAGGGGCTTGGTTTATTTTGTCTTTGGGAATTAGAGGATTGGGGATCACTAGGACGTTTGAGTGTCCTAACGACGTATGGGGTTGGTTTAGGCGGAGGTTGGACCTCCGCTGTTGCAACCGCGGGTGGCACTCGGACTACATAAGGGGCAGGCCGAGTAGGAGGGGTTGATAGATTTGAGGTAGTGACGGCGGGAGGTATACGCACCACGTATGATTTTTCATGTGTCAAGGTGTTAGAAGCCATTACGGTAGGGGGTACGCGAACAACATATGGCTACTGTGGGGCGTATGATGATTGAGGCATGGATGTTGATGCAGTGGGAGGAATACGTACTACAAATGACTTATTAGGCATTTGTTGTTCATAGTAAGAGTAGACGATGTTAATGCTAGGTGTTTCAAGTTCATTATCTAGGTAGATTGTGTTAATAACGTACGATGCCTCCTTGGTATTTAGAGGGTCTTTATATACACCCATAGCCTAGTTATGTGGTTGGATCGGGTTGGCCTCATCAAAAGTGATTTGGCCTCCATCGATCATTTGTTGTATGTCTTTTTTTAGGGTGAAACAGTAATCCGTCCCATGCCCATTACGTTGGTGATAGTCGCAGAAACGGTCCATCCTAAAACCTTTGGGTACTGGGGGTTCATCCGGCGTTGCTAGGCTCGGGTTCTGAACTAGTTGACAGAACCAGTCATGTCTTTGGATCGCTGCCGGGGACAACTATTTATGTTTCATTAATCTAGCCCTTAGGAGTTGATCGAATAGCTGGAATGGCTTCATAGGCAATGGCGTATATTGGGAGGGTTCTTTCCTCTCAAAGTTTCTTGTACGGTTTGGTGTTGGGTTCTGCGATGAGGAGGATTCTGGTGCAGTCATGGGAGTAGGTTTAGTATAATTAGTTGGGGCCACCGGCGGTTTGTTTTGTTGTGCCACATTTACTTGTTGCATTTCCACTATTGTCGCTATAGTTGTTTTAGCCTTTTCTTTATCTTTCTTACTGTGTTGATTTTTGAAGGCTAAATACGTAGGATCATGGCTATTTTGGGCCGCCTCCTCTATATTTTTAATTTGTACAAAGGCTTGATTAAGGTTATGCACATTGAGGTAATATAACTTGGATTTGAAAAAGTTGTTAACAGCCCCCTTTAGAATGGTGAGCAGATATGTCTGTGGGATTGGCTCATGGAGCTCATTGAGAGCAGCGCTCCACCTCTAGATGAATTTTTGTACGGGTTCTAAAGGCACTTGTTTGACCTGTATAAGGCTGTCAAGTGTCGCTTCAGGTTTCAAGTTATACTTGAACCTGGTAATGAATTGATGTAACAACTCTTCCAAGGAAAATATCAAGTTTCTTGGCAAGGCCCGATACCAATCAAGTGCTCTCCCTGCAAGGGACATAGGGAACACTCGCAAAATGGTGTGTGGTCATGCCTGAAGTAATGCACACTCTAGTCTAAATGTTATAAGGTGAGCATTGGGGTCCGTCTCCCCATTATATTTAGTTAGCGTAGGCAATGATACGCCTTTGGATAAGGTTAGGGGCAAAATGGAAGAGCTGATGGGGTCATCGTGGTAAAATTCCACTACCTTAAACTCTCCGTCAGCAGCTATTTTAAGGCATTTGACCTCATCAATTAGTTCTTGCATTAGTTTTTTAGCATCTGCTCAGTCTTGAGCACTAGGTGAGATGGCAGCTTGGGGATGTGATGTAGTGTACAGATTAGATTGTTGAATAGTAGGTTGGAAGGCTGAAAGCTGTGTAGTTGGCGGTTGTACTTGTGGAATGTTTATAGCAGATGGCATCAAAGGTGGCATATTGTGAGCAAGGGGTTGCTGTTGTTGTGGTTGTGTTTGGGGGATGTTGACCGGTGGCATTGTATGAGGTGGTATGTTGTAGTGAGGGGGTTGATGTGGTTGAGCATCCATTGTTACCTATTGCCCAGTCATGTTTTGTGTAGGAATCCCCTGAACTTGTTGAGTTATGGTGGTAAAAGGGGCTTCGTGAGTTTGGACCCAGGGGATATAATGGGCAGACATAGATGTCGGTATCACATGCGGCATCCCGATCACGCGAGGTGGGAAGGTTGCCCCTACACTATTTTGAGGGGGTTGCATTTGTAAGAACGGAGGTGCCGTAGCTGCGAGAGGAATTGTGAGGGGAAGCATGTTGACTTGAACGTCGGTTGGTGGAGGAATGGGGACAAGTGCGGCTGCGTCTTGTTGAGGTGCATGCGCTTGCGTGATGTTCAATGGCTGGAGGGATGAAGTTTCGCCCGTGAATGGGTGAAACAACGGGTTTATATAAGTTTATGGGCTAAGGGTGTGGTACGATTCTTCATGTTCAGATTGGGCAGCAAACTTGTCCTCCTCTTCCGATTGAGGATTTACTACAGGCTGATCTAGCGACTGGCTCCTTTGCAGGAGGAGTTGTGTGATGAGCTTAGAGTAAGGCTCTAGAATAGGGATGATATTGTACGGGGAAGGAATGAACTCTTGCCCTCCCCTGTAGAAAAATTTGTATTGCCTTTTAACTTCTATTTCGGCTCGGTCTACAGCTAAGCCGGCTAGTATTTTTAGGCATATGAAGTTGTACCGGTCTTGACTTATGATGTTAGATGACGGGTTCCTCCCTTGCAACCTAAGGGATCGGCGAGGCCCCACTATGGGTTGTGCTGTGGGCTGTTGGACAGCCATGGTGCCTACGATGTCGATGACTTGGGTGGTTGTAGCGGTGGTGTTTGCGGTGTTCATGATGAGCAGTTGAGAATATGACATAGTGAAGGGATATGGAATTAGTGTACTTAGTGCAGCATAAACCTACGTTCGTGGCATACAATGTATACACTGGGTCTCAGNGAACGTAGGTTTATGCTGCACTAAGTACACTAATTCCATATCCCTNACCTACGTTCGTGGCATACAATGTATACACTGGGTCTCAGCGTATAGGCTTCAGCGTAGACAGTGTAGACAATGTATAGGAATACAGCGTATAGTGTCAGCGTAGAGAATCTACGGCGTAAAGCATACAGCGTATACGCTGAGCAGCGTATACAACATCAGTGTACAGCGTAAATGGGGTTACAACATATAGAGTGCAGGGTACACGGACGGTAGTGTAAACAAGTTTAGGGTGTAGCATAGACAAAGTCATCGTACAGCGTAGATGGGATCTATGGCGTAGAGAGTGCAGCGTAAATTTAGCAGTTGCGTATATGTCAACAGCGTAAAGAGAGTTTTGTGTGTAGCGTAGATAAAGTCTACAGCGTAAAATCTGTAGGGTCAACGTATAGCATAGACAGGGTCTACAGCGTATAGCGGACAGCGTATGTTCAACAACATAGATGCTGGGAGACTTGCATATGGTAAGCTTTAGACGGGTAGCGTAGACGCTGGATAGTTTGTAGATAGTAAGTTTTAACAGAGAAGCGTAGACACTAGGAGGTTTGCAGACAGGGTCGACATATACTCGACAATGTAGATGCTAGGAGTTTTTGAAGCACAGTAAGTTTAAGGTAGAGGCCCTCTTTCTAGCGCCAATTTCTGTACCGTCCGAAATCATCGATCTTAAGCTGGAAGGAAACAGAGACCGTGGGACTACCAGATACACATAGATGACCCTACCTTCGCCTGAGGGCAAGCTGGAATGAACAAAGGTAGAGTACCTTGGATGGTCCGCACGCGGATCAAGCAAGGATTTCCCCAAACGTACACCGAGGTGCTATATGCTGGGTTATATGTGAACGGCGTAACAGGTGTAAAACAGAGCATAAACAACGTAATTGATACGAACGGAGCATAAACATAAAAGAGCGTAAATAGAATACATGCAAAAATTAATGCAAACTGTAACAGATTTTAGGAAGAAAATGTAACAATGGAATTTCAAAATGAGAGTTACAATGCACCGGTCTAACGTAGTTGTGGCTTTGACACAAGGTGGACGAAAAGCCCCGATGGATGCAGGGATAATTGTGGGCTGGTTCACACTGTAGGCATAGCGTAGAGGCTATATGCTCAGCGTACAGGGTTGTCCAGCGTACAAGGTTCTCTACTCTGGTTCTTACCGCCTCTTCTCTCTCTGGTTTTTTCGCTCCAAAATTTACCCCTCCATCTCGTGGAAAATTGGGGCTTTTATAAAGGTTTTGACGTTAGACTCGGGTTGGGTGACACGTGGTGCGTTGACCGGGTGCGAAAGAATGAAATTTACAAGTGTACAGTATATTACATTTCCTGAGCATTTATGCTGTATCAAGCGGGCGTAGACTCTGGGCATATACACTAGATGTGCTAGGCATATACGCTGGGCGTATACACTATGGATGCTGAGCGTATACGTTGGAGTGTATATGCTGAAGGATGCTGATCGTATACACTGAAGGTTGCTGGGCGTATATGCCGGGGCGTATACGCTGATGGTTGCTGCCTTGTACCAAGTTTTGTTCTACAGTGCTGTTCCCATGCCATCTTCGGAGATTGTATGCTGGGCATATGCATCAGTCATACAAGCTAAACATACTTGTGAGGTGTGTACGTTGGTCATGTACGCTGTGAACATCGGGCATATACGCTGGGTGCATATGCTGTGAACTTGAGCGTATACACTGTGAATGTGAACTTTGAGCGTATACGCTGGGCATATATGTTGAGAATGTATACTTGGGCGTATACGCTGAGCGTATACGCTGAGAATGCATACTTAGTGAAAATTAAGCATCTGATCTCCAAAGTTGCCATGTTTGGTACCAAATGTAGCCGTGGTCATTTGTGAGTCCTAGGGACCTGCTTCTTGTTGGAAAAGTACTAGGCTTGAAATTTTGTGGTGTTTCAACCACAAAGTCTAAAGAGATAAAGCCTTTGATAGCAACTAGTGATCCATTAAATGATTTAAGAGCTGAAGTTGAAGTCTGTTGCATATGCTCTATTAGGCCCAAATGCTCAACGATGGTATAAGGTACTATGTTTGTTGCCACTCCATCATTAGAATGCACCCCATTCACTTTTTATTGTCCTACACTTATGGTTATAAAAAAGGAGCCTTAGTTACTTCACCATCTTGGGGATTGATCTTGACTTCGCTATTGCGAAATACTAGTATTGTTGATTTTGTTTTTTCCCTTGGGGAAGATGGTACCATCATTGCATGGATGGATTCTTTACTAGTAAGGATGTTCTTGCTAATGGGAATGGAGGTTAACATATTGACTAGTGCATTGCGATGTGCAGCAGAAGTCATTACAAGGTCATACAGGCTAGCATTGTATTCTTTTGCTTTAGTGACTATTTGACCGATTCCATTGCATTGAGAAAATCCTTGTCATTGGTTATGGATTTTTTGTTCATGTTGTTCTTCACTTCCTCCATGTACCCAAAAATGTAGACTTCATATTTTAGTTGTTGTGGCTTAGCCTCTTTTCCCTTTACCTGGGGCTTGAGTGCCTCTTGTGTTTTACTAGTTGAAGTAGCTTGGGTAGTAGAGTTCATGGGCATGGATGAGATGGAAGTTAGCTTTAGTGGATCCACTTCCTTCCATGCCTTGGCTTGTTTATTATCTTTATTTTTAGACTTTTGCATAGGTTTCTTATGTTGTTTACATAGGGACTTCTTATTTTCATTGGTTGGTTAAGAAGAAGGAGTCGTTGCATTGGCCACCATGTGAGGACATTGTTCAATTATAAGACTGGAATCAGTGGACACAAGAGGGGGTACTATGATTACAAAAGGCTCTTTGGGGGACATAGGTGATGGTATCCTTGCAACAAAGAGGATCCTTAAACTAGTGGGAGTTGAATGACCCCTTTCATTGTGAGGAGGTACCTAAATCACAAATAGTTCCCTTGTAGGCCTTCAATCATTGTTGACATTCAATACTGATATGGTATATGGATTGTTGTTGGCATTCAATGGGTTCTCGTACAGATGCATCGATTGGTTCTATGGCCTAACTGGATTAGAAAGATCAAGCAATAGTTCATCCTTGTCTATCATCTTCTAAAGGTCATCTCTTAGTGCTAGGTGAAAGTTGGTATCATGAGATGGTAGTTGATGGTAGTGATAGAAACAATTAAGTTTGATGTATTTAGGTATCAAAGGATCATATTTGGATGCAAAAGTTGGATACTTGGCTATCTCACATAATCTTTAATGCCTCTTGTAGGCATTTTCCATCATTTTTTTTGTATTGTATTCTTTCACTCTTCAATAGCTGATTAAGGAGTTATGATGCTCTTAATAGTAACCTAGTATATTTTGACTAGTCTTTTCATTTAAAGTTAGGCCTTGTGGTAGTCAATGCAAAGGCCCTAGATATTGAGGGTTGATTATTGTTGGCAAGGGTCTTAGGTTGGTTCAACCTTGGTCCCTGGGTGATCATCTTGCCCTTCTTTGCCATAATGGCCACCACTACATTATTTTGCCTCCCCCTCTCCTTATCCTTATGGGTGTGTTGATGCTTGCATGCCATGTAGGTGGTGAAACACCACCAAGTTTGCATGTTGAAACCTTTGTAATCCCATCCCATGAAGCCCAAGGTAATATTTTATTGTAAATGTGAAAATTGTAACCCATAAAGGGACGATCTCACATGTTTCATATTTTTGGGGCTGAAAAATGCTTCATAAGTTACCAAATCCTCATTCCCCAAGTGAAAAGAGTCACCTAGTATCTATATTTGGGCTTTGGAGAGTCAAAAGTGCCTTTTGGAATGCTAAAAATGGCAATTTGATGGGTTTTATGGGGGGTATACATTTCTCTACACTAACACACCCATTACAGGGGGTTAAACCAACTAGGAAACTTCAAGGCCAACATGGAGTGTAGGGGGATGGAACTCACCTATCCCTAGCATGAAAAGAGATGTAACCCATATTAGAGGGGTTGACCTTCATCCTGACCATTGACTTCCCATCCCCCCTCAACATTGATACTCTCCCCCTAGTGGGAGGGGGTCAACTAGCTAGGAGAGAGGAGGTTAGATAGCATGGAGGGACTAGACATCTAGGATGCATGGGGGTGGATATCACCTACCCCACCTAAATATTGTAGCTAATTTTTAGAAATTTGGCAGGTAATTTGTAGCTAATTTTTAGTAATTTATCAACCAATTTAAAGCCAATCAATTATCCATTTGCAGCATAAATCATGGCCATAACCCTATAATAACCAAACCTTGGCACCATGTCAAGGTTCCACACTTTAACAATTCAGCATCCTTGGCATTTTGGCATCTAAGAACTCTTTCTTCCTTAGTAGAAACATGTCTTGATGCCTAGCAGCATGGAACCTTTGTAACTTGTTACCCCCTCTTAGGATTTGTGAACTTTAGGTGTTAATGTTACCCCTTGGGATTCCTAAATCCTAGCATGGTGCACTTTGGCCATTCCAATCCTTTAGATTTTCCTAACCTGAGAGTAACCAACATTGTAGATCTAAGGTAGGAACAAAGAAGATTTGATAGCATCAGGAGTTGCAAAGATACTAGAATGTGGAGTTGATTGTGGCTTCAATGGGCTCTGATCCCTTGCCCAAGTGAGCCCTCCTTTGCCACCTCTTAGGCACCACATTTATACACCCCTTTGAACTCATTCTTTGTTTATTAATAAATTTCATGATTTCATTTTGTATACAATTCCAAAGATAACTATTATATTTTTAGTGCATCACTTTATAGATTGCATCTTCTTACTTTGTTACCCCATCTTGCACCCCCCTCAAGTCCTTGGATGATTTATCAGACCATCTAGGGTACCTTGGAATCCATTTTTCTCATGGAGGCCCTAGGGGATTCAGGGTTGAGGCTACTTATAACTAAGAATCCTTGATGTTTCTAAAAACTATGATTTTCCATCGCAATAGTTACTTGGTGCCAGAAGGAGGGCCTTTGCTTGATTTTTTGCAGCAAAATTTGATTGTCCCCTTAGCCAATGTTGCATGCCTTATGAAAATTTTTGATTTTTGCAATAAAAAACTTGAAGCTTCCTTTGAAAAACTAATGAGTTACATTTCTTGGCTAAGTCGATGAGGCCTCATTGATGTGGCCTTGTTGACTAGGCCTTGTCGACGAGGCTCTGTCAACGCATCGTATCATGTGTGGATGAGGCCCTGTTGACATAGTGTCTGCTTTTTGGCTATAAATACATACCTACCAATCATATTTATGGCAATGATATTTTTTTAGTAGCAAAGTTCTTATAATTTGTTCATTTGAGAGTTAGAATATTTCTCCCAAGTGCTTGTAGTAGGAGTCACTAAGTGTATAGATCTTTATTTGAGCATTATTGTACTTGAGCATGACAATGTGTGTGGTAATAAAGATGAGCTTTTTGATAAACCTTGCAGCATCCTGAATAGAATAAATGTTTCATCTATGCATTTAATATTTTTTATTATTTATTCAATATTTTTTCATAATTAAGCTAATGAAGTAATTAAGTAAGATAAGCTAGATAGATTAAACACATAAGTATGATTGCTTCAAGTGTAACATGTATTTGCTTGGTAATCTCAATAGCATTAGTGCTTGGTGCACCCAGTAGCATAGTGCTTGGTAACCTAGTAATGGATATATGGGTTTAGGACATGTACAAAATGTGGAAATAGATCCTTATGTTAGGATTAGTTAGAGACCTATTAGTTAGTTAATTTAGATTAGTCATTAAATTACTTTATCTCTCTCTTTTCAAGTACCAAATAACATAAAACATAAAACTATAAAAAATCATATGCCTCAATTATACTTAACCATGCCATGTGCTTCACAGGTGTAATTGGAAAGATAATGAATGACTATAGGATAAGGTTCACTACCTAGAAGACTAGTGCACCAAAAACTATAAAGTCCACAAAATGTAACTAGATCATGCATGAATGCTCTATGATTCATATGGTTGGGTGTAGGGGTATTTTGCCACTCATCATTGGAACTGTTACCAAGGACTTTGTTTCTTGAAACATGTGCTATCTAGGATTAGTAAATATTTTTTATATCATTGGATGAACTCAAGGTCAACATCACTCTCAACGACATATAAACTACTAAGCACATTGATAATTTTATTCATTTTGCAAAATGTCTTCTTTTTTCCATAGACATGAAGATGTCAAACTGCCAATCCCACAAGAGTGCAAAGTGGTATATACTCATCCAGATGAGTATGTACCAGACTTCACCTTCATCCTACATTAGGATGAATAGTTGCAATGGCATGATATGGAGGGCAACATCATCTTGCCCCTTGATCGATCTATACCTAGGATATTGCTTCAAACTCTTAAGAAGTTTGGCATCTCAGATCTTCATGAAGAATATGTTGTGAATGGTTATGATACTTGGGACTACCATCCCACTGAAACACAACATAGGCAAGATCGATACTAGGAGTAGTACCATGAGTTTACAAAGGGAAAACACTTTAGTAATCCCTTGTTCTTGCTAAACCAAGATGACAATGTGGATCCTCCTTTTGAGGGTTTTCAATATGAAAATTCTCCACCCTCTATTATTGGTGATGAAGGTGTGACCTTGAATGTGTGATCCACTATTCATAAACTAGGTTTAGGAAAGAGTGACAGTCAAGCAAGGACTTGGGAAAGCATCACAATGATAAGGGATCTAAGGATGGTGGTTGTAATGAATGAAGAGGTGGTGGCAGACACCATGGTGGCAGTGATGGTCCACCTTCCTCTTCATCCTCTTCATCCAATTCCAAACATTCTTCTTTATCTTTTGGTTCTCATAGAAGCTATCATCAGGAAAATCATGGTGGAGATAATCAACAAGACAACAATGATCATGAATGTCACCAAGATCGAAGGGGTGGCTGAAACCATCATTAGCACCATTAATGCAACAATGATGATGAACCTCTATTGGTGACTTGAAGCATGCTCAAAATTGTAGAGGCAGTAAAAATTCCAACTAGGCATGTGAGAGATAGCCAAATCAAGCACTTGGACATGAATAATATCTTAAGATTTGAGGGGGATACAACTCTGATCCGTAGACACATCTACAAGGTTTCCATGATGCTTGTGCCTTACAGAACATGGAAAATGAATGGTAGAAACTTAAGCTCTTCCCTAGGATGCTCATCAAGGAAGCTAAAAGCTAGTATCGATCCTTGGAACCAGAATCCATTCATTGATGGAGTACAATGTTAGAGCTATTTAATGATAAATACAAGATGTACTCCATAGTGTTTAATCTAAGAAGGAAAATCCAAGGCTGGAAATAGGAAACACATGAACCCTTGAATGCTGCCATGGATAGATACTATTCACTCTTACAGTAATGCCCTAGCCATCATTATTCTCAAAGGGAACAACTTCACCACATCATATATGGACTTAGAGTATAAACTAGAAGAACTCTTAGGGTGTATGCCCATGGAATATTGTCTAGACTAAGAGCTCATCAAATCCAAAGGCTGATAGAGCATGTATCAAAAGAAGAAGGTGAGTTGCGAAAAAGAGAAAGTGTAGAAGAGTATAATAATAATCCTTCCATAAGAAAATGGGAGGTCCAATTTTGTAATGAAGAGGAGTCACCACTCGATGAAGTGGTGAATAGGAAAACCTTGTCCATCCAAAAAAAATTTATGATATTTTGGCAAAGGTTGATAAATTATGGAACTCTTTGGATGAAAAATTCCAAGTTGCTATAAATATTGCTAAAGAATCCAAAGAGAAAAATAGTGATTCTAACCATGAAAGGTGAAAAGATGCTGAACATGCCTACCAAACAGGTAAGGGTAAATCTACGACCATAGAGGAAGTTGTGAAAACCAACTCTGATGATGAAACTCATAGTGACATTTGTCAATACAAACATCCAAAGGGTTTTTACCCTATGGTGTCACACTTACAAGAGTCTAGGATTTATGCATTGAATCCTCGACTAGCATGTAGGCAAGCACCTAGACGATTGCCTTATCCTCAAGGCAATCCAAGGTAGTTTCACCAACAACAACAAACTTACTACCCAAGTGGAGCTCCTTCACAAGCTTATGAACAATACCAACAATGGTATCAACCACAATCATGGGAAATGCCACTACCAAGGTAGCAATACCCTTATAGGCAACCAAATCCATACAGGTACTATATTCAGCAATCCATCTCTCGAAGAATTTTTGCAAGTCATATCTCATTTTAGCATCACTATTACCCTTCAGAGTACCACCAAACACATTCATCATCTACTCAAGGAGAAAGCCCATATCCATACCACCCTCTACATCCATCTGCACACACACCTCCACCTTCAAGCTAGTTACCTCCTACTCCACCCATGTAGGGTGAGATTCCTCCATAGCCATAACAATGAAATGCTATGAGGGCTGTACATTCACAACTAGCTTTCTAGCCAAGTGGTTTGGATAATTTATCTAGAAAAAGATCCTTCTTCTGACCTAGTAGTCCTTTCCAACCCTCACAATCTAGTATGCCTAATCATCTTGCATTTTCAATACCCTCATCCTCTACATCAAATACCTTCGAGTGCTCTTCAAATTAAATGCCACCTCGGACTCACACTGTGATGCTAGCTCATGCTATTTTTGACTAGATCAAGGTTGGCAATCTTTTCACAAAAATATCTAACCTAGGAAGTCTACTCATTTACTTGCAGATCACTAGACATGATCCATGTAAGGCTCTTCTTGAATCTAGTTCTAGAGTTAATCTCATCTCCTGTACTGACCTAAATCGTCAGTGTGAGGCTGAAATGGAAACAGACACCGAAAGATTGTTGGGCAGCCACAGCTGACCCTGCCTTCGCTTGAGGGCAAGCTGGAAAATGGAACGAAGGCAGAGTGCCTTGGATGGTTTGCATGCAAATCAACCAAGGACTTCCCCGAGCGTAAGCTATGGCTAACACTGGGGTTATCGTGAACGATGTGAACGGGATGTAAACGGAATGCAAACAGCGACACAAAATGTAAACAGAGCGTACTGAATTATAAATAAAGCATAAAAAGAGATATACTGTAAACAAAGCATAAACTGAAGTAAACAATGTAAACGAGAGGCAACAATGAAACTGTATTGTATTGTTTAATAGAAATGTATGCACCGGTCAAAGTGTAGCTGCACGTGTGGATGGCAGGTCAAGCACTAAGCCCCGGGATAATGTCTGAAATGACGATGCGGTAATGTGATGTGATGAATGTGAGAAATGCTTGGATGCCAACAATCAGATGTGCCGAGCGCCCAAGGATTTCCAGTTCT
>MNCI01013150.1:46127-92165 GCA_015680685.1 Gnetum montanum
TTTTCTGAAGGCTGGGAACCGCTGGGGACCGTGGCGAAGGTCATGGGGGGTCCTTGTGCTTGATTTTAGCTTGTTTTGGCTGAATTTCGGGGCTCCAAAAGTTGGTGACGCGGATCCTTACGCTGTGCAACGTCTGCACAGTGTACTTAGCCAAAATTGCATTTTTTGACCTTGAAACCGATGATTCTTAATCACCGACACTTGTCATCGTGATCTGTGGGCTCCAGGAGAATCTTTCTTACTCCATGGTGGGCTGCTTGAAGCCATTTCAGAGGCTCTGAAGTTGTTTGGAAGTGTTGCCAAAATTTTGTGGTGTTTCATCTCCCATGACATGTACAAGGCTTGGAACCTACCACCTCTCAAGAAGAGTAACATCCATATAGAATTGGTAGATCATTCAATTAATATCCCTCTAGGATTAGTAGAGGATGTTGTGACCACAATTTTTGGGTGGTCCTATCTTGTTGATTTTTTGGTGATCAATGTTGAAAACTACAAAAGTGACTTCCCCATCATTATGGGAAGAGCTTGGTTAAGCACTATCAATGCACATATAGGCATAAGGGATTTCTCTCTAGAAATATCCAAAGAAAATGAATTTGGAAAGATAGAGAAGAAGCGTATTCCATGCATCACATATAACGATAACAGGTGTAATTGCATGTAGAAGATTTGGTCCATCAATAGTACATACATTAAAGCATGCAATCAGCATGCATAAAAAATCAATATTCAAAGGTGTCTACACAGCAATCACAAAATAGGAGGATACCCAATGGCTAATAGTTAACTCAGATAGCAACACATCATGCATGGAACCAACTGAGAGCCTAACATGTGCTTATGTTGAAGGTATGGATAAAATTGAATAAGTTCATTCCCAACTCTTTGATGAAGATGATGATACTTGTTGGGAAGAGTTGGAAATCCTTGATAACTTCAAGCAAGAGCCCCTAGAGGTAAAAAATTTACTGTCCAACATGGAATATGCATTTTTAAACAATTGTAAACCAGTCATAATTAATGCCAAACTTGCTTTTGCATAAAAAGAAAAGCTAGTAAATGTGGTTAATAAATGGCCAACAACCTTTGCTTGGTCATATTGTAAGCTAATATGAATTAATCCAATGATATGCTAGCATCACATTTACATCGACTTGACAATGAAGCGTAGAAGGTAGCTGTAGAGGTAGCTAAATCCCAAATTAAAGTAGATTGTCAAGGAGGAAATTGAACAACTCCTCAAAGCAGGGTTCATTTATCCCATTGTGGATAGTGAATGGGTTAGCCCACTCATAATTGTGTCATAGAAAGATGGAAAATGGTGGATCTGCATCGACTGTAGGCTATTAAATATGGCAATATTTAAAGATCATTTTCCATTGCCATTTGTGGATCAAGTGTTGGACACCATATCTAGGCATTGTTATTATAGCTTCTTGGATGGTTATAGTGGCTATAACCAAATCCAAATTGTGCTAAAATATTAGGCCAAGACAACATTCATGAGTCCTTAGGGGACTTTTGCATATTTGAAGATGTCATTCGGTCTATGCAATGCCCTTGTGACATTTCAATGTCTGGTCCTTAGTATTTTCCAACAACAGATCAGTAATTGTGTGGAAGTCTTCATGGATGACTTTTCCACCTATGGAGCTACATTTGAGTAAGCCTTGGACCACCTTGAGCAAGTATTAAAGATGTGTTGAAATAAATTTGCAGCTCAAATGGCAAAAGAGCCATCTCATGGTCCAAGAAGGCATTGTTCTGAAGCATGAAATCATTCAAGTAGGGATTGAGATGGACCTAGAAAAGATAAGGATCATCCAAGGAATAACATGCCAGCCAAAGATAGTTAAAGATGTTTGGTCATTCCTTGGACACACCGATTACTACTGGTAATTCATAGAGAATTTCTCTAAGATCACAAAACCATTGGTAGAGCTTACAAAGAAAGATGCACCTTTCATCTAGACTAAGGAATGTGAACAAGAACTAGATTGGTCTAGACCCTTCCACATCATGACCAATGCATCTAACTATATCCTAGTAGTAGTGCTTACATAGATGGATGATAAGAAATGCCCATACTACATCCCCTATGCAAGTTAAAGCATTGTGGGAGCACAATTAAATTACACCACCATGAAAAAAGAACTAATGGTTGTGGTGTATGCTCTTAAAATGTTCAAGCACTATGTGCTTGGCTACAAAGTATTTGTTCATATGGATCATAGTATAACTTACTTCCTCATGAACAAGCTAATGGTGAGCCCTTGTATCATATGGTGGTGGCTCATGACCTTATAGGAATTTGATCTCACAATGCTAGATTGAAAAGGGATTAAAAATGTGGTCGCTGACCATCTCTCTCACTTAAGATGGGATAATAAAGAGGAGGAAAGCCTATTCTCTGATCAGTTTCTAGATAAACTCCTCTTTATAGGAGCATTAAATAATCAAATGCCTATAAAAAAAACTTGTTATAATTACATCCTCACCTATCTTCTCACTTAGAAGATGCCATAAGATCTTGACTTTAGAAAGAGGCAACAATTTCTCTATCGGGCCAAATATTTCATGGAAATCAATGAATACCTTTATAAGATGTGTGTCAATGGCTTGATTTATTGGTGTGTCCCTAACAAAGATCAATTTGCATTCTCTAGAATGCTCACAAAAGGCCTTGTGGAGGCCACTATGTAGGGAGATGCATGACCATAAAAATCCTAATGGTAGGATACTATTGTCTTATAATCTTCAGGGATGTCCACCAGTTTATCCAATCTTCTGAATATTTCAATGAGATGGGGGGATGACCACTTGCATGGAAGGTCCTAAATAGTGGATTTAACCACTATAACCTTTTGACATATGGGGCGTTGACTTCATGGGTCCCATCACACCCATGTCCAATAGAAAGGCATATATTATCGTAGTAGTCAACTATTGCACAAAATGGGCAAAAGCAATAGCTGTTACTGATTGTATATCATCCACTGCTACTAGATTTATATAACAAAATATTGTAAATAGGTTTGGGGTGCCATGTTCACTAATTTTTGATAATAGAACTCATTTTATAGGTGCCACTTTTAAAAAGTTAATGCAACGCTTAGGGATTGAACATAAATTAATAACACCCTACCATCCCCAAGCTAATGGTCAAGCATAGGTAACCAACTAAAAGATCAAAAAAATACTAACATGGACCATTAGCAAATATAGGAAATATTGGAGTACAAAACTTAACAATTCCTTCTAGGCTTATCCTTCAACATGGAAACTTCGTATTGGTTACTCTCCCTACAAGTTGGTGTACAGAAAACTTCCAATGCTCTCGATTCAATCCAAGCTTTGTACACTCTCAACAGCTTATGATCTAAATCTTGACCTAAGTCTAACACAGAAAGAAAGGTTGATCAACTTGAATGTGGTAGATGAAAATTGATTAGTAGCCCTATCTTTGAATGAGGTACATAAGGCATTCAACAAGCAACGTCAAGAATACGAAAGGTAAAACTTCAGCCAAGAGATAAGGTCCTCTATTGGAACCCCACACATGTACGCTAGAAGAAAAAATTTCAAACATTGTTGGAGGGACCTTATGTAATTTATAAAACCTTTCCCTTAGGGGCCATGTTGATCTACAAGCCTAAAATCCCAAATAAGAAGTAGTTGATCAACATCCAGCAAGTAAAACCTTTTCTTAATCCAAGACAAGCCAGTGCAACTACCACCTCAATGGATGGACAACCACGTTCCATTTTTGAAATCTCCTCCTTCCAAATTAATTTTTGGGGAGATGGCCATCCATGCTAACAATCCATATGGCTTTACCTTTTTTCTCCTTTTTTTCACATTTTTAATTTTTACCAATTATTTATTTTACAATTTTTTTATTTTTAGATTTTTTCTAATTTTACACCATCATTAGTACCTTTGAGCCTTTCTTGATTATTTTACACTTATATATTTTATTTATTTATTTTATTTTATTTTAGTATGACTTTTCATCATTTTTCTAAATAAAAGTGCTTTATTGCCACAGGACATAGTGTCGTTGTTGCTATTTACTAATGATGGTTTGTGCTTAATGTTGTGATTGTCAATGTCTAGTTTCTATTTTTGAATTCTAATGCTTGATGACTATGACATGGTTTATTTTTCATGGAATAGGTAGTGAGTCCACATCATCTACCCATCTAATAAACTCTATGGTTTTCCTTATTTTGTTAATTTGAGGTCCCTTCTATTAAAGAAACTTTTAATCAATCAATGTCCTTGGTAGTTCTAGAATTAGGAAGGATTCAAAGGTTTGTAAGGGGTGTGACTTCAAGGGGACTCAATACTCTTTGTACTCTTCTACTTGCTTAAGTGCTTGAGTGTTTTTCATAGACTTCTTACTGTTCCATTTCAACCACTAAAAGAAAGTCAAATAAAGTCTTTGCATGGTGTGGTTCGCATCCAAAAATTCAAAACAAAAATGATGGAAATTCAGAGCATACCCCTTAGACACAATAAATGAATAATTCTTTGCATGGTGTGATTTCCATTTAAAAAAATGATGAAAATTCAAGGCACATCCCTTAGATAAATAAATAGGCTACAAGCACTGGTTATGGGACTAGAAAGACATGCATCCATGTCTGAAGGTTCCCTCTAACTAAGGCCCTCTCTCACTTCCTACTTGTCTCTTTTCTTCTCTTTATGAAATAGTGTTTGTTTTGTGGAGGCACTCTTCTGTCTCATGTAGGTGGACCAGTCTTAGAGTGGTGATGCAAAGTCACTTAAACCAGTTGGTTTTGGTCTAGACTAAGGATGAATCTTCTTAGGTCATTTTAAACAAAAATTCCACAAAGGACTTCTTATGAATTTAATTGAAATTCCATTCCAGCTTCTTCATCATTCATCCATGTTACCATAACTCACCTCACTTCTGGGTTCTATGTTATGCTCTATTTCTTGGTCTGATGTCTTTAAACTCTTGAATAGATTCTTTTTGGTTGGTCCTTAATGTTTCATGACCATTCATCAACTATGGGGCCCAGGGACTCCTTAGTTGAGGTTATGCAGGGACAACAAGGACATGAGCCTACTATGGGGAGGACCCATTTACATAAATATTGCTTTGGTTAGTTGGGTTCTTTACCTTAGACATTGCTACTATCCTATCTTTTGCATATTCTATGATGTATTCTACTCAATGCTCCTTAACCTTTTATTTCATTCATTCTCCAAATCATTTTTTTTATTTTTCAAATTTATGAGCTCCAACACCCTCTTCTCATATTTTCATACTATTCTTGGCCTTTTGAGATTTCATTTGATCCCAATTTTATTCAAAAACTCTTTGTATTTTGAAAGTTTGACCAAAGTCAATAGTTGTCTACAGTAGTCAATAGCTGCGTTGGCATGGCCTCATTGACACAACACAAAAACCCTATATATACAACCATAAACATTAAAATTTTTATCATTTGTCTTAGAACACAAGGGGAGTTTTGCCATTTTTTAGAGCCCTTAACTTCCCAACCATTTGTCCAAATGACTCTGTTCTTTGATGTTGTAGTTAAAAAAGGTAAGCTCTTTATCGTGGGGGTTATAAACCTTAAGGTTTCCATTGAAAATTTTTTAACTCCCCCAAGGGGTTAATAATATTAAAAATATATAAACATTAAATTTTTTGAGAGTTAACCCTTTCAACAACCTTTAGGATGACTTATTAATAATAACACATAATTAAAATAATGATTGAAGTAATTAAATCAGCCATAATCACAACTTAGCCAAGTGTAACTATCCTAAAGAGATAAATATATTTCAATAACTTCATGTTACACAATGATTGCAAATCCATGGTCCTATTGTGATTCCAGATGGCACCAAGACCAAAATTCCTATAGGGAGGAGAACCCTCTCAACCAAGGGAGAAATGACCCAAATTTGGAAGGGGCCAACCAAAACAAGCCCAAGAACTGCTAGGGGCAACCCATGCAATGGGGCATCTTTGTGAAGAGATCAAAGTGAAATCTATTTGAAAAATTATAGAAGAAGAAGTGCCAATAAAGTAATCATAGTGAGAGGAAGCACCAAGACCCATGCCAAGGCTTGAAGTCACTTTAACTCAAACTTGCCTTGACATCATTAGGTCCTGAAAGATTCAACACTTAATCCTCCAAGAAATAAACTTTGTGCCATTTTTAGAGAAAGCTCTAGCAGAATTCAAAACATAATTTCAAACCTCTTCCATGTGGCCAATCATCACATCTAGTGAAGAATCGTACATGGAGAGACATATCTCGTTTAGAACAATAGAAGGCTACGGTCCACAGTAAAAATCAAGGATATTCAAGTGTCCTACTCAACCGAGGCTATTGCACAAGCACTAGGGTTACTTGATATTGGAAAAAATTTGGTAGAACTATCAATAAAAGGTGATCCTAAGGCCAAAAAGAAGTGGACAGTGATGTTATGGGATTAACCATAAGGAATACGATGCACTCACACTGGTGGAATGCATCTACTTCAAAATTGTAGCTTATCATCTTAATCCAATAGTGAGGCCTAGCAAGGTAACCACTTTTTTTTCCCGAGCATGTGTCACTCTAAGTGTGAGATTCCCTTTAAACCTTCCACAACTAATCTAGTTTAAAATCAAAGAACATTTTAAGGAAAGCAAACATGGAAGGAAAACACTGCCCTTTCGGTGCCTCATCCAAAAACTTTGCAAAAGGGTAGGAATCATCCACTATGCCAACAATAAAATTAAGCATGCTCCTTTGGCTTCATGATCTGAAATCATGAAAGAAAAGACACCTACCATAACTAAAGAAAAGGAGAAATTTCCACCTCCACTATTTACTCAAGAAACAACATCTAAATCTTACATAGCAATTAAGTGATTGCATGAAATCCAAGAGTAGCTCTTGTGTGAGCAAGAGAAGCATGCAGGAATAAGTAGTATGGACCCATCTATGTATTGACTAGTAATGAGTCACCTTAATGAGGTGGCTCAAAAAATTAGCTAGATGGAAAGGGGTGGACCAATATTCTCTATCCAACAAACATAGTTTTCCACAAGGTCTAATCCCAATGCTTGAGAGGTGACAGTGTGATTATCATAACACCATTTATTCCTAGAAATATTTAGAAATGTTGCCTCCTTCTCAGTGCATTTCACAAAAGGTGAAGGGTCCATTGTACTAGTGATGTAGCACCAAGGGTAAGAGACTATAGCTGAAGTAGTTGCTAATCACATTGCCAAAACACTTAATGTACCTGTGATGTCTACACTAGATGTATCTACACTTCAAGATGTTCATACATCTGTAGACATGGTTAGCAAAAAATTGAATGTAGCCTAGTATGAAGAATTGCTGGATCGATTGGTGGGGATTGGGCAATTGATTCTAGATATCTTTGATTTTTTGGAGAACATCACCATTACCTAGTCATATTTGTTAGAAGCAAGGGGCAAATGCATTATCTTGGAGGAGCAACTCAAAATGGCTCAAGCACAAAATTAACACTTGGCCATGAAGGTTGCTGAATTACATGCCTGTCTTGTTGATCTTGCACTTCTTGACCCAACAATAACTAGAGATGAAGCTTTTGAACAGCTTCAAGAACAATTTAGGAAAGCTAAGGAGGAAGTAATGATGACCATCTTTAACCAGTTAGTAGTAGAGGCAAAGACATATTCAGTTCAAAAGGACTTGATTTAGATGCACCAGGAGAATGAAGCATTGACCACAGAAAATCATCACTTGCATAATGTTGATTTCCAAAAAGAAAAAATGCAAGAATTAATTCATTAATAGTAGGAATAGCTAGCTAGGGTGAATATTGAATTAAGGAAATTAACCACAAAAAATTAGAATCTGTTGATAGAAGAAGTTTGTGCCTTACGCTAGAAATCTACTATTGAGATTGCCACCAAGAAAAATGAAGATTTGATATTTGAAAGAGTTAAAAATCATTATAGAGACCAAGTTAGCTTGTAGAAGGAAGTAAATGAGAAGCACATCTAGATGGCAAAGGCAAAAATAAATGAAGCTCTCTAGCAACTTCAACAAGGAAAAGAAGTTTGGCAACCCATCATTGATGGGATTGATGCTTACAACAAAGTGGAGATCCAACTAAAGGAGTTGCAAATAGAAACGATGATAGAATACATGGAGTTGGCCAATCTTCACTATGTGAACCTGGCAATGCTAACTATTGGATGGCTGTAGTTAGAGTTAGAAAAACAAGTGGCTAGATCATATTTGGTATACAAGGTAGAGTTCAAACACCATAAAGACACCAAGCAGAAGCTTGAGACTACAAATGCTAAAATCAAAGTTCTCAGAGCATGATTTACAAGTTAATGATCAACTACTAAGGAATAGCCAAAAGACTAAATAATTATTAGGAGCTGAAGGATGTAGTTAGAGCATTTGACATTGAATGCAAACAATTCGCTACCTAGTTTATCATGGTAAGGAGCTTTTTCCAGCAATCCCATGTCCCTGGGATGTGCCTATTCTAATCAAAAATGGCAAAGTTGCATGGATGGTGCACGATCCTAGAAGTAAGAAGGATAAAATGAAAGCACTACTAGATGCTTTTCACCTTCCACTAGAATTGTAGTAGTAGTAGGACAACAAAAGCTTCCTTAACTACTATAGCGATCAAAAATGTTGGTGGCTAGAAACACCGAGAGGTTGTCAGGTGAACAGTCTTAACCCTGGATCTACATGAGGGTTATACTGGATAAAATGAAAGCGAGGTACCCTGAACAATCTGGTTGATCAGATAGGAACTTATTTGGTGTCACTAAACCTTATGTAAAAATTTAATTTGGAAACAATGCTTATAACATAAAATAGCAATTATTAAATGTGAGGAAGTGAGAACGATGTAAAATGCAATGATAAGTAGGAAAATAAAGTGAACTGGATTTAAGGAATGCACCACTTTAAGATTATGGCTTTACTTTGTCAAGGTGGATATAATCGGTTGTGCAACACTGGGAGGCACAGAGATCCCAAAAGTAACCAGGACATTCAAAGCAAGCCAACTATGCACTTGAACAAGGACTTAAGAGCCAACAATGCAAAATTCTACAGAGCCAACTTGTCAATTTTGTTAACAAATTGCTCACTATATTTGCCAGCCAGGGATTTGTTTTGCCAACCATGAATAGAATTTGCTAACCAAGTCACCAAAAGCTAAAATTTGTCAACTACTCAAGTTTGCCAATTTGCCAACCCTTTTTGCACCAATTTGCCAACAATTTGCCAACAATTTTCCAACAAGCCAAATTTGCCAACCCTTTGTGCGTTACTCGTTGGGGTATTTATAGGGTTAGGAGCACATAAGAAATGAGGCCTGGATGCCATGTGTCCTGGACCCATAAAATGCTAACGTGTTCATACTACATGAACATGCAAAGTCAGTCGTGAACTTGTCACGCTGCAATTACGCTATCAGAACTGGAGATACTAGAGTTAGCGTGCCAACGATGCAAACAAGGAGTGAAGCTCACTGAAGTAGCATAACTGCCTGCTACACTGTGCTACGCTATGGAGCGTAGCATGTTGGTGTAGCGTAGCAGCTTGCTACGATGTGCTACACTGTGTAGCGTAGCACAGCGTAGCCACTAGTTTGAAGAAGAAATTTGCATTAAAGGTAATTACATCAACTAGAGGCCTTGGGATGCGTTGAGTTAACCTTTGAAGTATTTTTTTTGGTTCTGCATGTTTGCTATGCTATGCTACGCTACATAGCATAGCATAGCGTAGTGGCTAGCTTTCTGTGATTTGAGTTGAAGTTGCAAACATTTATTCTTGCTGAACTTGCATTTGAGACACCTTTTGTCGTTCTTGCATCATCACTGCATTGTGCTACACTATGCAACGTATCACAATGTAGCAGCCAACATAGCATATTTTTTTCTCAATTCGCCACTTTCTAGTAAGAAATTCTACCAAAGGATTTGAAGTCAAATAAGACAACTAGTTTTAGAGGCTGGAGTGCTTGCTGAGTGCAATTAGAATAACTAGGTAAGCTAGGCCTTTTTGTTTTACCTTTGCTATGCTGTGCTATGCTACGTAGCATAGCATAGCGTAGAACTATGTCCTGCAACTGTCTTCTGAGGCCTACTACACTACATAGCGTAGAGTAGCATAGCAAACTTCTTGACTAGAAAACCTACTGAACTATTTTGTTGATCCTAAGCATCGTCGACCACCCTTAGCATGCTTTCTGAGTGAACTGTTAGCTGGGTGAATTTCTCTAGACTGGAAAGTTTGAAATTAGAGCATCCATTTCCTACCAAATGGTCATGAGGCTACACTTGTGGAAATCTTTGCCTCAATTCCAAGACCCTGGTAAAGCAAGAGTTCCTTGAACATTTAGGGTATTTCAACTACTACACATGTGTGAAATTGATGGAGGTTCCTTAGAACCTTAGGAGCCACCATTGCCTAGGACTGCCTGATCTTATCCACTAAATTTTACACCATCAAGGAACATGCTATCCAATTTTGAAGAATCATGTCATGATGTTCAATTTTGTGCCATGAATACCATCATTTTTGTAATGTGTTGATCCGTACACTTAGGCACTCCATTTTTGTCACATCAATTTATTTTGTTTATGAAAGATCAGTTAATAATTCCATACCTTTGCAAATTTGTAAAAGAACTCAAGGATGAGTTTTCATTCAATCGTAGGGGTATGATGAGTCACATTTCTTGGCTATGCCAATGAGGCCTTATCAATGTGGCCTCATTGACTAGGCCTTGTTGATGAGGCCCTGTTGATGTAGTGTCTACATTGTGGCTATAAATATGTGCATACGAACCACATTTATGGAAACAAGATTTTAGTAGTAGCAAAGCTCTTGTAGTTTATTCATTTGAGAGTTATAATATTTCTCTCGAGTGCCTGCAATAGGAGTCATTAAGTGTATAGATCTTTATTCGAACATTGTTGTACCTTAGCACAATAGTGTGTGCGGTAATAAAAATGAACTTTCTGATAAACCTTGCAGCATTATGGATAGATTAAATGTTTCATTTATGCATTTAATTTTTTCAATTATTTATTCAATGCTTTCTTGTAATTAACCTAATGAATTAATTAAGCAAGATAAGATAGATAGATTAAACACATAAGTACAACTACTTCGAGCATAACATGTATTCACTTGGTAATCCTAGCAATGTTAGTGCTTGGTGTGCCCAGTAGCATAGCACTTGGTAACCTAGTAGTGGATACATGGGTACAAGATGTGTACATAAGGTGGTAATGCATACTTATGTTAGGATTAGTTAGAGACCCATTAGTTAGTTAATTTAGATTGTTCATTAAATTACTCTATCTCTCTCTTTTGAAGTACCCAAAAACATAAAACATAAAACTATAAAAATCATATGCCTCAATTGCACTTAACCATACCATGTGCTTCATAAGTGTAATTGGCAAGATAATGAATGACTTTAGGGAAAGGTTCACTACCTAGAAGACTAGTGAAACAGAAACTATAAAGTCCACAGAATTTGATTAGATAGCACGTGAATGCTCTGTGATTCGTATGGTTGGTCGTAGGGTACCTTGTCACTCATCAAAAACCAATGCTACCCCTCATCCCCCTATAGCAAAAACTCCAATGTGGGAGTTGTAGGTGGTTTTATGTCAATTTTTCCAACATTTTCTATGAATTTTAGTAGCCAAAACCAATGTTGAACACCTACACATCAACATTCCACCTTAGCCATAATTCTCATTACAAAACCAATGTTGTCATTATTACCAAACAAAAATACTTTTTTCTTTTTTGTGGTAAAATTCTGGCATCTTCCAAAACTATTTTAAGAAAGCTATAGGTTTCTATTTTAAATATTAAACTTTTTCCTCTCCCTCCAACATTGGTTTTAAAAGGTGTGAGATCCCCCAAAGTCACCCCCTCTTTTTCCCTACCACACTTGGGGGTGTGACAGGTAGGAGGCCAACATGGATGAAGCTTGACCCCAACATTTTTAGCTTTCCATTTTTGGTAAAAGGGATCTAGCCCACTTTATCCCCACACTTACTACCTATAGTAAGTAATCTATTTTTTTATCATTTTTGCCTATTTTCACTAGATTTAAAGTTTATAGCAATTCCAATTATAAAAATTTACATCTTTTTCTTCACACCTATAATATCTTTCACATCCTTTTACCAACATTGGCTTTGCAAGATGTGAGATCCCCCATCTTACCCCCTCTTTCACCCCTGTCACACTTGGGGATGTGAAAGCTAAGAAGCTAGTGTGGACATCAAGGAGCATGATAGCTAGAAGGTTCGTGTAGGTAAAGTTTGCTATCACCTTTTCACCTTTCCATTTTGGGTAAAGGAGTGTACTTCCCCTTACCCCCTACTTACTATTTTTATCAACTATTCCATTTTCAACCATTTTACTCCCTTTGACTACTTCTAAATCCTAATTGTTGGAATCTACTTTCATTTTTTGCTTTTCATAGCCTATATTGAGTTGTTTTTATTAAAATAATCATGTCTCTCCCACAATCAGCTAAGTTTTCTTAAAACTACACTAACAAGAGGTTATATGACCAGGTCATGATGGTCTATGATCCCAAAGACCCTACCATCATTGAGTGTAGGTGATCTTTGAGGATCAGAGAGGAAAGTCTTGATTTTGTAGCCATATATGAAAATCATTATAACTTCATTTCTACTAAAATATAGGTAGGCATGCTAATTCCATCCATTGTAGTTGAGGCCAAAAGGGAGTTCAAGCTCATACATAAGAGTGGGAAGGAGTACATCCCTTACCCATATGACCAAATTTCCCTTAATGACATCTATGCTAGCATCCTAGCCCAAATGATTATTGTGGAACAGGAAGATGACAAGCATAGATCTAAGGAATAACAAGAAGATGAGGATGAATTTAAGGTAGAATCTGAGCCTAAAAACATCCTGGAATGACTATTCCAACAAACATCCACCAAGGTCACAACACCTTTCTCCAATGCTTTTGTTTTCTTCATGGGCATGGTGCCACCATCTTCCATTCCTTCCTACCCTACTATGATGGATCCCACACCTATTATAGCCACACATCAAACTCAACCAATGCCAAAAACAAAAAAATATAACACATAAATACCATTGACAACATAGTCTTGATATATAAAATCATCAACGATGGTTTTTACCATCACAAATCTACTAACTACTCACATGGAATTCACTATGAGTCCCCAAGCAACCCAAGGGTCACATGCCCTCTTCATCCTATTTATGCCTCAAGTACCAGCATAGAAATCCTTTTCTTTGTTTTTCCCACAAGATAGAACCATAACATAACCACTTCCTTCAGTCATGCAACCCATAGCGAGGTCAAAAGCCTCACAAAAAATGTCACAAACATATGTGTAAACCTCATAGCCAATAGGACCATTATAGGAACTAAATCAAGCCTTCTAGATGATCCAAGACTGGGTAAAGGAGTTAAAGAGGCTTAAAGCCTCTATGTCCCAAAGTGTAAAAATCATGAACTTCCACTAGGATGATTCTATTAGTTCTATGGTTCCACCTTTGATACTTCCTACTATTGTTCATGTTCCCCAATTTAGCAAATACAGTGAATAAGGTGACCCTAATGCCCATTTTAACCTTCAAATCTAAGTGCTTGCTATTGTAGCTATGGCCTCACATACCATCATGAAGATTTTTTCTATGTCCTTGATTGGAAAGTGCTTGATTAGTACTAAGCATTACCTAGACAATCTATATCCTCCCTAAAAAACTTGATAGCTTAGTTCATTAATCACTTCAATTATAACTTGAAGCCCAATACCATGCTTGACTCATGAAGGTTAAGAAGGGATCTCTTGAGCCTATACAAAAGTTCATCCAATGGTGGAATGAAATCATGAAAAAAATACCAAAGCCCATATCTAAAACTCACCTTTTGGCTATATTTAAGGGGACATTTAATGACTTTATCAAGTTCAAAATTTACTACCTTGACCTGTGGTCACTTAGCCAAGCATTCTCTCAAATCAAGAATATAGATGATGTTGCAAAGGCTAGTCATAACCTAGCTTACATAGCATACAAAAACCAACATACGTGGAGAGAAAAGGAGAAGGGAAAGCATAACAATATGACCATAGCAACTGTGACTAACAAGGCCAAGACTACTAACCAGGGGCCAAGGACCAACCCACCCAAGGCCCCCACTAATAATAACCATGATAACCAACATTCAACCTCTAGGGCTACTACATCTACAATGACTAGGCCTAATTTTGAAAGAAATGATAGGTCCAAATACATTGCACTACCATTATAATCATTAGAGTTGTTAGACTAACTTTTGAAAAGTGGGTGTATCCAATAAAAATAGATGTCTGAAGCTTCTCAAAAGAAACATGATAGACTATGTGAAATAGTGAAGGACCCCACTAGAGCAACAAAAGAAGACCTACCACTACCTAAATACTTCAAGATAGACCACTTTTTCCACTATCACCAACTACTTGGTCATGACATAGACTTCTACCTTGCATTGAAGGATGACTGGCAAAAGATGATAGATAGGGAAGAGCTAGTAACCTTTTCCAACCTCAAAACTAATCAATGCAGGTGTACAAAGACTCATTCAACACTAATAATGCTACATATATCATATTAGCATTCAATGTATATGATAATTAGAGATCCTCAAGATAATCATTTGTGATTCGCATACCCCCTTATGGTGAAAGGACTTCTTTAGCTTCCACTAGTTCAAGATCCCATTTTGATGTAAGGGTGTCATCACAAGTGCCTCCCAAGGAATCATTTATCATCAACATGCCCGAGCCCATCATAGCCCAACTAGCCATAGCCTCACCGACTAATAAAACCATTTAACAACCTCCTGTGGTAGGCAATGCTACCACATCTTCCTCACAACTAATAAATAACAACCAAAAAGCTCCAAACAAGAAAAGGAATAAGTAAAAGTAAAAGCCCAACAATAAGGGTGACAAGTAGATGGAGGTATGGAAGGAAATGGACCCACCAAAGCCCACTCCCATATCAACTATACCCATGACTTCCTCTACCCAACCCGTTCCAAACAACAAACCATAGAAGGATTCCAAAACTCATGACTAGAAGAATGAGGAGAAGCCCCAACAATCATAACCTAAGATCAAAATACACATTTTGGGGCACATGGAGGAAGTAAAACACAACCAAGGTGACAAGCCCATGGCCAACCAGAAAACCTTTCTTAGTGCAATAGATCAGGTTAAACTTAAGCTATGTCTTCTCCCATCCACAATGATCTAAAACTAGCAAACCCATGGCTTGTTAAGCCCTTAAATAGGTATTGTAGCTTGTTGAGGCCTTAAACTGACATCATGGCCCACCAAGGCCTTAAATCAGCATCACAATCCGCTAAGACCCTAAACTAACATTATAGTCTGCTAAGACTCTAAAATGGCATCAACTTTCCAAATGCCTTAAACTGGTGATAAATGTATAGCTTGCCATGGATTTTAAGAAAATGGCAAGTAACCCTTGCATATTCATAATCTTATAGTTCTCGACATAGCCAACGTATCAATCTTTCGCATAGATATTTCCAACACTTGTAACCTTAGAACCTTAAAACAATAAAGTAATCAAGAATGTATATAGCCAAAACCAAAATCATAACTTAAAATTTAAAAATCTTAAAATAAAATAATATAGCCATGGACACATTGTGCTGCATAAATTTTAAAACTATCAATCATAAATGATAAAATGTCTACAACTCAAGCATTAGCTAACATAATTCATACAATCTCAAGCATAAACTGAAATAAACAATAAAGAATATCACATCATGCATATGATGGTGCCAAGGAGGCATTTGGAGGAGATGGTGGTGGTGCATCATCATCGTCATCACCTACACCACTAGGATCACCAACATCATAAAATTCCTATGAAATACCAACACATAACTAGTTAGTAATCATCATAACCAAAATTGTAACATGAACCATAAAAAATAATAAACATAAAACTAAAACTTTAAAAATGAAAAACATAAAGGCCATCATACCTATGGAGAATCTGGCACTATGAACTCTTGGGGAAGATAGTGAAGGCCACTTTCTAAATGTTGGAGAATCTAATCTTCTATTATGTTTTCCTAGTTAATATCCCTTAAATTGATTCCCATGAAGATGATGGTTCTATCCATACTCATCCATGATGGTGGCTCCTATGAGACTATAGCCATAGTGACCTCATCTACAGCTATGGTGATCTATGGAGTAGAAGACTCAACACTATTAGAGTGCTTTCAAAGAGGTTGAAAGCACTCTTAGCCTAAATGTGCTAAATAAACATCTCTCTCTTTTTCCATTTGGTTATCTCCTTTTTCAGCCATTTTAAATAGGCATATCAATCAACTGTATACTTGCATTTGTGGCCCCTTTGTGTCTTACCCCACTCTAGGACCCAAGCATTATAATCTTTCCAATCCTATACCATTTGAGAGATCAAGTCCATCTACATTTTTTGCTCATGCAACTCTCAAGAGAGAGAAATATTATCATAGATAGTGCACCAGTAGCAGGCCCATGTGATCTCTTTAGTCCATAAGGTCCTTGAGTTTTCCACTTGGGCATCCACAAAGGGCTTACACTCCTCAAGATCCTGGCTCCTCTTAGATTACCTTTTATTTTCCTCCTTTAAGGCCATAACCTATGTCTGTATGGGTTTGTTAGACCTTGGAATCTCCCATGAAGCTTAAGCACATGAAATTACTAGATTAGTGGTAGTTTTGTAAAGCTTTAAGGGAAAATGTGTGGTGTTAGGAGGAAGCTTAGGCAAGGATTCAAACTTCATGTCTTAGGCCAGATCCCATGTGACTAATGGCACTAAAACCAACAAAAATAATAATCCTAAACTTAATATACAATATAGCTATAGTATAAAATACATGTCATAAAAAAATGACTCAGGAATAGCAAAATATAGTTCTTACTGATTTTGGATGCAACCTATTGTAGTTGATCAATGATGTCCTTTGCCATCTTGTGCATGAATTCTATCTTGTCTAGGACCTCTACCCATGGTTTTAGATGAAACTTAGGTATAGGGGCATCTACTATTGGCTTAGGAACTATAGTAATCATAACAATTAAATGGTTCACAATCCAAGAATAGAAGAGGAGAAATGGCTACCAATTTCAGAAGTCGACAACAAGGGGAAGCAACCAATGGAAGAGCCACTACCACTTGGAACAACAGAAGGCTATACCTAACTTTGCTAAATTTTGTTTTTATATTGTAAAGTTTGTCATGTCATGTTTGTGTCATTTTTGTAAAACACCACTGTGACACTCAAGATTCATGTATAGAGTAGTTAGTATCATGTAAATCTACCTCCTAATTTTGTAAGGGAATCTATCCTCATTTTGTAACTCAAGGATGAGTTTTCAATCAATCATGGGGGTATGATAAATCCAAATTTTTTTCCATAACAATATCATAAATGATGATGTCATAGATACATTATCATATCTCATGATACATTATCATATTAATGATATCACGGGGTATGTGCCACCCTATAAAAGCAACACTTAGGTGCACGAATCTGCAATAGATTTGATAACATTGTAGCATAACTCTTTCAATTTTTTTTTGTGGTTTTAGCTTTTAGTACCTAGGAGTGTGTGCCTGTAGTATGATGTTAAGTGATTGGAAAAAGTCTTTATTCAAGTGTGATGTACTTGGACACATTACATGATCGGAAATAAAGGTTGAGATTACTTTCCATCATTCTAGCAACACTTAGTTATATTTCTACTTTCATTTAGCTTAATGTTTACTATTTTCATAGTTACTGATTTACTTTCTATGCACTTTACCATTATTTTTGTTAAGAGAAATGAGTACAATTGATCTCAAGAACTTAAGTGTAGCTACTTGGTAAGCTAGTAGTATTATCACTTAGTATGCCATGTAGCATGGTACTTGCTAATCCTAGTAATTTTTGCACAAAGTCCAAGGTATGAATGGAAGATCAGGACTAGCTACTCATTGCATAAGCTAGATTAGATTTGTTTGCTATGACTTGTATTTAAAAAATATTCTTGTTTTTTATTGCTTGATTTGTTTCCTAACAAACTGATATTGGAGCACCAAGTTTGCAAAGGATCAGTGGGAGAAATGACATTCAAGGATGAGAAAGTTAGGATCAACAAGTTTGATGGGAGGGACTTCAAGTTCTGGAAGATGCAAATCAAAGATTATCTATATTAAAAGAAGTTGCATGAACCACTATTGGGGAAGAAGCCGGACCATATGAACAAAGAGGATTGGAAATTGCTAGATCAATAGGCTCTTGGGATGATTCATTTGACATTATTACAAAACATTATGTTCAATATCATCAATGAAAAGGCTACTCAGAGTTGCATGGAGGCCTTATTAGATACATATGAGAAGCCATCCACCTTGAACAAGGTATATCTGATGTGTCAATTATTCAATCTGAGGTTTTCTAAAGGTGCATCAGTTATAGATCATATCAATGAGTTCAATGTGATCACTAGTAAGTTGAGTTCTATGGAAATCGACTTTGATGATGATATTAAAGCATTAATTTTGTTATCATCATTGCTTGATCACTAGTCTGCAACGGTGACTAGAGTTAGACTTTCATCAAGAGATCAAAAACTAAAGTTGTCCAGATTTCAAGATCTGAATCTTAATGAGGATATACATAGAAGGAAGTTAGGTGAATCTTCATGTTCTACCTTGAGTAATGAAGGTAGAGATAGAAGTCTTCAATGAGGATAGAATTAGGGCCATGGAAAATCGATGTCCAAGGGAGGAAGTCAATTCAAGCATCACATGAATGTCACCTATTAGAATTGTGATCAAAAAGGTTACCTCAAAAAATAGTGCACAACACCAAAGAAAGAAAATAAAAATTAGCATGATGATTTAGTGAATGTAGCTACTAAAGAAATTGTTGATGTCCTTGTTTGTTGTGTGGACAGTGGTATTGAATCTTAGATTCTTGATTCAGGTGCATCATCTCACTCTAGTCCTTCTAAAGAACTATTTAATAACTATGTTATTGGAAATTTAGGAAAGGTTTATCTTGTAGATGATGAGCCATTGAACATTGTGGAAAAAGATGATGTTTATATAAAGACTACCCACAGGAAGCAACTGAAGTTATAGAATGTTACACATGTTACAAATTTAAAGAAAAATGTTATTTCTATGGGTTAGATAGATGCTGAAGGGTATAGTACAGTATTTGGAAGTAGATCTTGGAAAATAATTAAAGGAATTCTAATCATTGCTCAGGAAAATAAGGTGGGAACATTGTACACCACTTTAGAAATAAAAGACACAGTGTCAGTGGTTGATTCAGAATCAATGTTAACATTGTGACATCAGAGGTTGGGTTATATGAGTGATAACGGAATGAAGTTGTTGGCCTCATAAGGGAGATTCTTGAAATATATTGATTTTGGTTTATATGAAGGATGTGTTTATGGAAAGTAGAAAAGAGTTAGTTTGTCAAACATTGGAAGAACATCAAAGATCAAGAAGTTGGAACTAGTACATCCAGATGTATGGGGACTAGCCCTAGTGAGTTCCCTTAGTGGCTTGTGTTATAATGGCACATTCATTGATGATTCTACTAGAAAGGTATGGGTTTATTTTCTTAAAAATACATATGATGTGTTTTCTACATTTAGAAGGTGGACGGTAGAAGTGGAGAACCAAACTAGTTTGAAAGTCAAGTGTTTGAGGTCCGATGATGGAGGGGAGTATGATAGTCTAAAGTTCAAGGCTTTCTATTCTAAGAATGAGATCAGAATGATTAAGATGGTTCCTAGAACACTAGAGTAGAATGATGTTGCTAAGAGAATAAACACAACCTTGAATGAGAGAGATAGAAACATGAGGATATCTTCTAGACTACTAAAGTTGTTTTGGATAGATGCAATTAGCACAACAACCTATCTTATAAAACAAGGACCTTCAGTTCCACTAGACTTTAAGATAGCTAAGTAGGAATGGTCAAGAAAGGTAGTAAACTTCTTACATTTAAAATTTTTTGGTTATGTATCATATGTGCACTTAGGTTCTAATGTCTAAGATAAACTTGATCCTAAAGCCAAAAAATGTTATTTTATTAGCTATTTTTTTGATGATTTTGGTTATCATTTTTGGGATGATCAAAATAGAAAAATTATAAGGCACAGGGATATCAATTTTAATGAATATGTGGTGTACAAGGATAGGTCCAGATTAGAATCTAACAATGCAAGGAAGCAAGAAAAGGAAAGTGAGAAGGTTGAATTCGAAGACATATTTGAGAGGGATGTAGCTGAAAGGATTCAAGAAAATCCTAGAAACAGGATTGCTAAAGATGAAGCTAATGTGGATTTAGAAACAATTACACCAAAGCCTTAGTTGAGAAGGTCTGCTAGAATACCAAAGATCAAACATAGGTACTCTTCCTCATTACATTATTTACTTTTGAATAATTTGGGGGAACTAGAATGTTTTAATGAAGCAATGTAGGTGAAAAACTATGTTAAGTGGGAGTTGTCTATGAGAGATGAGATGAAGTCACTCCAGAAGAATATGACATGGACATTGACTAAGTTGCTAGAATGAAAGAGGGCATTGTAGAATAAGTGGGTGTATAGGGTCAAGGAAGAACATGATGGAAGAAAAAGATACAAGGATCAATCATTACAAAATTTGAAGGATCAGTCATTACAGAAGTTGAAGGGTCAACCATTATGAATGTTGAAGGTTCAACCATTACAGAATTTGAAGGGTTAGCTATTATAGAAGTTGAAGGGTTGAATATTATAGAAGTTCAAGGGTCAACCATTACAGAAGTTGAAGAAGAGCTTGTATGGATTGAAATAGGATCCTAGGTAGTGGTACAAGAAATTTGGTTAGTTCATGTTTAATGTTAGTTTCACATGTGAGATGGATCATTTTTGCTACATAAGGAGGTTTGATGACTACTACATTATTTTGCTACATAAGGAGGTATGTTGATGACATGCTTATTGCAAGGTCTAGTTTATAAGAGATAGATAAATTGAAGCAACCACTAGCAAATAAATTTGAGATGAAAGACTTTGGAATAGCCAAGAAAATACTTGGAATAAGAATCAATAGAACCAAATCTCAAGGTATTCTCAAGTAGTCTCAAGAAAAGTATATAGAGAAAGTACTTAGTAGGTTAAACATTCAGGATGGAAAGACTAGATGCACTTTATGGGAATGTCACTTCATTCTCAATAAGTATTAGTCACCAAGGACAAAAGAAGAACATGAACAAATGTCCAAAATACCATATGCTTTAGTAGTTGGCAGTTTGATGTATACGATGATCTATACTAGACCTGACATAGCACATGTAATGGTAGTTGTTAGGAGGTTTATGTCTGATCTAGGAAGGGAACATTGGAAACTGGTAAAGTGTCTCCTAAAATATCTAAAAGATATTTTAGGTATGGCACTTTGTTTTAAAAGGAGTAGCATTACTATATAGGGTTTTTATTGATGTATATTTGGGAGCACCACTAGTATATTTTCATTGTGGGTAGTACTGCTATAAGTGTGATGTCTTGAATTTTGAAGAGTGTTGCTCTCTCAACCATAGAAGTAGAATATATGGCTAATATCAAAAGCTAGAAAGGAGATGATTTGGTTGAAGGGTCTTCTAAGAGAGTTGGGTAAGACATAGGACAACATTGTGCTTTTCAATAATAGGCAAAGTGTCATACATCTAGCTAAAGATCTAGTTCTTTATTCCAGATCTAAACACATTTAGTTGAGGTATCATTATATTCGTGGATTGATAGATGATGGAACATTGCTGCTAAGGAAGATTCTTGGATTAAATAACCCTGCAGACATGTTGACCAACTTGGCCACCACTAATAAGCTAAGATTCTACATGACCTTAATAGGCCTCCATGGTTAGTGATGAGGAGGCATCACACTAGAAGTTGATGGTGTACGTGGGGGAAGCAAAGTTGCAAGATTTTTTTTTCTTAGATCAGTCTCCAAGTGGGAGATTGTTGGAGTCATGTGGTGATTCATCTAGATTATTAGGTCATGGGCTAGTTTTCATTATAGATGGTTTCTTTATGCATATTTATGTAACATTATATAACTCTTTTTTAATTTTAACTCTATGTAACATTTTGTAACTCTCTTGTAATTGTAATCTACAAAATATATAATGAAACTCTAGTGTGGCCATGGATTGTGAGGCAATCTTGTTGAATCACGAAAATTCTATGTGTTCTATGTGTGCTTTTTTTCTTGTTCTTACTTTTGTTTTTGTTTTTTGTTTTTTTCTTTTTTCCTTCTTTTTTTTTTTTTTTTTTTTTTTTTTTTTTTTTTTNGCTTCATTCATTTACTAACAACTATTACTTTTACTTCATCTTAGCTAGGAGCACTATGGCCCATATAACATTATTTACCATATACCTCATTGTGATTTAAACCATATGCACTGAATTTACTAGTTCATATGGGAAGACAATGATCACAAACTCTAACCAATTACTCACATAATTACATTGCCTTGTCTATATAATTTGACCGAGATCATGTGAGAACACTCATATCTCATATGATTGGGTGTTAGGCATTGAGTGATATAAGTGAAAGAGAATGAAAATTTTGAAAATTTAAGCCAAAAATTCCTAATACTCGAAAGATACTATAAAAGGTAAGTACAAAGAAATAATAAGAATCTTAAATTTAATCAATCAAACTAAGGCCAGGAAAGATTTAGGTAATACTTCTAATAGACCATATCAACTATTTTAGGCCATAATAAACAAGGAAAATGATAGAAGATCATAAGTAACTAAAAGATATAATGGCCAAGGGGTTCCTTTTTGAAAAGTTTTCTAACTCTACAATCATAATAAGATAAGAACTTGATTTAATGAAGGGCTTGAGCAAGGTAAAGAACTATTAAGAATTGATATGAACACCATAATAATTTCAAACCCTTGTTGATTGCAGATGGTTCCAAAAAGGATACTAGAAGGAGGACCTTCACAACATGGAAGAAAAAGACCAAAAGGTTGTGGAAGAGGCCTAGTGAGGGAACCAATCCCACAAGCAGAACACATAGAGAAGGAGGCTCAATGCTATAGTATTCATCAAGAAACTCTTGTTATAGAGCACTCAACCAAGGAAAGGTAGAAATTTCACAAGCACCTAAATAAGGACATTGCCTCATGGTATGACCAGATTGCCTCTAGTCCATCCAAGAAAGATTGATCATGTTCACGGTCATCATGGAATTGAATTTTGATCCCCTTATGTAATTTTCTTCAAAAGAAGTGAAGACGCAACTTCAAGTATCTCCTTTATGGCCTACATAAACTAGCAGTAGGGAATGGTACTTAGGAGGACTATACTAATAAATAAGACAAGGATAGAGGAGGAGAGACTTTAGGTGCTTCTAAATAGATATCAATTTTAGAATCCTGATAACAAAGGGAAGAAGTCGATGGAAGAGAGACCACTTCCTAGAATATGAACTACATCAACCCACTTAAAATTTAATTTTTGTTTTTGTTTCATCATGTAACTATGTAATTTTTTCACATACCACTATGGCACTCAAAGTCATTCAATAGTTAGCATTAGATAATAATCCCATCATTCCCAATTTTTTGTAAATAAACCTCAACCTTGTCCTATTAACTCAAGGTCAAGTTCTCACTTAGTCGTGGGGGTATGGCAAAGAATTGGTTGGTTCCATTGACATAGCCATGTCGAGGCAAATGCCTTGATGCATCTATTTGCAAAAAAGTTAATTTTTTATCCACCATTGATATCATAGTTATGATATTGTATCTATGATGTCGTAGATTTGATATCATATCTCATGATATGTTATCGTATAAATGATATTGCAGGATGCATGCCTACCTATAAATACAGAACTTGGACACATAGTTTGAAGAAGTTTCATTCGACCATTAGGTAGACTCATGCAGTTTTGTTTCATAGTTTTAGCAATAAATTAAGTGCTCATAATGTGGTGTTGAGCAGTTCTACAGAATCTTTATTTGAGTGAAGTGTACTTAGGCATAGTGCATATCTAGAAATAAAGATTGAGATTACTTTTCATCATTGTAGCATCCACTTTGTTTTACTATTTTACTTAGCATAGTTTTTACTTTTTTATTAGTTTAATCATTTACATTTCTAAGTATTTTACTTTACTTGTTCATTAGTAAAGCAAAATGAGTACAATTGGTTTCAAGCGTTCAAGTGTAATTTTTTGGTAATCCTAGTAGTGTTATTGCTTGGTTCACTCAATAGCGTAACACTTGGTAACCCATTAATAGTTACATGAGCCTAAGATGTGTACAATAAGATAGGGTCAAATGCTCATCACTCTAGGCTAGTTTAGATTTATCTTCTTATTGTTAGTTAGATTGAATACTTAATTTCTCTCTTATTGTTAAGATTAATTTAAGCTCATAACAACATCAATTATCATATGCCTCACTTTGGACTAAACCATACATGACAAAGCTACCACTAGTCCAAGTGGGAAGATAGGGTCATGCTATCAATGTTTAATAATCTAGATGCCACAACTAGTCCCATCCACAAAATTCAACTAGATCATGCATGAACACTTGTGATTAATATGGTTGGACATAGGGGTACCCATTGCTCATCGCTCTTCTTACTTATAAAAATAGCAAGGTGCTATCTTATTGGCAAGACTCTTAATTTGGAATATTAAGTTATAGGTTTAATTCTAATGGGCAATGTTGAGTTATAAAGTTCTAATTTGACTATATGTTTTAGGGTGATCCTAGTGATAACACAGTGGCCCAAAAAATTCAAATGGGATTGTTGTAGTCTTGTACCATATGGTTCTAGCAACAATTCCCTATATAAAGGAAGACAAGTTTTACATACATTAAAGAAATAATTCCTCTTGTGTTAAAATGTAAGGTGGTAGGATTCATAGAATGACCAAAATTTTAGTTAATTAAGATATAGGATGATTATAAATTTCATTGAATAATCTATTATTCTTATATAGGATCAACACCTAGAGGCTCAATGCTCATCCCACTAAGGTAGAGTCCTAGGAGAAGTGGTAGAGTATAAGCTTAACCTCTTTTAAGTGGCTATGCCCAAACTCAAGCCTAGGTCTTACAACTTGAGAAACAAGCACCTTACCATCACTCCAAGTGATGGTCCTTAATTTATTATTGTTACATATAAAAAATTTATTAAATGTACCTTATCTATATAGTTAAATTATACATTTTTAAAAAATTAAGATAATTTAACCCTTTTTTTATGATGGTTTTGTAAACTAGGTCTACATATCACATTTTCTTAGAGGTGTCACTGCTCACTTGGTGATATTGAAGTGAAAATGACCTCAAATTAAAATATGGTTCATTGAATAGTAGGCTAAAGGAATCAAAGTTACAGTGATGGATGACATTATGCTATTATGCTCTTGTAACAGCAATACATAATCATAATTTTATTGTAATGCTAAGGCTTAACATTGTTGATGATTTGAATGTGTATCATACCTCCAAACATTTCTCATATGCTTAATGAATGGAGGCTACTACCTTGAAATGAAATGAAATGTGAAATTTTGTGTTTAAATAGGTGGAAAATATGTTGAATTGGAATATTTCAATGATCATGATAAACCAACAACTTGAGCCAAGTTATATTTAAAAGTGGCAAAAATGATACCTAAATCTATTAATTTCTTTTTTAAAATAAGGTTTATTATAAAATTTGTGTCAACTCAACTCAGGTCTACAAAATAATTTTAGATTGAGCAAGATAAGAAATCAAACAAAGGGAAATTATTACAAGAGCTATTATAAATCTTCATCAATCAGTATTATGAATGAATGAGAGAAATGCTCTAGATACTTATTCCACATTTTTTATCTAAGACATGGATAATTTACACTATCCTTATTAACTAGCAAGCAAAGAGATAGAGACTTACCTTGACTTACCTTGCTTACTGATAAATTGAGAAGATTAATGGAGTTTGAGATGAGGTCCCCTATCATGCAATACCTTCTCATCCTTAGGTTCTCTTTCATTAAATCATGTATGTGATGTCTCTATTTATTCATTTTCCTTGTGATAAAANCTAGGTTCTCTTTCATTAAATCATGTATGTGATGTCTCTATTTATTTATTTTCCTTGTGATAAAAATTTGAATCAATTTTTTCATTATTTTCAAAGCTTCTCTTCTCTTCATTCTCATTTATTAGTACTTGCACAATTTCCTTACCAAACCCCTTTTGACAAGATCAAGCATTAATCTTACTATGATCATCATAGTTAGGAGTTTGCATAAGACCACAATTTTTACATATAAAATTAGTTTCATCCTTATGATTAGAATTATCAAACCTTACTATGTTTAACTTTGAGCTTCAAACTTTAAGTGTTGCTTCCTCTAAATTTTTTGGCCAATTTTTGGGAATCTCCTCAATTTAAATCTTGTTGGAATCCTTATTACAAGAGGTTAGTGGTTGAATCTCAGCTTTTATGTATGAGATCTCTTCTTTCATTTCAACATGAATAGTATTTAACTTAGAAAGCACTAGTTTCTTTACCTTCATAATCAAATGAAAAAAGAGAAAAATTTCTTTTGTAAATTCACTATACATATTGTCACACTTACCATGTTGTTCAACCATATGTGGGGAATTGCATGCTTCTTCTTCACTTTGCTTTCCATCATCCCAATTTGTATAAAAGTTGGTCTTTTCGGTTCCTCATCATTAGATCTATTCTTTGCCTAAACTTTGCTATCATTTGGATCAATAGGACACTCAAAGGTCATATGATCTCTTCCTCCACAAACCAAACACTCTATGGAAGAAAAATCTAGATTAGAAGAATTTAAAAAAAATTACCTCTTTCTCTACCTTTGTAGAAATTTAGTCTTTATTGTTGCTAAGATGTCCCTTTGTTTCTTCTTGTAAGCAATCATTGTACTCTTCTTGAGAGAAGAGCAATCTCATCTTCATTGCCCTGATCATGCTTATTGACCTCCTTCTCCATGGAGGTAGAATTTAGAGCAATAGATTTTTCTTATATCACTCCTTCACTTATGAGATTCATTTCATATGCTATGAGAGCACTTTGAAGTTCCTCAAATCGCAAAGTTAAGAAATCTTTGATTTCCTCCATGATTGTGACCTTAGGCCTAAACTCCAGTTTTAGGGTTCTAATCATTTTGATGATGACGTTGCTTTCAGATAAGTTCTTCCCTATACCTCTAATGACTACAACAATATCATTAGTATTTTAAGTTTATCGTATTCACTTTGCAAGAATAACAATTTTGATTGCTTAGCAATAGAGGTTCCTTCATAGGTAGCTTATAAATTTTGCAAATTTCTTTGGCCATTTTACATCCTACTACTCTATTGAATTCAAATTTATTCAATGCACAATATAAAAAATTTTTTACTTTTGCATCAAAAATGAATTTATCCTTTTCCTCTTAAGACCATTTATTGTGAGGCCTGATGATTATAGTGGTGTTGTCAACAGGTGGAGTATAGCTCCCCAAGATTGACACCCTAACTTCAAATTTCCAGGATTCGAAGAACCATTACATTCTAGCTTTCCAATATGCAAAGTTGAATCTATCAAACATAGGTGGCTTTGTGTAAAAATTCCCCTTAATTATTCACTCTTGAAGTTGATGAAGAATCAAAGAGTACTAGGCTCTAATATCACTTGTGGATCATTGAACTTAGGTGGGGTAAATAAGTTCCCCAAGTCAAAACTTAAACAAACAAAGCATACACACAAATTTATGTGGTTCCCAAACTTGGACACTCTACACTTAGAGGGTAGATCACACGCACACCTCTAGACTTTGTTGATCTTAAATTATGGTTGAAGGGTCCACACCCTGTATAGACGTCGAGGCCCACTCTAGAGTGTTGTACCGCAACACCAATCACTCAACCCTACAAGGTCCTTTCAAGCTTGGAAATGTGGTTTCAAGGCTTCCACAACCTTTCCTATCTTAACCTCTACACCAAAGTGTTGTACTACCAACAACTCAATCCTATAGGATCCCAACAAGCATACGGAACTCAACCCCTCAAGGCAACAAGAACAAGAATTACAAAGAATGATTGCAACTCAATTTGTTGATCCTTACATAGTTAGGTACAAAACACTTTACAAAGTTAAAATAATTAGACAATGAAGAGCAAAAAATAATTCAATGATTAAAAATAATCAAAAAATGAATACAACAATGCTTTCACTTTTCTCAATGCACATGAAGCCTCCTTATAGCTACCATGTTGCTAAATCCTTCTTGAAACTTGTGCAACAACTAGCTAACAGTCATGGGAGATGTCTTTCTAGTGCTTGAGACATCTCTCTAAAATTGGCTTCAAATATGGAAATATGTCTTTGTTTCTTGAAATACATCTTTCTGAAGTCTCCATCCCAGAAGATGTCTTTGCTCAATGAAACGTCTTTCTATATTTGGTCTACAATTTATAAAGAAATCTTTGCTTCATGAAAGAAATCTTTGGTAAGGGAAAGATGTCTTGTTGTTTCTAAAGACATCTTCCTAAATTTTCTCTAAGTTCATCCCAAATCTACCAAGATGTCTTTTGCTTTCCAAAGACGTCTTTCTTCACTTTCTCTTTCATGATGAATGCATCATTCCTTGTCTACAACCTTGATCTTTTGTATGCTTTAATAATGTCCACTTTGCTTTTATAATATCAGGTCCTTGTCCATAGTTTTGGATGTTTTTTTAAAGTCATGTGGATGGCCTTCTCCTTTGAGCTCTAGGATAGCTCCTTCATTATCTTCTTTAGCTCAACTTGGTTTCATGTGCATGTAGTCCTACAAACACAATAATCATACAACCATGCAAAGAAATTTTGTTTTCATTTTACTCAACCTTTTGAACACACCAAAACAAACCAGTTATTTCAATACATATATATCTTATGGCACATCTATATTACAATTATTTCAAGGTTCCAACACCTCAGTACTACATTTCAATAATAATTTAAACCTTAGCATAAATAGATAACATTCTAGATTCTTAAGAGTACAACAACAAAATGTTCTTTACATTGAACTTCTTATATGTCCTTTTTTCCTAAATGGCATCATGTCCTTTTCAATTAATTTTCTTGCTTTACTTAAAATCATTAATTAAATCTTCATTGCCTTTATTGTTTTAAATCATAATGCCTACCAATTTTAAGCTATCCTGGGGCATATTTTCTCTAGGACATGTGTAGTTATGATGTGAGGAAACATTATCCACATCAAGGCATAGAAATTTTTATAGTGGAAATTAAAGAACATTTGATTTTCTTTCTTACTCCAAACTAGAAATAGGTTAATGCCTTTATTATCTATAATATGCCTTATCTTCAAAGGCACTATTCTCAAGCTAATCTTCCTAATCTTTCATTTATGAAACTAAGATAAATTATAAATTAAAATTAATATTACTTTCTTTATCTTATCATCATCAATTTATTAATTACATTGATGTTCTTCATTTCTATATGTACTAATTTAACTATTTTTATCTTCAATATTACTCTTTACTGTTATCTCATCACCATTAGTTGATCAATGATGGTATTGTTAACATCCGTGCATCAATCTTCTCTTAATGCTTTCATTAATTAGGCTAATTTCATATTTATCATTAAACATCCCCTTCTTATCTTCAAATTTCAACAACATCTAACCTAGCATCACTATCATATCACATTTCATTGATATTCTAATTAATAGTAGTGTTATTAGATTACATTTGTACTAAGAACACCACAGTCTTGGTTGTGGTTCAATGTCATCTAACTTTCTCATGGATGCAGTCTTGGCCTGATCCAACAAGTATAACCTTTGACTTAACCCCAAAAAATGTATCTTTGATGTAGAAATAGGAAAAATTCTACGGTTGCTAATTTTAGCTAATGGTATTATGGTGGATGCTGATAAGGTTAAGATAATCATGAACCTCCCATTACCTAAGTGCTTAAAAGACATGTACATCTTACAAGGAAGACTCTAATTCAATCATCATTTTATATGCAACCTAACTAATTAATTTTACCCTCTTTCTCACCTCCTTAAGAAATCAACTACTTTCAATTGGGACTCAAAATGTTAAGAGGCCTTTGATATGATATGCCCTTACCAACCTCCCAATCCTTCATTCTCCTCAATTCAATCTCTTTATACATTTATCTCTCTAAGTCCAATCATTCCATTGTAACCATGCTTTACCAATGACACAAAGATGTTGTAGATCTTCCTAGCTACTATATCTCTCATCCCTTTTTTTGATTGTGAGATGCATTACACATACATAGAAAAATATTTCTTAGGCCTTGTCATCTAACTTTCTCATGGTTCTTGATGCATTAGCTCAAATGTCAACTACTTTGGATGTCCCATTTTAATATAATGCTTGGGATTCTAAAATTATCATTAAAAAGGTCAAGTCTTATTCCATTCCAAATAATATCATTTCTTTTCAAGATTTTGATGATCATCATCATATTTATCAATTTTTATTTTTTGGAGTGTGAATTTAGTGAGAAATGTCTTAAAATTTCTCAAATTAATGAAACAAGCGTATCAAAAAATATCATATTTTTAAATAAATTTCTCCTAAAATAATAACAATAGAGGCTTTATTTGATGACTTTCATACCAAAATGGAAGAAATATCCAAAAATGCAATTGGAAAATACTAGTTAAAATAGAAACAATTCAAATTTGAAAGAGAGCATAGCAATGTCCTATTAAAATAGGAGCTCACTTACATGCATTTGAGACATAAAAATTGATTGATTTATGACATAAATTCACTGATGTATTAGCTTGGATGCATGAGGATCTTAAAAATTTTAATCCTCTCATGATGAAACATAGTATATCTCTTAAGCACAAAACAAAACCATTTAGATAAAAACTTAAACTTATTAACCCCAAGACTAAAACATTAATGAAGGGAAGAATTGATATACTTTTAGAAATTAAAATTATTTATCCTATGAGACATTCTAGTTGGATATCAAACTTAGTGTTGATTAGAAAAAAAATAGGTGAATTACGATTATACATTAATTTTCATAACCGTAATACCTCTTGTATTAAGGATAATTATTCACTTCCTCTTATGGAGGAACTTCTAAAGATTGTGAATGGTGCACAAATGTACTCATTTTAAGACATATGTTCAGGCTATAATCAAATTCTAGTAAGTAAAAAGATCAATATAAAACTACTTTTATAAAAAAATGGAAAACCTTTCAATTCACCAAGATGCCATTTGGCCTTATAAATGTTAGTTCCATCTTTCAAAGGGCTATGAATAAAACCTTTGAAGGATTGATAAGGAAGTGCATTATTATTTGTGTAGATGATTTAACAATTTTCTTTAAGGACTAGGATACTATTATTAGAGACATTAAAAATATTTTTATAATATGTAAATGATTCAGTATCACTTTAAATGCTAAGAAATCATTTTTAGATGTTCAAAGCGGTAAATTTCTTGGTCACATAGTAACTAAATAAGGAATTATGATTGATCCCAAATGAATAAATGCTATTTTAGAAGTACCTTATCCTTTATCTAAAACTTAATTAAGGACACTCTTTAGGAAAATTTATTTCATTAGGAGATTTATCCCTATTGATGTAAATGACATGCTTAAGAAAGATAGCAGTATGCATTTGACAAAAGATAGAAAGAATGTTTTTCTTACTAAATTCTTTCTATTTTTCTTAATAAATTTATTTTAAAATTTATTCTCCATTATAGATGCCACTATCTTAGCTTCTCCATGGTATGAAAATGATTTCCTTTTATATGCTTTCTCTAGCAATGTGATTGCCACTACTCTTTTAACCTAGGATATCATTGATCATGGTGAAAGACCGATAGCTTTCATGTTTGCACCTTTGAAAGATGTGAAATTAAAAGTTTCACCCATAGAAAAACAATTGTATGCTATCATTAAAGCTCTAAAGAACTACTATTGTCTAAATAAAAAATTTTCATTATTGTCCCTAATTCCACTACTATTATGTTAGCTAAATTACAAGATTCTAATGAAAAACATGCTAAATGGATCATGAAATTGCAAGAGTATGATATTTAGTTGAAAGTAGCAAAATTAGTTAGGGAAACTACTCTTGCCAAGCTAATTGCCAAGGCTTCAACTTTAGAAAAACATGATGCTCCTAAAGATCAAGAGCCTATACTACTTTACATACTATCTATTGATGAAGAAGATGATATCTTGTTTGCACCTAATTGATTACTATATCCATTGTATGGAGATATTAAGCTTTATTTAACTTTTCATCATTGTCATTAAAATTTACCCATATATAAAAGAAAGCTATTATTATCTAAATGTTTTAGGTTCACCTTAATTACTAATGATTTATTTAGCAAAAAATTCCAAGGAATATATCTTAAATGTTTAGACCAAAATCAAGTAAAAGATGTTTTCAGACAACTACATGAGGAGCATATAGGATATCACTTGTTAGTGCATAAAATTATGAGAGCATGTTACTATTGGCCTATTATGATTAATGATGTGTACAACTTAATTAAAATTTATGCACAATGTTGAATGTTTAAAGGTAGAGATTGAATTAGTCTAGCCCTTTTATAACATATACTAGATATTAGACCCTTCATACAATGGGCTTTAGATTTTATAGGAGTAATTAATCCTTCATCAACAACTTAACATATGTTTATCTTAATAGCTACTGATTATTGCACTCATTTATTAGAAGCTAAAGCTACTAAAATCGCAATGCCTTGTGAAGTTATTCAATTTTTACAAAATGATATATAATTTCTAGATATCGATATCCTTATGCTTTAGTAGTCAATCAAGGACCCATGTTTATATCCATAGAATTTACCAATTGGACCAGGAAATAGAACATTATTATCAAAGTTGTGATTGACTATTATCCCCCAAGGTAAAAGTTTAGTAGAGTCATCCAATAAAACTATATTACCTGGAATTAAGAAGATGATAACTCAAAATCCTTATATATGGCATGAATAGTTAAAATGAGTAGTATGGGCTAATTGAATTCATTATAAAGAATTAATTAAAACTACATCGTACAATCTCATGTATGGGCAAGAACCAATTTTACCAATAAATTTGTAAATTCCAACATATCAATTTTTCTTAGATTATTTTTTAACTAATAAACATTTAATTTCACACATATAAAATTTATTATTTAGAACTACAAATGGTTATAGCGATTGAAAAATTATTTAAATAAAAATAAATTATCAGAAGATAGTTTGATAAGAAATAAACAACCAAAGTTTTTAAGAAAGGTGATCTAGTCCTTAAGAGAGTTAGAGTAGCAAGTCAAATAGGTATGCAAAATAACATTTTTCCTATGTGGTCATATCAATATCAATTTACACATGTCATTGGTCCTTTCCAAAGAAATAAACTATATAGAAATTTTAATGCATTTTATTTAAAGCATTTCTACTTCAATGTTTCTTGTAGACATTTGGTAGCTTCTAGTTACATGCTTTCTTCTTATTTTTCATGCATTTTATTAACTTTTGTGCTTATAATCATTCCGATTATGTCTTTAGACATACCTTGATATCACTTTAATGATCATTATGATTATCTACTAACTAATATTTGGATCATCATAATACCATTTGAAGATAATACAAGTATAATATTTTATTGATGTCATATCATATTATATACTCTTCTTTATATTATATATAAATAATGGTATGATTCTTCTCAACATATTTCAAAAGATAATAGTTTTATTATTCATGTTAGATCATGGAGGATGGGATTTATGCTAACTTATCATATTCTTACCATGGTCATGTGAATGTAAGACATGTGAAATAATATGAGTGGTTAGCCATGAGTACTAGCTAATCTTAGAAAAATCCCTTTTCCCTTTCCTAGCCCTAACCATCAAGTGTGATAATCCATGACTATCCCATGAGCACAAAAGTGAAGTGAGTTCCTCTTCACTTGGGAATCCTTAACCACCCAAGAGACCTACTATTATGCCATCTATTTTAGAATTAAAGGAACATGCATGAGGGTTGGAATGCATCATATACAAGGTTGTTGAAAGGATCCTATTTGTTGGTAGTGTAGCTAATTGACAACACTTGTGTTAGAATTCCTACCTTAAGAATAAATTGCATTATGAGAAAAGTTTCCTCTTTAAAAAAAGAGAAAGAGAAGAGGATCATGGTCATTAGTAGTGCAATAAGTTTTTAAGGATGATGAGGTTTGGTAGTGATCCTTACCCTACCATTTTCATCCCTTCCAATTCCAATAAAAAAAAGAAAGAAATTTTCAATTCTTATACCTATTTTCTTTTCCTATTGTATGCCAAGAAAAAGGTAAGGAAAAATCTAAAAGTTATGGCTATTCATAATCTTAAAGAAGCATGTCCTCTTCATAAAGATTGGTATCAATCTTATTCTCAAAGGTATCCTTTATGCTAATGGCTTTTTGATAAAGTCAATTTTTTCCACCAACAATATCACATCAATAATGTTGTTTATCCAATATCATAGCACATGCTATGTCATCACTGATATAATATCTTGGGATGTATGCAACTCTATAAATATGACACTTGGGCACATGATCTACATAACTTTTATTTCAAGTAGTAACTAAACTCTATCAATTTTATTTTGTGAACTTAGACTTACCACTTAGAAGTGTCAATGCCCATAGTGTGGTGTGTCTTAGTGAACAACATCTTTATTTGAACAAATTGTATTTGGGCACAGTTTGCTAAGGGAAATAAAGATGGAACTACTTCTCATCATTGTAGCATTCTCCTAGTTTACTGTTTCTACTTAGAATAATGTTTACTATTTTCTAGTTAATGTTTTATGTTCCCATGTACTTTACTATTACTATTATTAGTAAGTGGAATGAGTATGATTGATCTTGAGTACTTAAGTGTAATTGCTTGGTAAACCCAATATTGTTATCACTTTGTATGCCTAGTAGCATTACACTTGGTATCCCAGTAGTGGTTACACAAAGCCCAAGGTGTGTATAGAAGATCAGGTATAGATGCTCATCATCATAGGCTAGAATAGATTCATTTACTTATTTTACTTAGACTTAGAAACCATTTCCATTTTCATTATGACTATTAGGAGTAATGATGGCTGAACAACATCAGATATCATATACCTCATAGTGAGCTAAATCATATACATAGACTTCACTAGCTCCACTTGGGAAGAAAATAGTCTTGAACTTAAACTAATTACTAGCATATTAACATTACCTCATTCACAAATTATGATTAGGTTGCCCATAAATGCCCATAACTTAAATGTTTAGGTGTTGGATTACTCCACCTATCGTCATTGGCACCATTGCCAAGATGTGTCAGTGTATGCTAAGTAATTAATTTTATAAAGTTCATTATATCAAGAATCGAAAGTCAAAATTCATAATATCTTAATAATTCTAAATAATTAAGCACACTTAAATAAATGTATAAAAACAACAACATGGCTTCACTTAAAGACCAATCGCCATCTGCCAAAGAACTACAAAAAGGTAATGATCGAATCAGTGGTGAAGAGGACTAGGGGATGTCCATACAAACCAAAATCACATATGCTCACACTCATCCTTATCATCCAAACTTTACTTTCTTCTTTCATAGGACTAGCAAATGAGGTGGAGAGACATACAAGACAACATAGTCTTGCATCCAAATCTAGCAACACTTAGTATGCTTCAAACTACCTTAAGGGAAATAATTCTAAACCATATCCAACAAGGGTATCATGTGACTAAGCACATGACAAGGCCCTATGAACCCACAAAGGAGCAAATGAAGAGAGATGTTTCCATGGAAATCAAGCATGTACATAACAAAGGGAAGTGGGTTAACACTTTAGTTGTCTTATTTGAACTTGATGGTAATGCTTTTATTATAGAACAACTCCACCAGAATCATGAGGATCCTTCTCAAACACCTATCAACAAACTTGAAGAACCTATCAAAGTTCAATTACATTCCACCCTAGCAGAGACAACATGAAGTGAGGCAACCAACTTGAAGTATAGGTAGAACTCAAGGCTAAGAGTTTTTGTTGAATTCCACATGAAGAAGTACTAGATTCTTCAAAGGAGGACAAGTCAACTTCATTCTTCTACTGCCTCATATACATCTTCATGATCATCGATGGACTTTGAAAGGAGAAGATAGAGGTCCCAAAACCATGATAGGAAGGAATAAAGAACTCATAATCACTATGACCATTGTCCATGATACTTTGATGAAGAAGATGAAGACCATGAACCAAGAAGGCATAGGGGTAAAAGAGAGGATTAAGAAATATATGAGCACAGAAGGAGGCACTACTACAATAGAATTCATGAACCTAATCATGCTAATGAACCCCTGATGGCAACCTGTATTATGATAAATATCTAGGAAGATGTATATATGTCAATCGAGTAAGTAAGGAACAACAGTATCAAATGGCTTGACATGAATGATATGCCTAAATTTGAGGGTGGTTACAATGTTTATTCTCAACACCACCTTCAAGCATTCCATGATGCCTACATGCTACAAAATATTGAAAGTAATTGGTAGAAATTGAAGTTGTTCCAATGAACACTTGAAATAAGTTGAGAGCTAGTATAGATCACTTGAAGTAGAATCAATCAAAAGGTGGAGTACCATGCTAGAGCTCTTCAATGAAAAAATATTACACTTATTCCTAGGTGTCTAATCTAAGGAAATAGATCTAGGGATGGAAGCAAGGGACCCATGAATCCATTGATGTAGCAATGGGTAAGTAATTCCCACTATTACATAGATGCCAAGGCCATGGATTCTTATAATGGGAATAGATAAGGCACATTGTTTATGGGCTATGCAACAAGACCAAAGAGACCCTTGGTGTTTATTCCCAATGCTAATTATCCAAAATGTCTATCCATTAGATATAGAGATTGATTGACTAAGTGGAAAAGGAGGAGGACAAGTTAAGAATAAGAGAATCAGCATAAAAAATATAACAAAGATTCATTTATTAGAAAAAGGGTTGCAAGAGTTTGTAAAACATAAGAATAAGAGACATTGAATCAAGTAATTTAGAAGAAAACTCTACCTATCTAGAAATCTATCATAGATATAGTAGCAAAGGTAGAGAAGATGTGAGAGTTAGTTGATGAGAAATTTGCAACCACTTTGAAGATTATGGAGGAGCAAACAGAGTAAGCCTTTGGTAAAGGCAAGAATAAGTAAAAGAAAAGATATTTTAGATGAAAGGAAAAAATGGCTTTAATGGTTGAGTGTTCAGACACAGGATCTAAAGATGAGAAAGGATGTGTTGTATGCTAGTATGAACATCCCAAAGGATATGTTCTAGTAATGGCACACTTACAAGAAATAGGGGCATATGTACTTAAATCCTAGATTTGTCAAGCAATAGATGCCCAAAATGTTAGCTTACCCTTAAGGTAACTATAGGCAAAACTTCCAATAGCAGTACTATCAATAGTTGCAATAGCCCCAATCATGGGCCATGTGACCACCACACCAACAATATCCATATTAGCAGCCAAATCCATATGAATCCAATGTGTAATGTCCTATCTCTCTTGGTAATCCTATTGTTTAATTTTCACAATACTATTTGACTGAGTACCATAGACCAACACTACCAAGGATAGATTTAAACTTGTACATGCATCCATCAACAGCTACTTCTTCAAACCAACATCAAAATCCTTTACCACTAGTGCCACCTCCTATCATGTAGGAAAAAATTTCATCTCAAATGTAACAAATAAGTGCAAAAATGGTGGCTAACATGTAAGAGGAAGTAATCACATGTTTACCACAATATAGGAAATTATCATTCTTCCGAATGAGTCTTGAGAAGGTTAGATAGATGGGAAGCACATCTACTTCCATCCCATCCACATCTAATCCTCCTCAAAACAACAAGATTTCATCTTCATCAATCCCAAATATTATGACTATCATGCTGATGAAAACCATCACTCATTAGATAAAGGCAAGAGCACTTCCATAGAAGCAAAAAAATCTAGGAAGTCCCTTAGTTTACCTTTAGGTAGCAGGGCAAAAACCATGTAAGGCTCTACTTGATTCTTGGTTAGAAGTGATCCTAATCTTGCAAGATATGTATTAGGTCTAGAATCTACCACCGTTGAAGAAGAGTAACATTTGATTAGAGCTTGCAAACCAGTCAATCACAATTCCACTAGGACAAGTGGGTGATGTGATCACAACCGTCAATGACTGGTCTTACCTTGTAGATTTTCTAATAATTTATGTTGGTAAAAATAAGGTAGAATTTCCAATCACCATGGGAAGGGCTTCTCTTAGCACTATCAATTCTAAGCTTGATATTCACAACTTATCTTTTGAGATTTTCAAGGAAGATGAAGTTGGCATCATACAGAGATGTAGAGTTTCATGTATTACATACAACGATAATGTGTGCAATTTTGTGTAAAGGATATGGGCCATCAAATGAAATGATACCAAGACATGCAATAAATTTATAGCAAAAATCTATGTGCAAAAATGTTTGTATGTGATCACCATGCAACAAGAAGTCACCCAGTGGCTAATTACTAATGAAGAAACTAAATCCAACAAATACATGGAACCAATACATTGGATTGTTAATCTGTACATGGAAAAGGCTGATAAGCTAGAGTAATTAAGGAAAAGACACTCCTATCCATGTATAAGCTAGTAAGAAGAAAAAAACTAGGAACAATTAGAGATTCTAGACACTATGGAGCCAAAACCATTGGAATTAAAAGCTCTACTAACAATATTAGAACATGCTATCTTGAACAATAAGAAGTGAATAATAATCAATGCTAACTTAAGAAAATAACAAAAGAAGAAGTTACTAGAAGTACTTAACAAATGACTAATGGCATTTGTGTGGTGTTACAATGAGATCATTGACATTGATCCATGAATCTATTAACATCAGATATATACTAATCCTGTAGTTAAACCACAATGCCAAAACCAAAGAAGGCTTAATTCAAAACTGAAAGAAGTAGTTAAGTAAGAGCTAGAGAAATTACTAAAGGCGGAATGCATCTATCCTATTGTAAATAGTGAATGGGTTAGTCATTTAGTGATCATTCCAATGAAGGAGGACAAGTGGCAAGTATGCATCAATTTTTTATTATTGAATGCTACCACATTTAAGGATGTTTTTCCTTCACTATTTGTTGAGCAAGTCCTAGATACTATCGTAGGACATGAGTACTATAGTTTTCTGGATGGATACAATGGATACAATTAGATCTACATTGCATTTGAGGACTAAGAGAAAACAATATTCACCAATCAATGGGAAATATTTGCCTGTATACAGATGCCATTTGGTCTTTGCAATGCTCCTACCACCTTCCACAAACTAGTACTTAGCATCTTCTAGAAACATATTGGAAATGGCTTTGAGGTATTTATGGAAAATTTTTCAACATATGGGTTAGATTTCAAGCAAGTACTAGACCAATTAGAGTAGGTCTTAAAAATATGTGTAGAAACAAATCTAAAGTTCAATTAACAGAAAAGCCACCTTATGGTCTAGGATGGCATAATGTTGGGATACCAAATCTCTCAGAAAGGCATTGAGGTATATCCTAAGAAAATTCAAGTCATACAAATTATTATTAAGAGACCATAGACAATAAAAGATGTTAGATCATTTTTGGGTCATATGGGATATTACCGAAGATCTATAGAGAATTTTTTAAAGTTGGAAAAATTACTAGTGGAAGTCACTAAGAAGGATGCATCCTTTGAATGGACAGAGGCATTTGAAACTCTAAAGTAGAAACTAGTTGAGACACCAATCCTTCAAGCTTTGGATTGGTCCAAGCCATTTCATATCATGATAGATGCTTCCAACTATGCACTTGGTGTAGTACCAACACAACTAGATGATTAGAAAAGACAATATTACATACACTGTGCTAGCAAAAGAATCAGTGGGCTACAACTAAACTACACCACAATAGAAAAGGAGATAATGGCTATGGTCTACATGCTTAAAAATTTTAGACATTATGTGCTCAGGTCTTAAGTTTATGTCCATACTAATCATAGTACCATCCAATTTGTCATGACTAAACCAGTGATTAGTCCCAAGGTAATCAGATGGCTCGTTATCCTACAAGAATTTGACATCACAATTATCAATAAAAAAGGCATAGAAAATGTGGTAGCTAATCATCTATCAAGGCTTAAGTGGGATTCCTAGGGTTAAGAAAAATATTTATCTAACCAATTACCTAATGATGACCAATTTACCAAAATAGTGAAGGTTGTAAGTTTAACAAAGGAGTCATTGACAAAAAAAATATCTAACTTATCTATCAACACAAGAGCTTCCTGCGGAATGGAATAAGAAACAAAGAAAATAATTTCTTAATAAAGGAAAAAGATGCATAGTAATTAGTGCATATGGGCTAGTTAGATGATGTGTGCTAGAATGTGATCAACAAAGAATTCTACAAGATGCCCATGAAGGCCCATGTGGTGGCCACTATGGAGGGCATCAAACGCACTCAAGCTTATGATGGTAGGCTACTTTTGGCCTACATTGTCTAGAGACATTCATAATTCCATACAATCTTGTGAAAGATGCCAAAGGAATGTAAGAATTATGGCTAGAAATGAAGGGCCATAGTGGTGGTCATAGCCTTTGGAATCATTTGACATATTAGGAATTGATTTCATGGAATCCATAATTCCTATGTCAAATGGGAAAGCATACATAATCGTGACTATGGATTACTATACAAAATGGGTAGAGGCAGCAATAGTTACAGATTGTACACCCAAAATAGATGCCAACTTTTTCCAATATCATGTGCTAAATAGATTTTGAGTACCTAGAATGCTCATATTAGATAATGGAACTCACTTCACTAGTTCTACTTTTAAAAAGCTCATGCAACAACTTGGGGTAAACCATAAGTTGACTACACCATATCATCCCCAAGCAAATGATCAAGCTAAAGTTACTATCAAAGAGATTATAAGGACACTCACTAGGATGGTTAGTAGGTTTAGGAAGGACTGAAGCACTAAATTAAATGATGCTCTATGGGCCTATAGGACATCCTAGAACTTACCCATCAGAAATTCACCATATGGGTTAGTTTATGGCAAGTTACAAATGCTCCCAATCCAAGCAAGGCTTCACACTCTAGCTACTGCTAGTCAACTTAACCTTGATTTGAGCTTAGCCCAATGAGAATGCCTCATGAATCTAAACCTCTTAAAAGAAAATAGGCTTGTAGCACTCATGAGTAATGAAGTTCACAAACTTTACTCCAAACTTAAACATGACACACGCATATGACAAGTGTCCATACAACTAGGTGATAAGGTCCTTTACAATAATCCCAATCATGTACCACAAAAGGCCAAATTTTAGATAGTTTGGGAGGGATCGTATATTGTTAAAGAAACTTATTCATCAGGTTCCTTACACATATATTAGCCATCTAGCCCACATAAGCTCATTCTTGTTAACATTCAACAAGTCAAATTTTATCATGAACATCCCAAGGAGTCTACCCAATCTTTCATAGTGTCTTCCACTTGTTCTCTCTTTCATTTGACTGATCTTGATGATAGTCATGGGGGTGTCTATTTGGACATGTAGGTACTTGACTAAATTTTTTGCTTTCTTATTACTTTTTCATATTTTTAATACATTTTTCCATTCTTATTTCGATTTCTTAATAATTTCTTAATTCTTTAACATTTTTCCATTCTTTGATGATTTTTTATTCTTTTCATCTTTCTCCATTCTTACTGTCTTTCTCATATTTTTCATACTCTTTTTTCATTTTCTTTGTACATATTTTTTATTGTTAATAAAAAACACCAAGAATAATGGAAGATGTAGTCCAATATGGTGAAGATTTTCTTATGTTAACAAGTTGTCAAGGAATAATTCTTTGTACAGTAAGACCACAACATTCATCCACCCATTCCATTAATTAGAGGTTCTTACCATGTCCATAATGATATTATTTTTCCATCATAAAACTAAGAATAAACTTATGATCATTATGCCTAGACCAAAAATTGAAGAACCAAGTGGGAGTGTAAAGGGTGTGACATTAAGGGGATTTGTGGATTCTCTTGGATCACTTCTGTAAGTTTTATCATGTTGTTTAGGTTGAAAATAGTAACTTGGCCAAGTGGTAATACTCCTTGCAATAGTGGTAGTCTTATGATTGAAAATCCAAGAGATGAGATGATGTGATGTCACTGGAATATGGTTTGGACTTGGTTTGAATCTTGGACATAAAGGCTAATGATTACCTTAACCACTAATAAAACATAAAGAATTCATTATGCCTATGGTAAGACACCTCACATCCTAATTTCTACAATCCCTTCTAAGATCATCTCATCTCAGTGTACAATTAATCATAACTTGTGCTTTTATATAGCATAGTGTAATTTTCCCAACCTGGTCATATTAACATGTGTATCTTGATAAATAGGTATGCATTACATTCAACTCCTTAAGTGTCTATAGACACTTTTAGATGTGGTTATACGAGGGCATTAAAGGCTAGAGCCTACCTTGGGGAGGACCCACTTATATAACTATTGTATCTTATACTTGGTGAGCAATTCCACATCATCTTGTGCCTTTGAGAAACAATCCATGTTAATAAATGCTTCCCTTAACATCCAATAACTCTATTTATACATCAAAGAATTCATTGCCCATCCCATCCATCTTATAAATATTTAATGAACTTTTATTGCCTGAAATTCCTTCTTCATGAACTTTATATGCCAAATTCTCAAAAAATATGCATCATTAATGGCCCAAGATCCTCTAAACATGCTTCATATCTTCTAAACATTTTATTTAACTCATTTTTTTCCCAAAAATTATAAGAAAAATTTTGAAATTTTCAAAGGTGATATCATAGCTATGATATCCAATCGCCTCTAATATTCTATGTATGATACATGATCTACAATATCATGCATATAAATTTAGTATATATACGTGTAGAAGTTAACCATCTTTTCACATTCTTCATTTTGCACAAGACAAGTTGTTAGTATTTTTTTTCTTCCAAAGCTCTAACACACTAGCTTCCAGAGGCCCTAACTTCACCCTTGTAGATCTAATTTCAAAATTTCTTGAATTTTTTTGATCACAAAGCTCTCAACTTAGTTGTTGGGGGGCGAGTGGGGATGGGGTACTTAGCACAATAGCACTAAAATTTGAGTCATAATTTTCTAACACCTAGAGGGTATTATAAGGGTAAGTACAAAGGGAAAACACTTAAATAATCTCCTTAATGAACCATACCAACTCTTTTAGGCCATAAATAAGAGAAAAATTAATAACAATGAAGGGTTATAAAAGAAATAACACCTAAGGGGTTTATTTTTGAAATTTTTCTAACTCTGCAATCATGATAAGCTATGAATTTGATCTAGCTAAGGGTACTAGTAAGGAAAAGAGTTATCAAGAATTTGGGTAAAAATTTTAATAATTTCCAAATCCTTGATGATTGTAGATGGCCCTAAAAAAGAGGAGTAATAGGAGGACCTTCATAACCAGCAAGCAAAAGACCCTGAGGCCATGGAAGAGGTCAAATAAGAAAACAAATCCTACAAGCAAAACATGTAGATCAGGAGGCTCAATCCTTTAGTATCCATTAAGAAACCCTTGCTACAGAGCACTTATCCTAGGTAGAGGTAGAAGACCCACAAGCACCAACACAAGGACACCACCTCACATTATTACTAAATTACCTCTAAATCATCTAAGAAAAAACAATCATGTCCACGGTAATCGTAGAGCTCAATTTTGGCCCATTCATGGAATTTTCTTTGGAAACAATGAAGATTCAACTCCAAGCGTTACCATTATGGCCTACACTCACAAGCAGTAAAGAATGGTATTTTGGGGAAACATACCAGTTCTAGCATAACAAATAGGTAGATGCAATGGTAATAATTGGAGTTTCAGTATCCTATTCTATGAAGGTGATAGCTAAATCCCTTAATGTACCCAATGAAGAGGCAAAGGTGGCACATCTCTTCACTAGATCAAATACAAATATAAGAAAACTATGGTTGTAGCGAGCATATGGTAAAGATGAAAAAGATTATAGTGAACTAATCCCTGAGGAGAAAATCTACTTCAAAATTGGCACATATCACTGTTGGCACATTTGGCCATTCCATGGAGCAGTTAAAATATTTTATTCAAAATGTTGGAGAAATCTATGGTTATGAGTAAATTACAACTTTAGTGTTGAAGGTTGATGGGTGTTTGTTTTTAGAAGATTGATTCACTGGTAAACAAAAATGCTGATGTTAAAGCCTTCTGAATAAAAGATAAAGGTGCCAGATTATCTTGTTGATAAAATCAGAAATTAGTACTATGGCAAGGAAGGAAGTACGTTATTCATGTAAAAGAACAAAGTTGCCGATTGATTAAATTCGGTTGTATCCTTGAAAGACAACATTGGAAAAGAAATAGGAATTAATCAAAAATTAGCAACGCCCGAGTGTTCAAAAATTATGCAGAATCAGCGAAAGGAAAATGAAGACCGTGGTGCTACAGGACGATCCATGGCCACCGTAAATCTACGGCCAGGCCAACAAACATCACTGCATACGTCTCTCCACGCCGCCGCAGCCATTAACGTTGCTGGTTCGTTGCCTCAAAACGATCTTAAGGTGCACAGAACCCCCACAAACTGCCGCGTAACATTCAGCCGCACATGAAATAAAAACGCAGGATATGTTGTTGCGATTTTGGTGGTGAGGCTGCGGCAGTTCTGAAGGTTTTTGTAGGTAATTTCAGCAGAATACAGACCCATAAAACGTTGGCCCTTGGTTCTACAATCAGTGGCAATGGCGGTAAAGATTCAAGGGAAAATTTTCAAACAAAAACGCAGGAAGCCCTAAATCAATTTTGGGGGCAAAACAGAAACATTTCGGGCAATTTAAACCCTCTATTTTGGGCGCGTTATCTTTCAAAAGAAAACCCCTTTGTCGGATTGCAGTTGCAGGGCCTTTCCCGCGGTGATCGTCGGTTATGATTTTGCAAGGCCTTCTAGCACGGGGACAGTTTGAATCAGTGTAGTTTCTCGGCAAAAAAGAAGGAGAAAGACCGTTGCCTGAAACTGTGACGAAACCTCCACGGTGACGCGCAATTTTTACAGGCAAGACCAAGGTTTTAACCATAAACTTTGCACCAAGGTACATATAAAAAAAACATTAATCTATAGCTTCACGGGAGTATCGGTGGTTTAATCAAACATATATATACACATATTATGACCATTGAAATACTTATAATGTGACACCTTGATTTAGAGACTTGCTTCCAATTATCCCTAGTTATGAAATGCCATGGAGGATTTGTAACTTTAATTATCCTATGAAGTCCCCATTATATTAAAATTAGCATAAAATGCATAACTTCCTAACTCCCTAACTACTTAACCTTCTCCTAACTTATCTTCTAATTGGTTAGTCAAGTTACTTGAGAGAAAAGTTAGGAGAGATATTTTTGAAATTGTAACTTCCCTACCTACCTTGGAATCCTATAAATAGGCTTCAAGGGAAAAGGAAAAAGGGGGGGAAGAGGAAAAAAGACATCACATCAAGGGACTTCTCACATCACACTTGGAAGATTTCTTAAAGATGGCTTGCTAGAATAAAGATTTCAGCCTCTTTGTCATGGTCCTGTGAGTTATGCATTTCATTTTTTGTTTTGTTTAAATTGCTTAGCTAGTGGTTTAGATAGTATCAT